>OY482668.1:1202500-1600335 GCA_960531205.1 Andrena bicolor | reverse complement strand
CTTGGTTCTTTTCGGCTCGTGTACCTGTAACTATTGAATCTTTCTTCATCCTCGAGAGAACATATCAGGGCGGGTGAGATGTGAGACGTTCGAGTTAGCCTTTTCGAGGATCTTCATGTAACTACGATCCTTGTGATGTCAATGATCTTCTTAAAAAATTATTTATAAATTTCGACCGTACTAATTAATATATATGATTTCGGCGCACTGATTCGGTCTATTAAAAACAATAAAGACAAGCTATTTTGCAATAATAATTATATAATCCGACGTTTCGGAAGATTATATAATTATTATTGCAAAATAGCTTGTCTTTATTGTTTTTAATAGACCGAATCAGTGCGCCGAAATCATATATATCAATAATCTTCGTTTTGAAATGAAAGGAACTTGATAGGAGATGATTTCAGGTGTCGAAAGGAGGTTTAAAAAAAAAAGTACCATCACCCTGTTCTGTCCATATTCTATAGTCCATATCCTATTCTTTAAAATAAACCAGTGGCACCACCGGACTAATTAAAATAATCTCCACGTACGGAGAAATCGTTTTTAAATATTTCTTCGACCACGCCTTTACGCCTTAAAATCAAAACCAAAGGCCATAAAGGACATAATAATGGCCGCCGTTCGCAATGGCACAGTGGGGTTGAATCGGTGAGCTCGCGTTCAAAGGGCTCGCGATTATTCCAAGCAACTCGACGCTCGAGTTCCCGATCGTCGAACAGCGATACGAGACTCGTTCGGGTATTCGAAATCACAGAAACAAGAAGAAGGGCGTCGCGTGAACGTAATACGCGGCGCGCGTAGGCGACGCGCTCCCGTCGCGTGAATCCACTTCAGAGGGCGGAGGAAAGATGAGCCGGTAAGGGAACGTCGAAGTGATTCGACATCAAAAGGCGTCTGCCGGTCGTTCAACCGGGCCTCTGATTGCACCGTAAAGGCGGCGTGTCTTAGAAATCATGGTTATCGCGGCAGAAAATCACTTTCTTGCTCGCGGGAGCGTGCACGCCCGACAAAAGCGGCAAAGGGCAAGGTGACCCATAAAGGAAAGCCGCGTTGCACCGGCGAGGGTGCGCCGTCGGCTTGTATTGTCTGCCGTGTATCTGCTTCCCTGCTAACCGGCCCCTTCCAATTTTCTAATTTCTTCGTTTAATGAAATCTCCAGCGAACTTGCGTCTCGTTTAGAAGCAGCCGCGGTAATTGAAAGGTTCAAGTATATCCAGGCCAGTCAACCTTTAACCCCTTCTGTCACAGTAGTCGCGAGGCGAGATTGCTTTTGCTGAGATAGTGGCTCGTCACACAGGAAACTCGATTTCAAATGATCGCTCAGAAGATGTTAGCAGTTTTCCATTTTCCATTCTGATTCGATTGGAGTTGCTAAGATCTCGAACCCGAAAATTAAGAAAATTCTGAAATTTTGTGAATATATAGGGAACTTCCTCCCGATTACAACGCAATTTTTGTTTGCTGTCCAAACTTACTCGAAGGGGGTGAAATTAATGCCTGAAAATTCGGCTATTTTCCGATTTTCTGTTATAACTCGCGATCTGTAAGAGATAGAAATAAAGTTTCAAGACAGAAGTTACTTCTTTTAATTAGATCTCTGATTTGGTGAAAAAGTTATTTTACAATTCACGAGTTATAACACAAAATCTGAAAATAACCGGATTTTCAGGGCTCAATTTCACCCCGTTAGAGTGATTTTGGGCAGCAAAGAAAAATTGCGTTACAATCAGGAGGAAATTCCCTAGAAATTCACGAGGTTTCAGAATTTTTTGAATTTCCGAGTTCGGGATCTTCCCTTGTAAGTTGGCTATTTGCTGCTATTTCGCGTGGGGAAAATTGTAGAAAAATATTTTATTTACGTTATTTCTTTAAGTCTCTTTCGCATTGCTTCGCCCAAAAATAATTACATAAGGGACGGAACAGTTGTATGAAAAGGTACATTAAAAAATGAATTTATTCTTCAGAACTTTGTGATACAAACTTGCAGCAGAGTCTGGAAAACGAAGTCAGCTTTCCTTATTTTCCGTCAAATACCTACCACAAAAATATTTGCCTCCGCGCTTCAAAATCTTTAGATTCAAAGAGTAGAATGGACCGCTTCCTATTTAAGCAGTGCTGACGAATTGTAGTCAGCAGTGGAAAAATATGACGCCATTGTTCTCGTCCACGGAATTTATTCGCGAGTTAAGAATACCAGGGAGTTTTGAGCGCGAACAAAGCGCGCCCACGCACTCTGCATCGTCCATGATTAGAGGCAATTCGCGGAATTCGTGGGATCCCTTGATTCCAACTAATTACTACAACGAGATTCCTACGATGCAGTCAGGTCTCCGGCGACCCGTGAAAATATTTCCCGCGGGTTTTCGCGCGCTTTATCCGCGGGCGCCCCGCGTACCGTACAGAGCACGATTTTAATCATATTAAACTCGAAGCTTCCGGCTCTTTCAGCACTGGTAATATTGACAAAGAGTCCCGGAATTTCATATTACGCGGCCGCGTTTTCGCGTGCATTCTGCTCGCGGAATTTTCGAATCGTTGTCGCCATTGTGTCTGGGCGTCCCTTAATCGTCATTAGCCCTGTGTCCATCGCCGAATGCATTTTTATTTTTCGTTCGCTCTGATTTTAACACGCTTCCAAAGGGAACCACGGTCTGCCCCTCGCCTTTGTGTTCCATTGAACTTTCAAATATCCAGAGTGCATCGTGGAGCATTCGTTTTTATGAAATTTCAATTTCGTCCTGAGAACTGATTCACCTAAAGGGAATGGCAGATTGAATACTCCTATTGATTTCTGTGAAAATTAACAGAGATGAACTGTGCTTCAATAGTGATTTATATTTCCTTCTTAAAATTTCTAAATATTCGCAATTCCTCTAGTAATTAATATTTTATTTGTATCCAGTATCATCTTCAACAGAAGACACCTCTATCTTAACAAAAATTTGCCTCGAAGTAGAAACTATGAATTCAGACGTTTGCAAGTGTTTTCATCTTCAGAAAAAATAATCAATCGTTTTTCGGAAACCATTAATAGTTTATTAGTGGGTGAAAATTTCCTCCAATATCTGCCACGGGTTTGGTACAGAGAATTTCCATTCAACGCCCGCGGAGCCTCGCATAATTGCACTTAACGTGCTGTCCTGCTCCGATCAGCGTTCCAGAGATGCGTTCCGCATGCGCTAGGCCTGGAATTATGTTCTTATCGAGAGGGCATCGTAAACTGGGTCGAACGAAGCTCCGGATCGGTTCGTACACAACATCACGGGCATGTCTTCCGTGTGTGTGTGTGTGTGTGCCTTTCGTCTTTAGAATCCCGATCGAAATCAGAATCGCGGGAGTGTACTCTGGGTCTGGTGCCTCGAAGTTTGCAAATTACGTTGAGCCGTGTTTGAACTCTCGTATATACCTGGTCGCCCCGCGTTCTACACGCGTGTCCCTTCACAGGATTTCGCGCGTGTGCAGACAGTGGAGCTCCTAGCGCCGAAGTCAATCGCGGCACGGAATTCGTGGTTCTCGGAGTTAACGTGCAATCGGGCTTGTCTATTGTACGCAGCTTCGAGCGGTTCGAGGCTCGTGGAATATGGGACATGGGAGGAACCATCGATATACACGGTGAAATTCGTTTCAACACGTCTGCAAATAGTCACTTAACTCCGTCGAACCTGAGAATCCGATTTAAATACCTTTGTGAGGGAAGGAAACTGGTGGCGGTGAGGGATCAGGGTGGTTCTTGATGCAGTGAAATTTCGGTTTTCCTAGTATATTTCAACGTTGAACTATCTGAGCGTTTGACTATTTAAGCGTTGAAATATCTGAGCTTTCCACTATCTGAGCCTTCAATTATCTCAGCATTCGACTATCTGAGCTTTCTATTATCCGAGCGTTCGAATATTTGAGAGTTCGACTATCTGAGCGTTCCACTATCTGAGCCTTCAATTATCTCAGCATTCGACTATCTGAGCTTTCTATTATCCGAGCGTTCGAATATTTGAGAGTTCGACTATCTGAGCGTTCCACTATCTGAGCCATCAATTATCTCAGCATTCGACTATCTGAGCTTTCTATTATTCGAGCGTTCGAATATTTGAGAGTTCGACTATCTGAGCGTTCCACTATCTGAGCCTTCAATTAACTCAGCATTCGACTATCTGAGCTTTCTATTATCCGAGCGTTCGAATATTTGAGAGTTCGACTATCTGAGCGTTCCACTATCTGAGCCTTCAATTATCGCAACATTCGACTATCTGAGCTTTCTATTATCCGAGCGTTCGAATATTTGACAGTTCGACTATCTGAGCGTTCCACTATCTGAGCCTTCAATTATCTCAGCATTCGACTATCTGAGCATCCAACTATCTGAGCTTTCTATTATCCGAGCGTTCGAATATTTGAGAGTTCGACTATCTGAGCGTTCCACTATCTGAGCCTTCAATTATCTCAGCATTCGACTATCTGAGCATCCAACTATCTGAGCTTTCTATTATCCGAGCGTTCGAATATTTGAGAGTTCGACTATCTGAGTTCTACCATCCGAGGTTTCAACTATCTCAGAATTGTCTAAGAAATGAATTATCAAAGTGTTCATCTATCCAAACACTCGATTATCTGAGTGTTTAGCTATCCGACCATTATACAAGTAAACAGCACCAGAAACTGTCAGTCACTGTTTAAATTCCAAACATAATACAAATATCAGATATCCCCTATTATTAACATTGCAATATTAATTATTACAAATCTTGACTGAAACGAAACGTCAGAAGCTGGCTTTTCATCAATGGTTGCTAATAAGAAGAGGAAACCAAACACCCATCATTCAACGCATTGTTCTTGCCTCGAAAATGATGTCTATATAATACAACAGTACAATGCTGAGTCTCGTGTATCAATGAGTAGCTACAGGATTGTGTAAATTTAATGAGTAAGATACTATCAAAAGCGTAAAATGTTAAATGTACCTCGTGAAACGTGTTTTTGCGTAATTACCTCTGCCCTGTTTCAATGAGCTCTGTGTTTAATCCTCCGCGCTAATTATCCGCGTCTAAAGATTCCTAGATCGAAACTATAAGCCTACAACAGGAGGGAACAGACTCTATCGAGCAAATGCCTCGAGGAATGATGTGCACCTGCAAACAATCGCACAATAATTCAGCGAAGCTCAGACTAAATCTTCTTTAACTTATCAATCGTTTAAGGTAAATATGTACATCCTCCCTTAACTCTCGGTTGTCACACAGGGTCAAATTGACCCTGCGTTTTTTAAGCAGAAAACCTTTTTGTCGGAACTCTTATTCATTCAATTTTTTTTTAAGTATGATGACACTTTAAATGTCAACTTTCAACGATGGGCATATATTCTACAATGTTCAAACATTATCCTAGAATTTTTTAGACTTAATTTAACAAATAGTTTTTAAATAACAACTGATTGAAAATTGACCCAGTGTGACAACGACGTTCGAAAAAGTAGGTGTGACAACCGAGGGTTAATATACATCTAAAAACGCATCACGTCTACCTACTCCAAGGAAAGACTTGAAAGGCTAGCAAAATACCATTGGAGAAATCCCATCAACTAACATTTTCGTGGCATCAGCTGCACCGAAAAAAAATAGGGTTGGAGGAAAAACCGAGCAAACATCCCACTGATCCCATCACGCGGAAAAAGAAGGAAAAGAAAAAGCAAGGAGGACTCGGTGATGGAATCCAGTTTGCCAGCACAAAGAGCGATCCGAGATGAGTTCTCTCAGGTGAGAGCTGGATGACACGGGACCCGTTGGCGAAGTCCGACTTCTTTGAAGCGCATAATCGCGGCGGGTCGTCGATTAAACCCTCCCGCCCTCGCGGTAATTCCCACGGTCCTCCTCATCGAGTTTCCTTCGATTTCCACGCGAAACGGTCGCTCGGCTCGCGCTTTCCACTCCCCCTGGATAACCTATATCGTACCTCCGCGCGCCGTCATCTTAACGGAATTACCACGTAATGGCCTCCTCCTCGCGAGAGGGCCCCATCGCCTCCCCAACCGTTGATCTCTATCCTCGTTTTTCCGTCTAGCGATCGGAACCGACGATTGCCATAGTAATTATCGTCCGCGGAGCGGCGAGGCGAGGCGAACTTTTAAGCGCCGCCATACTCTCGACGGGGAGAACTACTGCCTCGCTGATTTTAATGAAACTTGCTGGAACTCGGCGAGCAGTTCTCCGTTGCGACTGCGACGAGCACAGACACTTGTCCACCCTCTTGTCGCGTTAACTCGCGTTTCACGCTGCAGCGTCTTTTTTCAGATGCACTTCCTCGAGACGATTCTTGTCAAGCTCGCGGACGTTGCAACGCCGATGCTAAGGCGCGATTCCGCCGAATCGATTACAGTATTACAGGGTGATTTAAAGTCTCCTTTAGGTGTTGCCAGATAATAATCGAGAGGGGTGTTCGTTTCTGAAATTTGCGGGGGTTTGGAGTGCTAGCGTTTGTGTTCGGTGTTTTGTTCTTAAATAGAATGCTTTTTTCGATGTCTATAATTTTAATTTTAATTTTATTTTCTTGTTTTATAGTTTGTTTATTGTTGTACTGACTTCTCTTTTTTTCAATCACACTGTTTCTCTGCTAACTTGATTAATTGTAGGTGTACTGTAAACTAAAGGGTCTTTACCTGTGGAATAAATAATAATAATAATAATAATAAAATTTGAATAGAATGTAGTATGAAGAATGATGAAATATGGAAATTTGATGGAAGGGTGTTATGTGTTTTGGATAAAGAACAAGTTCAGTCTTTTGCTGTTACAGATCAGTGGTACAAATGTGTGTTTTATGAAAACAAATTAATACTTAACTGTAGATTTACGTTTTTGTAAAATATCCAAACACAGTGCAATTTAGAGGGAAAAATCCTGTCCTCTGTTAACTTAGAATTGTGTGTTTTTCCATTCCTGCGAGACTTAGTATTGTTTACAAAATTGCTGAGTGATAAAACGTAGAGTTCTGTTACGAAAGCTGATAAAGTTAAAGTAACAAGGGCGTCGTGACAGATCAATTGAAAGCTTAAAAACCATAAAAGCAGCTTTTGTGATTCACTGTACACGGTCTTCGTAGTTGGGAAAGGGTTGGAATAACTGTATCGACTGCTTCCGAAGCCTCTTATCTTCTCTACGCGGCATACCGGTCGTCATCTTGAAAAAGGGCGGTTCGAAAAGTTAATCGAACGTAGCTAAAGAAATCAATAAACATCGTTCCAGCCGCGCAGAGTGTACATCAAAACCGCGGAGTCTGAAAGCAGAAGATCAGTGAACCGAACTCGGTGCCTGGGTCAGCATATTTCTATGAAGCCACTTGAAGTTCGCTTACAGTTGACCAATCATGGCTACACAGTCTACTGCCTTGGAAAGTTCAGCATTTCTTACCCTCGCCTTCCCGCCACATGTAACGTGTTAATTCATCCAGACTGAAATCGAGAATCGAAGCTGTTAGACAAGTTACTGCGAAATCAAAAATCACAGAATATAATATCTATCAGCAATCGCCCGTTGAAATAAAACCTCAAACATTCCCAGTCTGCGCATCGCAAAGGAAATTAAATCCAGGGTTCAGCCTTCTATTGTCGCATTAAAAGTATCGATCTTGCGCCCCACAAATTAGATCCCAATCAGAGCGAGCCCACACCGGCGCCATAAATCGAAAGCAAGCACAAGTTACGCGGATTCCCGTTTCGACCTTTCGCGCAAGAACGAAACACCCCTTGAACCGCGTCGCATTTTACCGCCGCCGGGTGATAAATAAACGAGCCACTTGCAACCGAGTGCACCGTTGTTCCGAGTCATTAAACCTTGCCGGTTCGTAAGTTTTTCGGGCTCGAAGCACATCTTTGGACACGGCGTGGCCGGCGCAGCAACTCCGGCGTACCCCCGCGACTGCGAAGTCGAAGGGAACGCGAGGAACAAAAAGCGCGATGCCTCTTCGAGCCTCGGCGAAGAAAAATAGCGAAACAGCGCGGGTCGAGGGGGGGGGCGGCGGATCGGGGGAGGTTGTTACCACCCCCGCACGGAGGTCTTTCGATATTCCATCGCCGGTGGCACGGAGAAAAAGCCTAAGCACCGCGGTTATTGATGACCAGAGTGTCGGATGGGCCACGTTGATTTATCGGCCCGCGGGAAAGAAATATTTTCACCGGCTAGAGACAAAAGCGGTGGCTGGCGAGAGAAGACGAAGATGAGCAATGGAGAATCGCAGGTGATAGGACGGCGAGGCGGGGAGGAGGGGGGTGGAAATTTACGATAATATTTGCTGGAGTCGGACGGACTGTGAAATGAAATTTCAGGGGTACGCGACTTTCGCCGGGGGGGAATTTTATTCCCGTTCTATTAGCTTTCGGAATAACGGGACAAAAATACTCGGGCGATTCCTTGATGGCGGCGGCGGTGGTGTGGAATTTATGCAGACGGGGCGAAGGGTGGATGGCGGGTGGTTCTTAGCGGGCCGAAAGTGACGTGAATCATCATATTTTCTATGAAAACTTTCGCCACGGTTCTCGTCGGGGCTGTAATGGAAGATTGGAAATGGGAATAGCCGTGGCGTCGAGGAATTCGTTTCTTCCCTTCCTTCTGTTGCTGGGAAGTTGGGAAAAGTGATTACTCGATGCACCGTGATGCTGCGTTAGGTTCTGCTGCTCGTTGCTTCTTCTGGGCAGCGGTGTTGGATCATTCCAAAGTCGAGCAGAGGAATTCTTGCCAGTTAGAAGCAGATTGTTAGAAGCAGGAAAATTGCTATGGGTAAGATCGCAGATTTCTAATGAAGCAATGGAACGTGCATACTGTTTTAGTGACAGATTTTTCTTCTCTTTAAAATAGGAAGAATCGAAGTGAGTGTGATTTCTCTTGCACCGATGGCTCTCGCTTTCCATACTCTGAAAATTCAGTCAACATTATTATTAGACCCTTTATCCTATATATTATAATCGACATTTCTGTAAATACCTATACTAATCCATGGATTAAAATTATTGGAATAACTGTGACACTATTAACTCCAGTAATTATTGCCTACCCCTCTTCAAAAACCTTTATGCTTTATTAATGGAACATGAAATCTGGCTGTTTTTATTATTAAATCAAAAGACTGCCAATGGCAACCATGGAAGACATGAATATTGTGGATTTCCAAATATTGACTTCAATTAACTTTAATAGAATGAACAACTTTGAATTAGCAAATTCATATCACCCGTTAGATGTCGATAATTAATCGTTTAATTACAGTATTTAGTAATCACATTCGTTTATTAACGACTGCAAATGATACATGATTATTATAAAACGATTATTCACAATCCACTCCTCATCTATTGTAGATAAGGCTTCAAAATAGATGTCAAATAGAAGAGCTTCATTTTAAACACGACCAGGCTTCTCTTTCATTCGGTGATTAAAAATTGACAGAGACAGATCCATTGTATGAAAGACCTCAGTGTATTTATATATTTCTCAAATCTCCACTACATTCACCCCTGTATTCACTTAATTTTAATTTACATTCTTGATTCTTATGACTCATTCAATTGTATCTACTTCATTCTTGCCTCAGCTTTTATTTTACAATTTTTTCGCCCTGAATCCCAATTGTTTATGTCCAAATATGTATAACAGCAAAATCACAACGGACAAGTATCCAATCGACGTCATCTTTCTACCAACATTAATCCCAGCGAAACTGACGCAGCACAATGCCTATCCCACATTCAGATTCGGAGCTGCTATATAATGCCAAAATCGAGAGTAATTCAGCATTGTTGCGCGTCAATTAGTCGACAGTTAATCATCCGCGCAGAATTTCCGTGGAAATAGAGCGACCAGAAGCGGCGATAACACCGCACGCGTGTCCACGTCGACATTTCCGGCAGGGCGCGCGAATTTTATTGCCAATAGGCCGTAAAATAGATCGTCCATTATCAAAGGGAACAGTCTCGGTTCCCTTTTAACTGGTATCGCCGTGGGGACGTTTAGGCGAGCGTGCACATTCGAGCGGCGCGCTGGAAATTTATTAAACCGGGGATACAGGCGATATGGAAATAAATCGGGAACGGCAGCAGCGGCATCGTGATCGTAAATAACGCACGGACAATGGAAATTTATGTTAATACGACGGCGTGACCGAGAAGGAATAACGAAATGCAATTTCGTTGGATCGCGATTCGCGAAACGACCACGGGGAAACTTCGCCCTGAAACGGACACGTATAAAATTCGATAATTGGTCAATTATTCGCACTCTCCGTCGCAAGACGTCACACGATCAGACAGATTAGAGAAAACACGTTCCACTAGGTCTGCGCATCGATTCTTGGAAATCCGGGACTCGCACGATTTCAACTAATTTTTCCTCTAATAGGTATACTGTTAAACTGTTAAACTGTCCTATCTAGCATTTTTTCATTTTTTGAGATATGTTGAAATATTTGAAGTTCCACACGTCTTTTACCTTTTAAGTATATTTAGAAACGTCTACGTGTTTCATAAAGATTTATAAACAGTCTAATGTATTTAATCTAACTTCTTTCAAAATGGTTAAAATATCTTATCTGAAACAATTAATTAATAAGACATTCCCTGCCAGTACCACTAGGGTAAGTGGCCCAATTACGGATGGTGTCCCTATTACGGTGGGCTAACTATATTTTTATGAATTAAAAACACTGTATTTATGCAACACCTGAAATAATTTTTTTTTCACTGAGGTCGACGCTGATTTTATTCGGGGGAATTAAAACATTTTTACTTTAAACTCTTATATTTATTAAATTTCGTATTTTAATACTGATCCTGACAATTTTGTCGTGATTCTTGAAACAGCTAAGTGAAAGTGCTAAGAACGCGCAGCTGTATGTAAGTAAAGATTAATGTATACTTTTATGGAATGAAGTTTCGATTTTCTTTTTATGAGTAAATATTACCTAGATATTTCGTACAAAACGAAATAATCTTGAGTTTAAAATGGTTTTATCTAATAAAAATTGAAATCCGTGATTGGTACCGATGTATTGAATATGTTCCTATTACGGAGTCAGTAATCGATAGTTTCCGCGAATTTGACATTTAGAATTTTATTAACTGAAATTATATCCAATTAATAGTTTCTGCAATTTTTAATGTAAGTATATATAATTAGTGATTACATTGGTTCATAATTTGTAAAAAATACAAAAAAATTTTTTACTTTTATTTATTTATTTCAGAAAAATGAGTAAACAACCAAAAGTGCGACGCCTAACCTATAAAAGGGAATCGTTGGACAATGATATTAGGAAGGGAATGCCTATAAGCACTGCTTTACTTCCCCCATTATAAGTATATATATTATTACCATTTAATTAAATATGTAAATAAAATTCGGAGAACGTCGCAATTGGGGCTCCATATGGAGTCTCGAATCCGTAACTGGGGCTCCATATGGGGTCTCGAATCCATAACTGGGGCTCCATACCGGGACATATTTTCCATAATTGGGGCTCCGTAATATGTCCACTCCAGTTTTGAAGGCTCCGTAATAGGTGCAAAAATCTGTTTTATTCGTTCCATCGGTATTCCTCTAATTTTTAATTATTCTATACAAAACTATTTTTAGGGGGTTCCGGAACCATTAAACTTACTAGAGGCACGAAAAAAAACAATTACCCCTAATTTGTTATTATTTCTAAAGAACAAACAGCCCGCAGTGCCACTAATCTGTCCGTAATTGGGCCACTTACCCTATTATAAAAAATTATATTACGCTATTACGAAATAATGACATGTTTGAATTTGAAAGAAGGAAAATAAGTATGGTGCAAAGTAAATGATAAAACTTCAGTTTTCTCGGTTCTTTCAAAATGCTAGATAGGAAATTTTAAGTAAAGAGGGCAGTATATCTCCTATGTTTTCATTTTACATCCGCCTTTCATTACGACCCTCTCGCCTTCGGATTTCTCAGGTATCCCCAGGTTTCTCTAATTATCCGGCAATCCCAGTTCAAGTTTCACCAAACTCGACCATGGTACGCGATCGACCGCGCGCATGGACGAAGGAGCATGGGATAGGAGGGAATACATACGTTCGGCCGTGAGAGGCCGTGAGAGGCCGTGAATCGAGTAGATGGCGAAGCGAACGAGCGACGATGCAGGCCTATAATAACCGACGATTCAACGGCGAACGAGCAACGGGATTTCGTTCCCGTTTCGGTTCCCTCCCCGAGCCGACGTGTTCTAATTTCGCTCCGCGGAGCTTTTAAAACGAAGTGGCCACTCGAGTCGAGGGGAGTCCATCGGTTCCATGGGAGTTCACGTACGATTTTTATGGAACGTACGTATTCTCTTATCCGCGCACGGACACGGCTGAAAAGGGCGGGGTAGCTTTCTATTCGGCGCTAAAGTCAATTCCGAGGTAAATTGGCATCGTTCGCCTGCCCTGGCTTTCGATGAAGGAGAAAGATTCGACGGCTGAAAAAGAATTACGGGCACCCTTTGACGCGCCGGACGAGCCTGGGGGAGGGAGCTACTGAAATGGACGCGTTTCGAAATTCTGTATGGGTTCGATTCGGGGGCTGAAAATTCCGGTGCACGTGTCTTTCATTTTTATGCATCCACTCGGGCTTCTTATACATCCCCGAGGGCTTGGTGCCTGCTTCGTGGACGATTAAGGGGGTGGGTAACCCTCGACAGACCAAAATCACGCCCTTTTTCGAACGCATATTCTGAAGTAATGAATATAGAGTTAATTTTTATTTTAATTTTTATTATTTTCATTTTTGTTATAAGTATAAATGTAATTCGCCACCATCTGTTGGCGAACATGATTCCGGACAGGTGAGTTACCTAAAACACAAAGTAAAGGCATTTTGAGGGAAAATTTTGATGAATAAATTAATACAATTTTTATGTTGATGTGTATGATTTTATCCTTTTTCTATATATCTAGATCTATACTATCAACATTTCAATGATGTTGATCCTTTCATAGGCTCGCTCAGCAATTAACCACTTAAGCAATTAATTAAAACTATTGGACCAACGTATACTATGAGCATTCCCGTTAATTATAATATTAATTCGAAAAGTGACGGTTGTAGCGCGCTGGCGACGCCTCTCGCGATTTTTCCTCTCATCTAGATAGAGCTAGAGCTGTTTCCGGTAGGACGGTCTGCCTCTTCCTGTTATCCACGGCCGTGTTGGGAGATATCACAAAAAGCTAATCGGGTTCGTGCCGAGCTTTAATCAAACGGCCCCGCGGTAGCCGTGCACAGGAGAATCTCGTTGCGCATTGGCTTTATCTTTTGACCGAAGCACCGCAAAAGTCGTGTATCCCTCTCCAGCCGCGGAACTAATCGAGTTTCCAAAGCATCGCGACGGACAAAGTGCCCGATGAGAGTTTTAATCCGAAGCGGTCGTGTACGTGTGTATATACCACCGCGCGGGGATCTCTAAATACGCGTGCACACCGCGCACTTCCGTTTGAAAACGATCCCTCTTGCGTGGCAAGTGCCGTTTCCGCGGGGTTGAAAGTCCTTGGCAGGATATGCAACGGAATTCTCGCGAACGCGTCAAAATCTAAAGCGTTTTGTAGTTTCCTGACAGGTGTGCGTGGGTTGGAAGCCGAGTGCTGGTGGAAGCCGTGGCGTCGATACGAATTTCAGTAGCTTCTTCACTTTGTGCTGAATGGTCGTTTATGCAAACTAACGGGAGCTATTAGATCGTCCACCTTTTGCATGCGTATCGGCGTAGAATATAAATAAAACTATCCACTCTCACGAATTATTTTATAAGGATAGGAGGCTTCCATCTTCGAATGGGTGTTTGTGTCGTCCCACCCCCGTCATGCGGTGGAGATTAGTGCTCGTCAGCGCCACCAGAGGTCTAATTTATCTAACTCTTCCTCGCGAGTCCTTAACACTATTCCTACCGACATATTTCACGTCATTTGACCGCTCGCCTTAGGTAAGACAGACTACAAATTTTTCTCAGAAAATAAACAATAAAACAAGAAGTGAATATTCAAAAATGTATTATACGTATATTTGAGGCAAAGTCGTGAAGTTAAAAGGCGATTCAATTACGTTGTTCAATTTCCTATAGGAAATTCTAATCGACATTTTAAAAACGATCTTTTTGACCGGTTCGTGGTAGGAATAGTGCTAAGTTCTGTCTGGTTCGTACATATGGCTGTGGCCCTACTACCGAGTCTGGCTGACGGTCCCAAGCCGAAGAACGCACATCTTCTTTTCCTCCCGATCCATAAAACACCACTCACCTGCCCTGCATAGCGACTTCATTGCGCGTAACCGGCCTTAGAGATTACAGTTACGCCGGACGCGACGGGGCAAGATCCCTTCCCGTCCAGGAACGTCGCTTACAACCCTTGAAACCTTAAAACTTTTGAGATTCAGCACAAATGAATTTCCATTGGACATATACATATTTCAGAGAGGACAAAATAAGTGCTAGGCGTTTGTACCTATGATACAACGTCGAAACAGTGCACTATGGGGAAACCAAGAATTTCGATACGCCAACTAGTGACAGAAAATTAAACTACTGTGAGTAGGCCGAAGTCCATACGATTATCAGTGTTTATATAGACATTTTGTGAAAAACGAGTGTTTTTAAATTTTTTTGAACACTAAATTTTTACTTCTTCGATTAATAAATACTTATTCGGAATGTTTAGAGGAATCCCGGCCTACTTGCAATAGTTTGCCAACTTACCACCACAGCGCTGAAATCTAATCCACGCCTCCACTTGGTTTCCCAATACACACGACGGTACCATATATTTTCAAGAAGTCACGATCACTCATCGGCCATTGGCCCGAAAATCAGAGGCAAGCAGTAAAAGGGACGGCCGCTGGTCGCGAGCTATTCGTTTGTCGAGCCCGTTTATGGCTGTCTGGGCTATAGCGTTAATTCAGATGTCTCCTTCGCGAGCCCGTATCGAGCTACCCTCCCGGGCACAGGTGGGGGGCAGGGTGGGGCACGAATGCACGGCCCTTCCCACGCCGAAAACTGTTAATCATCCGACGATCTCTCGGTACCCGTCGATACTTCATCTGTCCGTCCATTCGTCGGCCCCGCTGATTGCAACGCTCGCGAGTTACAAATCAAAGTCACCGTTGCGCGCAGATACCGGCAACGGTCCCCGCCACCGGCTCCGATGGTGGATGAAGACGCGGAAGCGCGAGAGGCGACGTCGGTGTGCAGCCCGGAACCGTTTGCACAACGAGGCTGCGGGGGGAGGCACGGGAACGTCGAATACGCGGGTTGCGCGCTGTGCAAAGCGACGGAGACAGGCTCTGCGGGGGATAGGACAAATAGGAAGGACGAGGGGGTGGCACCGAAAGAGACCATCGCATAAATCCCACGCAACGGCGACGCATACATATTCATACGACGGCGCAAAACCAACACACATTAATGCACCGGCGATATTAACGCAAACACGCGCAAACCACCGGCCTGCGGAAGGGCGGAGGGTTGAAGCGAGGGGGGACGATGGTCGAGGGGGGAGGGGGCAAGAAGCGTGTGTGCAGTTTGTAATCGCGCGCGCGGGACCCACGCGGAACTTATAAAGCGGCGCAGAGGGCGAAAGAGGGTGGAGGGTGGAACGGCGAAGAGAAACGTTGGAGCAACGATTGGTTACGTTCTCTGCTCGTAGGAGAACAGAAGCGTGGACTGGGGCGAGCGGGCTCGTTTGATATACAGCTAATTAGAGATCGAAATCTCGGCAGGCTCGCTTGCGCAACGAGGCGGACGTGTGAAACGGTGCACGCTGGCCAAGTTGCTCCTTCGTGTGCATCGTAGATTACGATGCGCTCGCTGCGAGCAGCCTAGGAGAGATTAGGGCGAGATGCGTGGAGCCGAGGGAAATAAAAGTGTGTCGCTTGGAATGGATGGGCGATGTCGATTTAAGGGGTGAACGTTTGGGGGTAGTTGGTTTAGAGACGGGGAGTATTTTGTAGGTGGTCGATTATTATTATTATTTATTTAAAAGGGGCTAGCTCTTGGTATACAAATTATTATTATTATTTATTTAAAAGGGGCTAGCTCTTGGTATACAAATTATTATTATTATTTATTTAAAAGGGGCTAGCTCTTGGTATACAAATTATTATTATTATTTATTTAAACGGGGCTAGCCCTTGGTATACAAATTGTACAGTTGTAATTGTTATATGAGGTACAAAGTTTCGCCGATGTAACAGCTTTCGTGAAATGAAATATGTAGTGACTTATTAAAGAAATCTAATTTAGAACAAAATTTTTTCGCTGGATTGGATATCCCGTTTATAGGATCAGCATGTTCCACAATTCGTGTGGTTTGAGTACGGCTTGTCGTTGAGATTATTGATGCCTTGTATCATTGATTTATTTATCTCTGTGCTGACTGGTGTGTCTAAAGGATAGAATTGGTATTTTGCTTCTAACAGTGATATGTCACTCATTTTGCTAACTTATAAGAAAAAGTATCTTTCTTATGTTCGTTGATATCAGATGAAGGGATTTAGTTATGATAATTATGTATATTACGAATAGTATCAGCAAGGCTGTTATCCTGATTCTCCTGTATTGATACGAGTTTGACCATACGTTGACCTAGACTACTTGTTATGCTCGATAAGCTATCTGCATCTACTTTTAATGTGTTTATACGAACCCAAATTGGTTTACTGAATGCATGTAATGTATTTATATATTCATTAACAAGTTAATTCATTTTAATATAAACAGCGAAATATACAAATACCAGTTGATCGAGTGTAATACATTAGGGGGTTCCCTACCTTGACGGGCGAAAAATGATGCGCACTTTGGGAATTTTTTAAAACACAGCCATCAAATATATTTACTTCCAGCTTTGTGGCTTCATTTGTCAATCTTTAGGGAATATGAAAAAAAAATAGTATGCAAAAGTAGTGGTTATATCCGGAGTTATAGTGCTTCAAATAGAGCGACTTGTTAGCATAAAATCAGCCGTTGTAGTTGTCTAAAGTAGAAGATTTAAAATTTTGTGCGATCTGCCTGAACTAGATTAAATGAGGAATACTGAAAATTAGAAAAAATAGTAACGCCTACAACAGACATCGATTCTTGCAAAAAAATTCTCTCTTTTATTTCAAGTCGCAAAACTCTAATTTTACAGAAAACAGCATTTACAAAAGCGTTTCGCGTCACACATTACAAAATTAAGAATCTCCACTCAATTAAGTGACATCCGAGGAATTAATCGCGCAGTGAGGTGATGCCCTCTTTACCCATTCTTTCAATACTCATATTACGCGCACTTCCGATTGTTCCCAAGGGAACGATTTGATTAACAACGCCGCGTAACTGCGCACAGACACGAGAGCATTCGCCATTGAACGTGGCACAATTTTTTTTTTTGCCAACAATACCAAAGCACGCAGTCGCGGGCAAAAAAGAGAGCTAATGAATTGATATTATATGGGACGTTGAAACGGGGGATCGTTCCTTGTCTCCGTTAACAGATCGCGAATGTAATCGAGACCCTTTCGCGGTGTATTTTCGCGTGACGTATCTCGTGGCACGCTTTTCACGAGCGTAGCCCCGTCTGTTTTTATTTACTCAGCTTATTCAGAACTACATCGCGGTGAATGTGTCTACTTGACGTAACGGTTAATTGGAGATCGGAATCTGAAAGCACGCGATTCATCAAGCATTGCTGTCATTATACGCGTTGTGGCGATGCACGTTGCGTCACGTAAATAGAGAGAGGATCCCTAGTGAAACGGGTACTGAAACGAAAAATGGGTGTTCGTGGGAATTGTGTGAATAGCCCATTAATTCGATTGGAATTCAAAGGTTCGTGTATCCTATCCTATTGCGTTTTCCCGTAAATAATTCTGATTCTGAATAAAATTTTTTAACACATACAAAATATGTTATGGATATCGAAACTTTAAAACTTCCAATTGTTTCGGGTTTTTGGTATCGAAAATAGACTTGTTCGGGCTTCAATTATTGTCGAGCCCCAGTTTTTCTAGTATTTCATACTGTGAAACACTAGATATGCTACATACACGCTCTATTTTTTTTCTTTTGGTATCCATTCCGTTTATCCGATTAAAAAGTGAGTGAAAGAAATGCGAATCGAGGAGAAGTGATATTAGTTTTCTAGGATGGGAAAGTGGAACATTATCTGTGATTGAAAACGATTGAACGGTAAGTTGCAAAACTGATTTGACGAATCCGAATTTCAGGCAAAATACCTATAAGGTATAATTTCACCTGATAGGATTGCGCGTAATGCGTAATTTATTCGCTGTCACGCGATCGTCATGCTTTACGAATGCTGCTGGATTAATCGTTTTCGTATTTCCTTCTACTTTCGTATTTGTGTATGATAATTTATCAGTGGATGCATTTCGTTCTGATTTGCATAAAATAATCACTAGGTACACAGAAAGTCATTAAAACGGCACGTTTTGTGCACCCGAGAGGGTTATTAATAATTCTACAAACTTCTCTATTTAAAACGAATCACTGTTCAAATTAACAAGTGAATACAAAAAAAAATGTGCGATAATTCCAACTTGTCCAATTGAAATGAAAAACATTCAGGAATATAATTTACTCACTTGCAATTTTCACTGAAGAAACAAAACATTCAAAACAAATCTCTTTCTCCCAAAAATTGATCCAAATTTTCCAAAAACATTTCTCGCGAACATCCACTTGCATTCGACCTAAGAATTCACCGAAACTCCGCCAGACAAAGGTCACAGAAAACCTCGGTATTAACTCGAAGCTTGAATAACAGTTTCCTCTGAAAAGTTCCATACACAGCTCTCCATTCGACTCGCGAGCCTTTCCATACATCGAGATCCCTCTATACCCAAACATCCTATATAATGCAAAGCAAGGATCCCAGTTTTTCCCAATAAACGCGCATTTAGCTTCCGCCGGGGCATTAAACTCGATGCATCGGCAATTAGAGGATCAAAATCTCAAGTATCTGCATTCAGTTTTCTCGTTCATCCTCCTTCGCTTGCAACCCCCTCCCGGTAAAACAGGATGAACTCGTGGAAAATATTATAGTGCTGTGTTGCCGCAGCAATTTCTCCGTATTCGATCTTGCAATTCACGTTGGACAGCCATTCGTCGGTCCATAAAGATGGATGGAAACGCGGCGAGAAACCGGCTCGTAAATTCTGCGCGTCGAATTCGCGCGTTTCGTTCGAACGGGAAAGGGCGACTGGGGTATTTAAATCACGAACAGGCGGCCAGCTTGATATAGGGCTAATTGAAGATCGGAATCTGGACGCGCGGGGCGTGCCTCGAGTGCGTTGTGCGCGCAAGACCCGCGCTGAAATCGGCCCAGCATCGCCTCTCTAACGCTGGGGAGACCACATCTTGCGTGGAGCCTTTCGGGGAAAACGAGAGAGCAGCGATAAAAGTGGAAAGAATCGTGACTCGTTTCGCGAACACCAGGCGATTGGGATCTATTAAACTTTTAAAGAGAAGTTCAGGTACCAATTGGGGTGTTAAACTCTCATGAAATTCGCGGTGTCGACTCATTCTCAATACATATTCGTTACTGTGATTGATACACAAAGTTTTATCGTATATTTGGTTTTTGATAACCGATCTTTATTTCCACTTGTGGTATACATTTGTCTCTCAAATTGCACGCGTTTGCGGATTCTCTATACACGCGAAGCTATCCCCACTACTTCGTTTGTAGCTGTCGAGGGGAGACCGGTTCATTTAGCAGTCGAACTTTAAGAGCGAGAGGGAATGTCACATTCTGTCCTTCCAAAAATCGGTTCCGCCGAGCGACGAGGAAAAAATCCAGTTCTCGCTGCCCAACTTATAATCTTGAAATCAAAGGAAGCCGAATAGACTACTTGTCTCTCAAATTGCATGCGCCCGGTCCCGACACACGCGGTTATAGAGAGACAGAAGTGTAGTTTGTTCTACTATATCGGTTCTTTTTTATATTTCATAGAATATAGCAGTATGTCGCGTTGCGTTTTGAATCTGTCATCGAGTCTGTGAATTTTGACTGATTTCTCTGGCGGAACACGGAAGCACCAAGCCCGCAACTAATTTGTATGCATTGGGGCTATACGCGGAAGACTATTGATATCCTAATCCAATTTGTTTCAACTTGTGGTCGGCCAACTATTTCGCCCCCTCTATCCGTACCCGTACAACCGGGCGCCTCATTCGTTCAATTATGGTATATTGCGATGAAATTTGCGAACTACCTAGGAACAGCTGGCTATTAGTGTAAATGCCTCTGCGGAATAATCGGAGAAATGCATGCTTGGCTGCGTGTATACCCACACAGAATCACGCGGCCGTGTATCGTGCATGATCCGATGCTTGAATTGCCGTGGCGCGTTCGTGAAATTTTAACGTCCCCTCTCGCGAATCACTTCAGCAGCTTTAGACATCGTCTCTGTGAAAAATCATTTACTGAGAGCTTCTTGAATAATATAACACAACGATGATAAACGGAAAATCAAATATCCCCTTCTATTTACTGTTATTCAGCCTACTGAGTCTATTCTGACCCAATCGTGTTCTCGTTTCTTTGAGAACTCTTCTAATTTAAAAAAAAAAAAAAAAAATGAATGTAAGGGTATTTTGGAATATCGGAGCGTTTGAAATAATTAAAGTACTATTGAAGAATTACAATTCGGTGCGTTTGAAATAATTAAAGTACTATTGAAGAATTACAATTCGGTGCGTTGAGTAGTAAAGTTGAAATCGAATATGCTGTACACGTGTATTTCCCACGAAATTCATTCGTTAAAAGTGAAAAATTCACTGCTCTCGTTTCTTTGAGAACTCTTCTAATTTAAAATAAATGTAAGGGTATTTTGGAATATTGGAGCGTTTGAAATAATTAAAGTACTATTGAAGAATTACAATTCGGTGCGTTGAGTAGTAAAGTTGAAATCGAATATGCAGTACACGTGTATTTCCCACGAAATTCATTCGTTAAAAGTGAAAAATTCACTGCTCTCGTTTCTTTGAGAACTCTTCTAATTTAAAATAAATGTAAGGGTATTTTGGAATATTGGAGCGTTTGAAATAATTAAAGTACTATTGAAGAATTACAATTCGGTGCGTTGAGTAGTAAAATTGAAATCGAATATGCAGCACACGTGTATTTCCCACGAACTTTATTTGTTAAAAGTGAAAAATTCACTGCTCTCAGTTAAAGACGAACAATGTTGTTCCCTTCGCGTGCAAATTGGACCAAAAAAGCCAAAAGCCCGTTTCGGATTTGACTCAACGAACCGTGGAACAACGTATACGTCACGGAGTAACGGAAACATTGTCTTTCCCAGGTTGAAAAACAGAACAGCTTGGAGTATGGCGTTCGATAGGTTGCCAGTAGCAGTGGAGTTTTGAAAGGACAGGTCCATGACCCGGCGTGCGTGCACTTTCCCCCGTTTGTTTTTCCCGCCAAAACATCGGGGGATGTATGAAACACGGAGCACTATGTACCCCGTTCGACTTGCACTTGCACATTCGCCTATCCGTATGCTTTTTTTCTTGCCCGAAGCGAAGAGCTAGGTGATTTCGTTACCACAACTTCGTTGGCCCATTCTGCAAGCACACGGGTTCGTTCTGTTTGTTACACTCGCCCTGGTTGCGATTCGATTACCGTGTTTTCTCTGGCATTTTGTTACGGAGACGGGTATTGCTCCGCTTCGGTTGCAAACGCCAATTAATAGTTGCAATTGAATCGTTAAACGCGATAGAGAATACGCACGGAAGTTTCTCTCTTCTCTACGCGTCGTTGACTTACTTATCGTGTATTTTTAGCAGAGACAGAAGTGCAATTAAATTAATCAGTATTATGATTGTGATAGATGAGACACGACATCTTTGCGAGGCAAAGAAACTTAATTTCTTATTATGAATGTAATTTTAAAACAATTTAATTTGGTATCTTTTTAACGTCATGAGTATTAATAATTTTTTTTAAGAATTCGATCGGTCCAGACAGTACGCTATAGTGTGTTTGTGGTTGAATAAAGTGTACAGAGATGAAGGATTTTGTTAAGTGCGCGTGTTTAATTGCATCGCTATATTTTGTTAGCATAACCATGGTAATTTTGTGAACATGCATTTCTATGTAATTCTCGTTTCGAATTAGCAATGGATTAAATTCATGCCTCGTGGGTAGCTTTGGAATTTATTGCCACTGTTTGTTCCGCTGTAAGCTACTTATCTCGACGAGATAACGTTCAACAAATCCATAATTTGACGTTACAAAAGGGGTAAAATTAGCATGTACTTTGCTCCTCTGCTTATCATTCTACATTGCTGTAAAATTGCTGATGAAATCGAAATAGATGAAAGGTACTCTCGAACTACGAACTAAAGTAAGAAAAGCTTATTTACAAAGCCAAGAAGTTGGTAAAAAAATGAGAAGAGTAGAAACAGTTATCAACTATATTTTTTTAAATCGTTCAAATCTGATTTATATAATTTTTACAATATTAAATTTAAAAATTATATTTCTTGGTGTCAATTCACGATTAAATTCTGTGAGTTAAAACAGAGGGCTCGCGAATAATATTTCAATTTTTATATCTTCTTTCTGATAATATCGCTGTGTTGTGACGAATTTAAAAAAGAAAAAACATGAAAAGGAGAATCACGCAAGGAACTCACTGTAAAAACATCGGACGCACGAAAACGAAAATCATAATTTCATATCGAGTGGAAGTTTCGTTGAAGCTAAAATTTCTGTCGGCCCTAAAAATAGTAGTTCGGCACGGGATCTTGAAACAATATTTTTGCTTTCAGAAATAAGATTTACCTTTTATCGCGTCTACTTGTTCTCTGTTTGGGTAACCCAGTTTCAACGTCATACACGATGGGTTCGATCTTCGAGCGTATTTACTACTCTAAAACAAGCAAAAGAACGCTGCTACTGTTACACTCGGTCTGCTATCTTGAGTGCATTTTGCAATTCAGAACGCGCTACCGACCGTTAAAAGAACCAGCGCCTTTGTCACACACGGATAAATTACTATGGGACTTTCGATATCTTCTAGCAGATAATATTACAGTGTTGTGAGAAATTTAAAAAAGAAAGAAAAAAGAATCACGCAATGCCTCAAAAATAATTGCCGATGAATTTTCTTATCGGTATTTCCTGAAACTTTATTAGCGATGGAAATAGAAAAATGTGTCACTACCACTTTTTATTTCCTTTTTATTAAACAAGTATGTATATCGAAAATTTTCGTGTAATTATATTTTTATGGTTCTTTTAACAATGTATGAATAAGGAGAACATTGGTCGAAAGAGAAATAGTGTCGATTTTCGGACAAAGAAAACGCTGCAAGTTCGCTGCTTCCACGTACAAAAGATGGGTTATCGAAAAGGGAGGGTGGAGGCCGAGCTTTCTATTGTAGATTTTGTCCCCGGAGAACACAAGCGAGATCCACGAAACTCCAAGCCCTAAAAGTTTCAGGGCGACGCGATGTGTAATCGGGTCGAGACCTTATCGAGTTTTCGTACTTTCGAATTCCACCTGCCAGGACGAAAGGCACGCCGCGAAATTTGCTTTTCGGCTTCGCAGCTTTCAGTCTCGACAGAGAACTTTTGCCACGCGTGGACCGACTTACCTTACCGCTATAGTAAAACGTTTCCTTGTCAACTAAAAATGATGAATTATGAAATATTCGAAGCATGAACGTTTATTAATAAAATTCACCGGCACTGGAATGTTTCGTTGAACAATTAATAGCTTGGATATTTGAAAATATTAGACAATAAGTTTTTCCCATACGCTTGAAAAGTTATCAAAGACTTTAATCGACATTTCAATTTTTCATCTGTTTCGTGACTTTCAATTTATCTCCCTTTAATATACTTAAGGCAAAACACAAGGACGTCGTTTCAACGGAAATCACTTTGTAGTGTGTCGACCGATTTCAATTACGATTTTTCAATAGCGTACAATTTTCATGTCGGAACGAATCGAAGCGACGTGTATGCAGCAGTACGCGATTAAAGTTTTCCATTAATGGCACAGTACGTCAGTTAACCTTCATCCAGGTTGAACCTTCGTAGATTAAGTTCTGCTTGGCGTGAATAATGCTTGTTTTAAAGTGCTTAACCGTCTTTGAAATCGAATGTAGGTAGGTCCGCGTGCAATCTTTTTGCAGATAATGTTTAAATTTTTCTAAGACCTTTCGAAGCTTCAACGACTCTTAGAAATTCGTGCATCGTTCACTTCTGGATGTAGAGTAAAAAGTTAGTTAAATAATGCATCGAATAAAAGTTACTTCAACTTTAGATTATTCAACGAGTAAAGTTAATTTTTTTCATCGACGAGGGCTTCAACTTTAACTTTAAGTTTAACTTTATTCGACGTTAAATAATTTTCTGGCGAGCGAATAAAGTTAAAGTTAAAGTTGAAAAGTTTATTCGCCGTTCAAGTTGAAACGCTCGACGATTAAGAAATAAAAAAAATTAACTTTATTCCGTCGGATAATTGAAATAATAATTTTTTTAACTTTTATAATAACTTCTTCCCTTGTATTCGTTACTCGAAAATTTTATTTAAATTTCTTTATTTATTTAACTAAAAATTTTGCGCATCCCTGCTACAAATCACTCCATCCAACATCGATCCTGCGTAAAGCACTCGAAATATTTGCGCTAAAAAAATATGCTGTGCACATAGAAATCTCTATCAGTCAAAATCCTCGCAAAATCTTTAAAAAGCGAGGTAGAGTGATCCACACTGTTCAATTCTGTCGACGATACAGAATCCTGGTCCGAAGCTTCCACCGCAGTAAAAAGGAGAATTGTGTGTCCCGAATTCTCCCATTGGCTGCGCTAGTGTATATGCCCAGAGACTCGTTATAGAAAAAAAAAAACTGGTATGCTTGGTTGTTCAGAAACGAGCACGCGGCCGTGGTCGAGGAAATCTGTCGTTTCGAGGGCTGAAGGCGACGCAGACGAACGTAACCAGGTCGAGATCTTATCAGACTCGCGTGCTTTTGAATTCCACCTGTCGACGTACGAGGAAGACCGACGAGAGGAGGGAGTAGCGCGTGGGCGAGCGAAACTTCCCTTTTCAAACGCACGGTTCCCCGATATTCGCGCGCAAATGCGCCCCAGCGACCAGTTTCGTTTAATATGTTTTTCATTGTTCCGCTGCGCTTCGCAGCCAGGATATGAACACTTTTTCCCCTCCGTTGCTCCTCTGTTTTCCGGCGGGCACGTTAAAATGCGCAAAGCTGAAAGGGGCGAGGCTCGTATTTCTGATTGCATCGTTGATACGCCGCTGTCTCTGTATCGCGTTTAGGCTGCTGGCGATCCTTTTGTTTAAACTTCTGCAGACGTGAAACGGGGATATCCGTGTTATTGAGCCTCGAGATGTACGAAACATTGAAACGAAGGTGAATCGTTTAGGGGATGCGAACGTTTAGCGATGCTCACGGCTTTTGTCGATTAACGAGTGATCGCTGGCGCGGAATTCTGGCAAAGGATTGCCACGGTAGGAACGTTCGGTAAGGGCTTGTCGAGACACAGAAGGGGTGCAACGAATTTCGAAATAATTTTGTCGTTAACGGGACAGCACGTGACGCCAGAGGTTAAGGGGCGTTAAATTGATAGCGAGGGCGAGGGGTGCGAGAGGAATTTAAGGGAAAGGGAGACGTACGTATAAGTGTCGCCTAGGCATCGTAGCAAATCGAAACGGAATTCCACTTTAATGCCAGCCCCGAATGCCAGCCCCTCGACGATATTGCAATTAGCCACGCCACAGTCGATCGAAGGGGAGATACGCTGTCGCACCTGCGTACAGGGCGCTTCGATGGCTCCCTGGCAAATTTTTCGCGAAACAGTCGTGTCGTCCATTTAATTCTCTTTAGTCGTGCTAATTAGTACCATGCGCGTTGAAAACAGCAAATTAGGGAATTATGTTGAAAGTATTAGTACTGTGTGTGCGGTTGCAAATTAATTGTACGTAAAGAAGGTGAAGAAAAAATTATTCTCTTGAATTTTTCTTCCCTATAATTAATGTCGAAATTATATTCATTCCCTAATTAAATAGGGAAATGGACTCGAGTGTTTGATTAATATCTAGGTTTCAATTAGTGGTGGAGAACTATCGATGGTACTTACGATAGTTATCGATGGTTCTCACTATCGAAATTTCTAATAATATTAGAAATTAAATTTGGGATTCTGAATTTCAGCTGTTATTATTTTTCAATTGACTAACCTACGATTTTCAATACCGATAATTATCGATAGTGAAAATAAGCCATCTATAATATTCGATAACTATCGTAACTACCATCGATAGTTCTCCACCACTACTTTCAATTACATATTTTCATTGTAATCTGTGCGTTAACCCCACACATTCAAGGAATAATTTACGATCTTTTAAGGAAACACATCTTCGTTGCACAGCTGTTCACTGTTCGCGCACCCAGAATTATTTCTCTCAGAGAATCCAGCCCACTTAAATTAACTGAGAAACCTGATATTAATCGGCAGAAATCGAGGTTCACTTTGGAAATCTTTTGTAAGGAAACTGTACCTACATGCAATCTTTTTAAAACTTTCAGGCTGTATTATTACGTATTTCAAGAAATGAAAAAAAAAAAATTTTATTTAACGATCATTTATCTATTTTATTCTTCCGAGTCTCTGCGACATTTCTCAAGTCGCAAGCCAACGTTAGCAATTGTTATGGTATCTCCACCATAAACACAGGAACTTTTATCTGCGATCGGCATTAACCCTATAGATAGGTAAATCAATTACGCCGAGCTCCGCTCGGAGAGACCGAATCGGCAGAAACAAATTACCTCGGGGTAATATGCGCGGTCGCCTCGAATACCGTTTCCTCGAGGCTGTCAGTTAGTTGCTGCTTAAAAGAGCAGAATGGTCCGGGTCCATTCGTCGGGCCCGCGGCCCTGCCGGTTAAAAGGTAGGGGAACGGAGACGGAAAGGTACGCCGTGACCGCATCCCGGTGAACTTCCGTGAAAGTTTCGCGAACCAGCTAACAAACGAACTTGCCTTCCCCGGCTCGTCGATTCCCGAGGAAGCTCGACGATTTGTGTAGCGAGACGATGCCGGACGCGAGTTTCGGAATCGATAAGTCTCGGTATTAAATGCCCCGGCGAAGGTACGCGCCGTTTTTCGCCGTCCTAGTCGCCGACTCGTTCCACTTCGCCGAACTTTCCTAGCCTTTCGGAGGGAAAAACTGGGTTATTTCCAAGTGGCACAATAACGACAATACTTCATGGAGTTCCCCTTTTAATGGGGGCTCGGTGATTTCCTATTGAGAAGTTCTAATGCGAGTTCAATAGCTTCCAGCTCTACATCGGAATCAATGCACGATGTAGATACAGGGGGTGAGTAAATGTTTCGCTGGCAATTGTTCATCTCCATTTCAGGGTGAATAGTTTTGATCCGTCTGGTTGAAGCTACAATTTCTAAGTGCCGCCTATAATTAAATCATTAACCCTTCGTGGTCACGTGGGACGCATCGCAAGAATAATTTTCGAGTTCAAATGTCGCGCCTTTACGATTTCCAAAAGTGGTGAATCCCAAAAAATATCGCTTTTTCCAGGACCGTGGAAAATCGTTTTTCATTGAACGACAAATTTCATCGTATCATCTTGGGAAAATAAAATCTGAACTTGGTTCATCAACGACGAGTTTGACGTCTCTTGGAACAGAAGTGCGCATAATAAAACGTTCGTTAATGAACTGGTTGCCATAGTTTCGTGAAAGCAGATGGAGAATCGAGGCATGAGAAAGAGGGGAGGAAGGCAGGACACTGGGGTTTCTTCCTGGGATTAAATTAATTAAGCTGGATTATCCGGACGGATGTAAAAAAACTTCGATACGGGCCGCGTGGACGGACAAGTTTAGCTCACGACCCGTCGAGAAAGAAGTCTGCCTCCCATAGTTTTAATTCGTTTAAGCACGTCGCGAGCACCTCGAGGCCGGCGTCGCCTTATCACGGCTTCGGGCAGGTGTTAAGATTTTCCCCTTGGCCACATATTTTCGCTGTTCCCCGTCAATTTTCATTTCGAAGTTTCGCCAGCCTGCACCTTTACCATCTACGGTGGCCGTGCGCAAAACATCGGGGAGGGCTGTTCTTCGAAAAGTGACGCACTTCAGGGTAACTTCTCTCACCTGGCGGCTTCCCTCTCGCCGCAACTGGACAGCTTGACGCTTGAGACGCGGGTTATTTCTGAGAGCGATGGAAAATATGAGGTGGGAAGTGGAACCATAATCTTCGGGCGTTGAACCTTGGACTTCTGGATTAAACACATGTTAAAAGCTTAATCCACTTTGCTCGGGTAACATATCAAGTTGGTGGAACGGAAATTGCCGTTTCACCTAGGAAAGTTTGAATAAAAATATCTTTTGCTTCTTTAACTATTTTATTTATTCATTTGATTTATTTAACCCTTCGTGGTCACACGGGGTGTATTGTACCCCAAGAGCAATTTTTGATTTGAAATTCCGCACCTTTACATCTTCCAAAGGGGATTTATCGCAAAAAAAAAAATAAAAAACTTTTTAAAAAATCTGTATTTTACCACGACGATGGAAAATCGCTCGTTTTCAACTACAAATTTTGGCATATCAAAATTTACATTTCTAGAAAAAGACTATTAGACCATGACTGTATAAGTATTACGAACGTAGAATTATCACTGAAAAGTTAAAAGATTCAAAAATACGAAAATGGTAACTCAAAAAATGACGCTGGGGTACAGTGAACCCCGTGTGACCAACTTGTGATTATAAGAAGGTGTGACCACGAAGGGTTAACTTTGAATTTTTATTACATATATCCGCAACCAACTCGCCTTACTTACATTTACATACAGAAACACATATACATATTGGCAACAAGTTCCTTAAAATTTTCTGCACCTAGTCCTTGGAAAATTGAAAATACAATTCGGTTTTGCGGAAAAGTCGCAAGCCACCTGGTATGGTCAATTTCACATTTCTTTCACCGTTATTCACGCGACATTAATTCAGGTGGACTTCCATTTCCCAGACCCCGATAACGCTGCTACCAAACACGTCAGGATCTCCAGACAGCCAGGCAGGAATTTTTCAGACAACTATCACGCTTCCAAGCGTCTTGTACGCGTCTCCGCTCTCTCTGCTCGTTTACCTGCACGCCGGATGCTCGTACGCCAGCCTCTCCCGACAATAACATACGCGTCACTCACGCTAGAATACATTTTCAAACTTCCATTTCCCGTCGCGCGGAAGCTCCTCTCGATCGCTCCCTAGCCTGGCTCGTACAGCCACGTCGAACTTTGAATTCGATCTAGGATATCGCGCCCTCCCTGCTTTCGCAGGCTTGCTACAGTATCCGACGTTACAAGGAAAGACCTTTCGTAGATGCTTTTATTTATTGTTTTGTATTAAACGCCTCGTAAAGAAACGGCATTAGCACTTTCTTCTGGGG
Organism: Andrena bicolor; assembly: GCA_960531205.1. Classification (NCBI taxonomy): domain Eukaryota; kingdom Metazoa; phylum Arthropoda; class Insecta; order Hymenoptera; family Andrenidae; genus Andrena; species Andrena bicolor. The sequence goes on along the minus strand of OY482668.1, from coordinate 1,570,848 downwards.
AAAAAAATTTTGATCGTCTTTTAAGTGGAAATGCAAATGGGAATGGAATTTAACACCTTAACGACACACTCAATTTTAGAAAACCTTAAAAAATTACAAACCTTTTTTGTTTCTTTGTAGGAAATGGTTAGAAACTTTGATGAAACACTGCTTTTCGAAATTTAAGTTGCACTGTGCGCAGCTAGTTTTCAGAACTGTTATATGTAGTCAGAAAGAAATTAAAACTTCATAAATGGTTGTAGAAATTATGAATAAATATTCTTGGTGTGGGTTACTAAATTAATATTCGCTTCGCTGTAGGTCGCGAACCTATTAACACATAGCACTACTATTAATCAACGTAATTTATTATCGAGCATGGCATTAAACATCCTAGTTAACATAATTAATTAAACTACGTCTCGATAAACGCTGGTATAATAATGTTAAGCTGCGCACCTTCGCTTCTATGCGCAATTACATTATATCTGCACACCATGTAATGCAGTAGCCACGATAACGTAGAACTTTGGCCTACCTATTTCGAAAATTTATACAAACAATTCACGCCGCACTCGAACACGTGTGAGAAGGGCACCGTAATCAAATCAGCGAACAGTTCCCACGGCTCGTTTTGTTTCAAGGTAATACTGAAACGATTATCGGTATACATTTCAGTATCTGTCATCTAGAGGAGAGCACAATTTAAATATCATCTAACCAATACCACAATAATTTTTTCAAAATAATTATCACTTATCCATCATCTTGTTATATGTACGTTTGATAATTGTTTGGATTACTAAGGAATTTAGAAGGGTCTCAGAAAGGAAATGATGTATGGGGTTACTAAAATAAATGGACACTGATATAAAGAGGAAAGAGAATTTATATAAATATAAAAGGTCTGCTCGTGTCTACAACAGCGGCTCGGTCACGACTGCCGCTCGGCGTCCGAGTTGTTTACATCGTCGCTTGAAGGACGCAGCGTACGGCTCGCCGTGTTGCCACGTCGCTGCCGAATTCGCGGAAACCGCAGGCCCAACATTTCTTATTTACAAAGACTACAGCTATCGATAATAAATAATTGAATGGCATAAGTAAATGCAGGATTTCTACTTCTATCGTCCAATTTTCTGACGAATTGATCTTCGACGCTGGTAATCTAAATAAATGATTGAGGCCCAGTTAATATTGAAACACAATTTAATAAAGTAAGACGTGGTGGTAATTATAACACTCTGATACACAAATAAAAACGAGCAAGCAAACGGGGAAGCTTCTCGCTTCCATCTCTTGCTTACAAAATCCTTGCTTATCTTAATTACGTTTTTACGGTTTACCGGTCTGCTCGCAACTCGTTTCGTCCTAGCGCTCAGCGACACCCCACACAAATATATATAAAAAAGTACCATTTCCTTTTTTATCAAACGTACGTACCTATAACAACTGATCAAATACATTTGAGCGGTATTGTAAATATTACACGCAGCTTGCTCGTACTAAAACCCAGACAAAAACACTCGAGCACATCCAACAAATACACAACAGTCGTTAATGGCCACAGAACAAATACTGTAAAAATAGGAACGCGACCGACGACGGCATAAAAATCTCGCTACACTCGTAAATGTAGCCAGGCGAACGCTGCGCAACGACAACTTACGCTCGCGAACACGGGGCTCGATAAAGATCGGTCGTCAGCCGAAAACGTGAGCGGCGACGGGCGAATAATTGCAGCTTGCCGTTTTGCTTTTCGCGGACAATCGAAAGGAATGATCCACTGGCGCGCTACTGGCCGGGGTGCACTTGTAAATAATAGACGGTAGGGTAGCGAAAATATTGTAAGCGCGAGAGGGTACGGCGCGGAGAAAAGTGGGTCGTATTCGAGAAAGGCGGCTGATGAACGATCGTGGCGGCGACGTGAGAGATGGAGGGCGGCTGGCGGAAAAATAATGCGATTCTCGCGTGAGCGCGATGGATTCTGAAATCGTGGACGTCGCGGAGAGGTGGAAAGTGTCGAACGAAGGGAAGAATGGATTAAGGAGGACGGCGAGACGATAATAATACGAGGCTCGATCGATCAAAACTAGAGGTGGCTTGAACCATGTGAATGTGATTCTTTTGCAGTGTTTTTAAACTTGGATTAGGTATGTTTTGGCGCTTTGGTAGCCTATTTACGGATGAGAAGGATGGACTTGTTGATTGAGACTTGTGAATGTATTTGAGGATTCTGTCAGTTATTCTATGAAGAGTGTAAAGCCTCGTTCACATTGGTCAAGTTGTATTTCAAGGCAAGTAAAGTTGAAAGAGTGTTTACTTTCTTTGAAACTTGAAAGAAACCTGAAAGGATGTTTCAAGTCAACAGATTCACATTGGTAATGTGATTTCAAGTTACTTGAATTCAAGCATATTGAAGTCAAGTACCTTGGCTTGGAATTTCGATGAATACTTTTTGATACTTTGTAGGTACTTAAGCTCGGTTTATATTAGTCCAGTGATCCAGTCCCGCACTAAAGAATTAAATCTGCCATTTCAAACCTATGAGCAGCATTGTACGCTTTTCAAGATTAATTACAAAACCAGTCCTCCTTCTTTATAAAGAACAGAAAGAAACAGAAGGGAAAAATGTCAGTACATAAAGAGGGGCGTAGAGCACAAGTTGGTCGAGGAAAGTCTGGAAGAGGGTGAAGCGCGGCCGAGTGCTCTTCGTCCGCTTTGCTATCGTCGGAAGCGACTATTTGTCAGGGAAGCTCGTTCGTCCAACGAGAGATAACACCGAACTTTCAGAGACGTTTTGAAGAACGAACATCCTTGAGCTCGTGGCTAACAAATGCCCTCTTCTCGCGGAGCGTGTCTGGGGCCATTTTGTTGCGATTACGAGTAACCAGTGGTTGGCGAACGTGCACGACGAGGTTGGAGAAGGAAAAATGGAACAAACAGTCGGAAACATGAAATTTTCTGCTGGATATTAAAATCGATAAGAAATTCGTGCCGTCAGGGTGTACGACTTTTGCGACGGTTAAATGGTATGCATACCTATGTTATACGCATCTACATATGATACAAAATTACCATACGCAAACACTGAAATTAGAATTCGCAGGTGTGCTTTTTCCTTGTCGAAGGTCCGCGTGTAATCGAATGCGAAAAAGATGCAAAAGTTCTGCATACGATTAAGCGATGGGATTATTGAAATATTTAAACTGGAATACATTGAGTCAATTAGCATTTTTGTGGGCTTAAATAAATATTCTGTTCGAAGCATTTCACGTTGAGAAAGGAAATTTTTATCATTTGGACCACTGTAATTCCTACTGATTAAAATATTGCTTTTATCAAGAAAGTAAGATGCGATTTTCGATATAACGCTGGGTTGTTACATCAGTGCAATGTTTTTTTTCTTCTTTTTTTTTAAATCTATATGAAGCTGCAATTTGAAGCGAGAACAATCACAATTGCTCGGTGTCTTTCGTCCGTCGAGCTGCGTACCGAAAAAACACAATATCGCGTTTCGGAAAAGTTAAATGGCGATTGAAGCGCAGTAATTCAATGCTTTGTTTTTAACCGTCATCATTTGTAAATTTCCACGTTCTTTTTTAGCCGACACGCGTACACATGCTCCAGGCCATCCTCTATTAATAACACAAAACGTCCCAGCCAATCTGTTCCAAGTTGAAAATTAAAGGGACTGAAAACACCGGACATATTTAGAAGGCAAACATCATACCCTGCGCGAGCATGCAATCTCGCGCGTTTAATTCTTCATACAACTCAACCGACCGCCCCTGGTTCTTCCTAAATGTTTAATTATAATTACCTGATATTTACCCGGACGTATTAGTTAACCGTAGGCGTTTGGTCCCACTTTTCAGTGCCAAAAACCAGGAAAAAGAACTGGAATGAATTAGCGTGGAAAACAGCGGGCGTACAAAATATTGACACATTGCACCTGTGAAAGTTATTTTCAGTAACCACTGATTGCGAGTCAAAAAGGAACAAGGGAACACTGTGCACTGGTATTAGTCAATTCTTATTCAAGTTCAAAACAGTCGACAATACTCTTTTCACGTGCAAGAGCAAGTGTACCTAACAATAAAATGGAAAATAAATTTGAATTGCTCCTTTGATACTTTCGAACACAAAAACCGCTGCTTTTCAAGAGTTTCGAGCGCGCACGTTAAGCTGGGTTTACATTAGTCCAGTCCAGTGATCCAGTACAGCACTGGATTAGAACTGGAATAATGTAAAGAGTGTGTTGATTCCAGTACAGTGCTGTCATTCCAGCAGATTTCGACTGGATCGAAAGTCTATTTTTCGATGCTACTTTTATGTTTTTTTATCCTTCTTTTCCGTGAATCTATTATTATTATTTCTACCACTTTCAACGGTTCAGAAACGACTGGAATAATCAAGACATCGCCTGATTTCCAGTCGAACCACTCGCTGGATCCAGCGACTGGAATAACGTAGACGTCGACGTGATTTCCAGTCAAACTACTCACTGGATCCAGCGACTGGACTAATGTAAACCCAGCTTTATTGCCCACGTGGGAACGCGGCTTAACGTCATTGGGCGCGATCGTCACACGCGCGCCTGTCTTCCTCCGCGGCGCCCCGGGGTCGAGAAAAATGCGGTGCACGCGTTGCGCGGGCTCCCGGCCAGAAAACAACTGGCTACTGATTACAGCGATGACAAATGGCAGCGTGGGAATTACGAAATGAAGGTTTAATAAGGTATGAGTCGGATCGGGAACCGACCGCCGCCACATTCCCAACGCTAATTAACAAATCCAATTTTAATCGACGGTCCGATTCGCGCTGCAACGTCCGCCGCTCCGCCCTGTCGCCGGCCACCTCGACGTCGCACGCGAGCTCGCTGCGCCCCGTGTAAAAGTGATTAGCGAATCGTCCCGCGGCGCAATTATTTCGCGTCAGCTGGATTGATGGCCCTTTTTTTTATTTTCATCTGGGTTATATTGGCCGGCGGATTCTCGGGAAATAAAGTCACCGATGCGCCGCGAGCGGAGACTTCGCGCCGGGTTAACGAAAACGAATGCCCACTGTGAGCGTTTGAAAAAAAAATCTGCTAATCCCTGGCTGGCACGTTTAACGAAGGTGGATTGCTTGGACGACGTTAATATACACGCTGGGCCCTAAGTCTTTTTAGCCCCGTCCCAGCTCGTTCGTTCGGTTTAATGCTTTTAAATTTATATCGTAGCAGGATCAATGAATACGAAATGCTTTTAAGCGAATGGCTTTTTGTCTACAGTTGTTTAGTTTGCTCCACTTTGAGCGCGGGGCCGCGTAATGGGTGGGACGACTGGAGGGAAGTATTCTTAATCTGTTGGACAGAGGGGTAAACGGACCTACTGTGTATTATTACAGCTTTATTATATACTAGCAAAATACCCCCGCGTTTCGCTTCGGGCCTAAGAGGTATTAAAAGGACTCCATGAAAACACATCTCACCCCTTTTGACCACCCCCTTAGGGGTTGATTAGTGCAAAATCATGAAATTGCTTTTTAGGCATTTGTGTGGATAACCTTTGTAAGTAAAAACCAAGTTGATATCTAATCGGGCCTAAAAACTAATAAGAAATCCGAAAAAACATAGTTCACCCCTTCTTACCCCCTTCAGGTTGGAATTTCAAAAAATCGTTCAGCGGTTTGGGTCACTGGACGGTGATGAATCAGTGGCACAACGATTATATAAGTATAGATGTAAAGCAAATGTAGACAATACGGTCGCCCTATATATGTATATAGAGGAATACCGGGAATCGGGCAAGGCGCGTCGATGCCGAGCGCCGCGATCGCCTTTTGTTTTGACTGCGTCTTCGGCGGGCGTCGTCGCGACACGCAGTCTTGACTCTTGAGTCGTAGCAGTCCTTAGAGGTCACGACATGATCGCTCCTTGTATCCATGACATATATACGTACAATTTGAAAGCTACAGTTTACCTGCAGTTAAACGTTATGAAATAATACAATGTGTAATTTTTTGCAAACCCTATAGACACATATAGTGAAACAGGGAAAAGTTTCATCAAGCCATATTCAATGAAACCCGACCTCCTCCATCACTATTTCGTGCCGAAAGTATTGAAAGCACTGAAAGCGTGATGTCAAAGGCATGCTGTGCCTAAACAACCGTATTTCGAACAGTGAGCCTCGCGTCTCCATCCGCGTCAACTGGCCCAAGACTTTTTCGTCGCGCTGTCATCCGTAATGACCGAAACGGTTCGATCGAAAGGGAGGCATTGAATGGCCGCCCTTTCCGCGATCACACCCGAATAATTCAGGAAAGCGAGTCCAGAAAGAGCGGTGGAAGCGACGGGCGGCATGAATGGCAGACCGGGCGTGTCCGTGGTAATCCAACGGGGAACGTCTCTTAATTAAAAATCGTGAAATCCGCGTCCTGTCCCTTTGTTATGACTCGCATTCGTCGTTTCGCGGGTCCGTACACGCTCCTACGCTTTTTTCCCATAGTGCCGTTGAAAAACGATCAGCCAGGACAACCATTGCTCGCATCCGCCATTCTTCCTATATACCATTGCGCTCGCGTACCCGCGGCCCTTTTCCTCCTCTCCCTGCCCATTTATATTGCTCCTTTTTTATTGTCCTTCGCGTTTCTTCTATTTTCGTTTTGTATACTGAATGTCCCCGTCCGAATTTATCGCCTGAAATATTTCGTTTATTTCCCGAAATACGGGGGGCCGTTTCGCATGCAAGTCGTATACCACCCCTTTCGGGGCCGCCGTCTGATGGAAATCATTGATTTTCGTTGTAGGTGTGATAACGTTTTGTCCCCAAACCATAATGCGATTAACAGAGATATAGGCAATGTTTCTATAGCTTCGGGGAATTAAAACTTGTTGGAAACTGATATACAGAATTTTAAAGATGGTGGATATAACGTTGACAATTAATCGAAGAGGTTTTTTTTTTGCAAAGGGACAACATTCATTTAGTATTTCTCAGGCAAATCAGACAGTAACTATGTGCTTTGCGAAATGAGGGTGCGTAGAGTGAATAAAATGCCTAGTTGTCTTACAAGGGAAAATCCCGAACCCGGAAATTCAAAAAATTCTGAAACTTTGTGGATATGTAGGGAATTTCCTCCTGATTACAACACAATTTTTTTGCTGCCCAAAATCACTCTAAGGAAGTGAACTTAACCCCTGAAAATTCGGCTACTTTTCGATTTTGTGTTATAACTCGCGAACTGTACGAGATAGAAAAAAAGGTTCAAGACAAAAGTTACTTCTTTTAATTAGATCTATCATTTGGTGAAAAAATTATTTTGCCTTTCACAAGTTATAGCACAAAATCGGAAAATAACCGAATTTTCAGGGGTTAATTTCATCCCCTTAGAGTGGGCAGCAAAAAGAATTGCATATCCCTACATATCCACAAAGTTTCAGAATTTTTTGAATTTCCGTCTTCGGGATCTTCCCTTGTTAGTGCTTTCGTTTGAAGTGAGAAAATTCTCATTCGACGATCGCAGCAATTTTGGCGCAAGTATTTTTTTAAAATTCTGCATACAGGAGTAGCTGAACCGATAAGATTGCATTGGACGTCTCGCGTGGCTCGATCGTTCAACCCCCGGCGCGTACTTCGTCCTCCCTTTTTCCGTGTCGCCGGGGGTTGAATCGAAAAATTGGCAATAACACTTGGCACGAGCGGGGCAGAGGATAGCGCGCCACGAGATTGTTGAACTGTAAAACAAAGCGCGCGACACGGCAGCACAGGTGCGCGCGTATCTGCCGCACAAGTTTCATTGTTTTTCCTGCGTTATCCCGGGTCACACGTGCGTGCATATGCGCCATTCCGAGGATGCACCGACGCGCGAGATCAGCGCGTGCTCCAATGTTATGGGCCGGTCCTTTCGCGAATATTACGCTGGTCGTTAACGTGAAAGCGAATGGAATATCTTGAATAAGGGAAAAGCTGGGCGAATACTGGCGGATGGGGTGCACACCGCCGTTTCGCTCGATCGATAATACACACGCCGTGTGTTCGAGATTCTCCTCGCTTTGCTACGTAATTAGAAACAGGCGATTAAGAAGAATGTGGTCCTCAAGGAAAATTGAAGTCCGTGTAGGAAATACTGTAAGTGCCAAAAATCAAATTCCATACTATAATATGACCATTGGCACGTAGAACATTTTTTGATAAAAACTTGTTTTTTTTTTTATTAATTTTGGCGATTACAGTGTTTTCTAGAAGGACCCTTCAATCAAGTTACTGAAAAATTTATTGAATACCTACTTTATGCGTTTATTGCGAGAAATTACCTACCACTAACGTTTCATAATTCTGTTTTACAGAGCGCGACGTCTCCCGGTGCCAGCAACGATGGCCTCACCAAGCAGCAACTGGAGCTCATTCAGCAGATCATGCAGCAGACGCAGCAGCAGCAGCAACAGCAACAGCAGCAAACATCCGCGCAACAGCAGCAGCAGCAGCAGCAACGCACAGCCGCGTCGACGGCAGTCACAGCACAGATTCAAAAAACTCAAAAACCGTCCGTCAAGTCCACAACGTCGTCCAGCAGTGTCCCCAATAATTCTGCAAGCTCGAGCGCGACCAACAACGCGAGATCCAGCCCGAAGCCAAAAGTGTGGAGTCACGTTCAAGTAAGTGAAGTTTTTTTTTTTTTTAAAAAATCATCACGCAAGCATTCTATTTTCTCTCGACGCTACGACAGATAAATTTCTTAACGTAGTTGAAATTAAAAATCTTGAGAAGCATTGAGAAATTTAAGAGAAAATTTAGAAAGTAGGTGTGAAGATTCTGAATACGGTTATTGGCGAAGTAATATGGAGTGGAATTGAAATCACGTGCACGGGATTTTGTCGGAGGATTTAATTTCAGGAACTGGCTAACGACTAAGAAATATGTCACTGGCCATTACTTAATAGCGGGCTAGACACTGCGGCTCAGCGAAATGTCGTCATTCGCAGTATTTCGCGTCCGACGTATAAGCATTTTAATGAGACAGTACGCGGCAGAGTGTCCAATGATATATTATATCATTACAATTGATTAGTGGGTGACCTATTAAAGCAACGGTAGATCGTGTTCGCGTAAATTATGGGGCCAACCGCGCTTGCTCGCCCCAATTCGCTTTGGTGCTCTTTTTAGACCCCGCACGCAATAATTCGCCGGTTCGCATTAGCTCTGTTTCCAGGACGGCCGTGATAATCAATCTGTTGTTCCGCGTTCTAAACTGAAATGTTTCGGTTTGCACGATTTGCATTTCGGGGTACCTATAATCGAGATTTGTACGGCGGTTTCTCCGACAGCTTGAAAGTAAGGACAGATCTAATTGTGCGTGCAAATTTGAGAAATTGTTTCTTCCTTTCACTTTGAAGTTTCTTGTAATTTTTTATAATTCATAATACTTACAGTATTTGGTAGGATTTTTTAATTTTTTTAAGGAAGATAATTTGCAATTTGAGAGACAAACTATGAAAAGTTAACTTGATGCACCTATGTTATTTCTATTCTTCGTTTCATTTGTGTCGAAATGTATGTAGTTGGGGATAATATGGGTTGACCTGGAGAGAGGTTTAGTAATAAATGGGAAGAATCGATGGCACATGCAGGTTTAACCTCTTGTACAGTAGTAAAAGCAGCAGGAGCCTCTGACGTACGATCCCCGATTGTTGATACAAGAAATATAATCAGTAAACAATGACGTTGTTGCCATAGGGTGTTCAGTTTCGAACCACCTAAACATATCAACCATACGCCTCGCATGTCGACTTGATCGATCTAATAGTAGTTACACAGTCCACCCATGAGAGAAATTGTTTACCCCCAGCTTCAATGCATGTGCTGGAACAATAAACAATAAGCGCGGTGCATTAGTGAAGATCAACAGAAAGTTCTCTTCTATTCCTTCTCCTTACTCAATCCTTAACATTGCAGGGGGCATATCACGATACATATTGCCCTGTTCATCTGCTTTCGCAATTTTTATTGGAACATTAGAAACATTTTATCGATCAAGGGAACAGGCTTGCTACCAAAAACATTCGTCTATTTCAGTTTAGGATCATCTGTGCAGTGAATGAACCCGCCAGTGAATGAACGCTGATCATATTATACGAAAAAATTAGCACCTATCACGCATATATTGTGTAAAAATTTACACAGTATTTCTTTATTCAACTGATTTTAAGTCGAATAACCTAAGTATTCGAATATTTGAATACCAGAGAATTTGAATATTCGAATATTTGAATACCAGAGAATTTGAATATTCGAATATTTGAATACCGGAGAATTCGAATATTCAAATATTCGAATATTTGAATACCAGAGAATTTGAATATTCGAATATTTGAATACCAGAGAATTCGAATATTCGAATATTTGAATACCAGAGAATTCGAATTATAGATTCGAATGTTCGAATATTCGAATACCAGAGAATTCGAATATTCGAATATTTGAATACCAGAGAATTCGAATATTCGATAATTTGAATACCAGAGAATTCGAATATTCGAATATTTGAATACCAGAGAATTCGAATATTCGATAATTTGAATACCAGAGAATTCGAATATTCGAATATTTGAATACCAGAGAATTCGAATATTCGAATATTTGAATACCAGAGAATTCGAATTATAGATTCGAATGTTCGAATATTCGAATACCAGAGAATTCGAATATTCGAATATTTGAATACCAGAGAATTCGAATTATAGATTCGAATGTTCGAATATTCGAATATTTGAATACCAGAGAATTCGAATATTCGATAATTTGAATACCAGAGAATTCGAATATTCGAATATTTGAATACCAGAGAATTCGAATATTCGATAATTTGAATACCAGAGAATTCGAATATTCGAATATTTGAATACCAGAGAATTCGAATTACAGACTCGAATGTTCGAATATTCGAATACCAGAGAATTCGAATATTCGAATATTTGAATACCAGAGAATTCGAATTATAGATTCGAATGTTCGAATATTCGAATACCAGAGAATTCGAATATTCGAATACCAGAGAATTCGAATATTCGAATATTTGAATACCAGAGAATTCGAATATTCAAATAATTATTCAATTATAGTCAAACAGTCGAATACTGCCAGCTGTACTCCCTACAATGTTATTTTTTTATCAAACACGTATCATCTTCGCTGACTCTTTTTAGACAAAAGTATTTATCATAAAAAGTTTCCCATCAGTTCCGCATTTCCGTCCACATCCCTAAGGTCCACCGCCACCTGCAAGTTCCTCTGTAAAACTCAGTCCTCACACGGATGGCCGAAGCTCTCCCCCAGTTCTCAGCACTAGATGACGTTCCCTCAAGTAATCCCTCCTCGTCATGGCTACCTCGAGTGTTGAAATTTTCTTACACTTTCCTGCTCCCATTCCCTGCCCATTAATGAACAATGTCCCGGGAAGAAAATTTATAGCCATCGCAGAGAAGAAGCGCGAACACGGTTCTCGAATCGTCGCACGAACACCGAACGACGAACAATTAACCAGCGAACATACGCGAGAACCGCCGTCTGAATACCATCAGGCGCGTCCTATTCCTATTTTATCGCGTTCTTCGTATCTGGAACGACCCGACGCCCGACCGCTGGAACCTTTACCGCCGCCTAACTTCATTACGTTAATGGCATAATAACCATTGTGGGCGGCGGAAGGGCTTATGCGCCGAAACCGTCGGTGTCCCTAAACAGAGCAAGAAGCGAGCACAGCCCAGAAATCGATCGGATCGCCATTAATATGTATGAGATCTTGGCCGATAGAACGGCCGGGTGGAGGTGGGCGGGTGGTTCGACGGGGACGAAGAAATCCCTGGAATCGCCGTTGCCCCTCTCGAAGACGAGCAGCCGTCGTAATTGACCAGGAATTCGTGGACCAATGGATTCCCCCTGCTCTTTCGAGGGGCTGCTCTCGTCCACCAACGGAGAAATAATCAACGCGCAGGAATTTCGCTCGGGCTTTGTTTAGTTCCCTGTTCTTGGGGCGGATCAAAGTCCCACTGATGTCCCAAGCAGTGGAATAGTTTGACTTCTCGGTAGATTAGGCATATTTGCAGGTAGGTACTCCGATGAATTTTTGAAAAAAATTGCACTTCAGGGGGAAGACTTCTCTATATTCAAACTCTATTATCTAAAAAATGGTTGAAAGCACGAAAAAATTATATATAGGTACAGCAATTGTAGAAAATTGAATGCTCTTTTTATACTATTTGAACAGAATTTCGATAGAGCTTACCATTTTTGAGAAATTCTTTATTGTATTCAAACGATCGATGCATTCTAAACTTTGAGGCCTGGTCGGCACCCTTTCCTGTTATCCGATTGCAATCAATTTTTTTCAGGGACTTTTTTTTTATCAAATGCCACCGTTCTAGGTGATGAGAGCAAAGAAAAACAAAAAAAATCGACATTTATAAATAAGGGCCACCCTAATGCCCACAGAATAAATCCCCTGTCGGCATTGAAGATTCGAAAAATCGCCAAAGCATGTTTCAGAGTGGGTCGATAAAATCGATCCACGTGACTAATCGGAAAAACGGGCGGTACAATCGCTCGAATTCAGCCGGAAATAGACGTGCCTAGGGGATGGCGAAATGAGACGGGACGAGAGACGGTGATTTAAAGCGACCGGCCTAAAACGTTGGCCGTCACTGGCAGGGAAAGTGAAAGAGTAAACACACGAGCAACGACGGCCGCAAATTGCAAAGGTAACGACGTGTTCTTAGTCACCGTTCTGGCACCGGGGCGAACTTTTCGCCGCAAATAGTGCTTTTCTGTGTGCGACTCGGGATGCATCGGTGTATTCTACACGCCGCGCCGCTCTGTGCATGTGCGTGTGTCCGTGCACGTTCCGGGGGTATAATAGTCGTTGCAGTCGCGCAACGTTTCAAGCTTTACACGCCCTGCATAACCAACCCCCATTCACGGGACGTGTCAACGACAAATCCGCGTTTCTTCTCCCACCGTCGATATCATCACCGTCCTTTTTCACCCTTTAGCGTTTCGTTACACCACGAACTGATAGCTTCGACAGCAGGAATAGCAAGAATTGAAATTCTCCGATCGGGGAACGTGACACCCCGTGGCTTGGCTGCGTGGCAAACTACAGTTCCATGGATACTTCTCTGTGGACACCTATTTCCGTCGCTACAGAACGGTTCGAGTAACCTGTCGCGAGATTTACAGGGTGCAAGTCCTGCGGGCTGATCATTGCGAGGTATTAGAAAGTAAAACAGTTCTTGTTTTTATAGAGGGTGAGATGGTAGGTTCAAATGATTTTCAAGAACTGAAAAATAGTACCTAGTAAGGAAAAGTCACAGTACTGTAGGCAATCGTGGTGGGGTTTAACCCTTCGTGGTCACACGGGGTGTATTGTACCCCAAGAGCAATTTTTGATTTGAAATTCCACACCTTTACATCTTACAAAGGGGATTTATGGCAAAAAAAAAAATAAAAAACTTTTTAAAAAATCTGTATTTTACCACGACGATGGAAAATCCCTCGTTTTCAACTACAAATTTTAGCATATCAAAATTTACATTTCTAGAAAAAGACTATTAGACCATGACTGTATAAGTATTACGAACGTAGAATTATCACTGAAAAGTTAAAAGATTCAAAAATACGACAATGGTAACAAAAAATGACGCTGGGGTACAGTGAACCCCGTGTGACCAACTTGTGATTATAAGAAGGTGTGACCACGAAGGGTTAAATTACGTCGACGGTAACATTCGGTATCGTTAGGGTTAGCAACAGTACTGCTACTGAAAACTCGCCTTTACTCTGAATGTACTTTCACTATTGCTATATAATAATAGTAATAACATCTGTATTTATGATTAGTGTGGAAATGCTAATTTCCTTTGATTAAACGTTTATAGTTAAACTAGAAAGTATATCACCCCCGTCGGGAAGCTCGGAATCGCGATTTTAATAAATCTCCGCGATACGCGTCGGTCGGGATTTTCTGACACAATTTCGAGCACAATGACCCGCGAAAGCGAAGTGGGAAGGAAACGAGATTGAATCAGAAAGGATTTGCAATCACAAGTAACCCGCTCCGCCACGTTTCCCCCCTTCTTAGCCCCATTCGAATTCCAAAAGCACCTGCCCCCTCGACTCTTTTCAATCGAGTGGCTGCGCGCACAGCTGCGAACCTAACTCCTGGACGCCGAGGAATATTAATAAAGAGTCAGTCGATGGAACAGTAGTAGCTCGAAAATTATTCCATCGTTCCGCCGAAGAGGGACGCGTGGTTTCCTCGATTATCTCGAATCGTTGTTTCCACAACGAGCCCCCCACCCCCCGGTCGACGATTTCCCGAGCCGATAGGGGGCAATAACAGTTACAAGTCTCGAACGGCGGCTACTTTGGACGGCCATCGACGCTTCTGTGCAGACGTTCGACCAACTTGCACCGGTGCTGGGCCATCTTCATTAGGTTCAATAACTAGCAGCCGTGAAAGTGGGCTCATATCGGCTTGCCTATGGTCTACCGTAAAGGGAGGCTGCGACAGGCATTCGCTAAATCAGTGATATTACCGGGGAAAGGGGGATGGTGGTCCAAAGGGAAGGGATGGATGAAGGGAGATGTGAAACTAGGCAGATCTTAAAAGAGATTCATGCTCTGTGAGTTCCTTTAACCTAAACTTAAACTCTGAAGCTAAACACTAAGCCTAAATCTGAACCCTAAACTTAAACCTTAAACCTTAAATCCTAAATCCTAAACCCTAAACCCTAAATCCTAAATTCTAAATCCTAAATCCTAAATCCTAAATCCTAAATCCTAAACCCTAAACCCTGAACCCTAAACCCTAAACTCTGAACCCTGAACCCTGAACCCTGAACCCTGAACCCTGAACCCTAAACCCTGAACCCTGAACCCTGAACACTAAATCCTAAATCCTAAACCCTAAACTCCTGACTCTATTAATTAAAACAAACAACTACCTACAACAAAAACTTCCAACAAAAGTTTTTAGGTTTAGTAAACCCTAAACTCTGAACCCTGAACCCTAAACCCTGAACCCTGAACCCTGAACACTAAATCCTAAATCCTAAACCCTGAACTCTGAACCCTGAACCCTGAACACTAAATCCTAAATCCTAAATCCTAAATCCTAAATCCTAAGCCGCGCAAATACGAATTACGACAAATCCTAAATCCCAAATCCTAAACCCTGAACCCTGAACCCTAAACCCTGAACCCTGAACACCAAATCTTAAATCCTAAACCCTAAACTCCTGACTCTATTAATTAAAACAAACAACTACCTACAACAAAAACTCCCAACAAAAGCTTTTAGCCTCTCCACTAAGAAATCACACGAAAGATGACCGTGTTGCAAGTCACTCCGCCGCTCAGAATGAAGAATAAAAAGCGTCGCAGCGACCACCTCGAGTGGAGATCTCTAATGTTATCAAGCGACAGCAGCAGAAGTCACAGAAGCGGAGGAATGCCGGAAGGAGGATGGAAAGCGTGCGGAGTGCAGTTTCTCGATCGTTCGGTTGCATTAATATGTATGCACTCCGGTGGGTCGTCGCCGAGGACAGTTCAAACGGACCAGAAAGTTTCACGTGTAAATAGAGCGGCCGGTAATAGTAATAAATATCGCGGATTGCGGCCGAAAGTCTTGGCAGAGGGGCGGGGCATCGGTGGTTCTCGAATATAAACTCGAGGACAGGATCGTCCGGCTGGCTCGGACGTCGTTTTACCTAGCGGGGGCTATAAGGTAGAGCTTGTAACGAGAGTATGGATTAAATTAATATGATCTGGTATGCGCCGTTGGGTACGACGCGGCATAGCAATGAAGGGATCGGGGGGTTTCGGGCTTCACGTCGGACGGTTTTATCTTTATAGAGGGCCGCGTAGGAGAATCCGTATTTGCTGGCCACCGCCGCTTTCGTCTGGCTGGTTTTGCGTTGCTAAGCCACGTGGGCCACTTATCGTGTATCTAAATGTGCCCCCACGTGCTCGTATTGCCGACCTTTGCATCGGAGTACTTGGTTCGTAAAAGAGAACGACGGTGGACGTCGAGTGACAGTTGGGATGGAAGGGAACTTGTAATTTTCAATCTTTATCTTCCCCGGGATGTGGATATCATCGTAGCGTCTAACGTGTTGCTGGGATTCTACACTTCTACCTTCACATATCAAAATGATTGAACTCGTCTTATTTTGAAGGAGAAAGTGTCTCTGATATGTCCACGGCCCATTTCTCCTTGATATCATTTTCTTCCCTCGAATTCTTCTTGGAATTGTGAATTATTCCACGTTCGAATAGAAGATTCTGTGAACGCTTCAGAGGTGTATTAATGTTTCTAAATTCCGAGGAATAATGTTTTAAATGCCGCGAGCAAGATTCCTCGGTTTTGTTCGTGCAACTATAATGCGCTGTAAATGCAGTTTTTCGCAGCGATTTGCTTAACGCTACGCGCAGAGCGAACGACTTCTTTGCAAATCGAATGCGATGGCATATTATTTCCAATGGGGCAGAACTGTCCCGATAACGGGGGACTTTAGTGCACGGAAAGAAATATAAAATCTTGGGTGTCCTCGAGAAACCGAGAGAGATGGAACGGATTGGTTTCACAAATTTCCTCGCGAATAGTCGCGAACAATTTCTCGCTGCGAAACGTCCTCTCCGCGATACACGGCAAGTTTATTCAGTGGGAAGAGGCAGTCAGCTGCGAATGAACTGTAACTTTAGGTTTGTGTGCACATTTTACGAGCTCATGTGAGACTGGAGCGCATAAAAATTCCGAGGGAATCGCCAAGTCGTAAGAGCACGTCGATGCGCGTCAATTTCCACGGAAATCGCGTTTATTTTGCAACATTACGTTGGCACCCTCGATGAAAACAAACAACTCTGAGCCTTCTCTCAGAGGCAGGTATATTCTGACTCTAACATTACTTTTTCCACGGTCAAACAATTTGCATCCCCTATAATTTACTCCTCTGTTATTAAAATTTAAAACACTGGAATAAAATATCACAATTATGCACAAGTCACTTATCAGCACATGTTACTAGGACATGTAACAGAGTTTCCAAGGAACTTGAATAATTGCAATCTTCCTCAAAAATTTTCCAGCACTGAACTTCTTGCTCTACAGATACAAAACTCAAAAAAAAAAAATATCACAATTATCCACAATTCACTCGCCAGCATATGTTTCTAGGGGTAACAGAGTTTCCAAGCAATTTCAATAATTGCAATCTTCCTCAAAAATTTTCCAGCACTGAATCTCTTGCTCTACAGATACAAAGCTCAAAAAAACAATTATGCACAAGTCACTCGCCAGCATATGTTTCTAGGGGTAACAGAGTTTCCAAGCAACTTCAATAATTGCAATCTTCCTCAAAAATTTTCCAGCACTGAATCTCTTGCTGTACAGATACAAAGCTCAAAAAAACAATTATTCACAATTCACTCGCCAGCATATGTTTCTAGGGGTAACAGAGTTCCCAAGGAACTTCAATAATTGCAATCTTCCTCAAAATTTTTCCAGCACTGAACCTCTTGCTCTACAGATACAAAGCTCAAAAAAAAAAAAGCAACATCTTTACTCAAACATGATCACTTCCAACGCGAAATTGTGCCCCACTGAAGAACAGCAGAGTACAAAGAAAGACGTCTGACAAAGTCATTGACAGGCACCGTAGCGAGGTTTAAATCACACTTGGGACGCAGCATCTAGACGGTCATGAAGCAGACTCGCGTCGAAGTTCCTCGGTACAGAGGTGGAATGCGTACATACGGCGACGGGAAGAGAAACGGGGCGCGGAGAGCCGCGCAAATACGAATTACGACAAGTCGTTAGGTTTGCAAGAGAACAAGAGAGTTCGATGCACAGGGGGGCCCACGAGAGACGGAGAGTGGGACAGGGAACGGAAAGGGAATAGCCGACGTTCCCGTGTCTCGGTCGTTTGCACTATCGTAAGTTTATGTCGTTGGTCGCAGGCTAACCTCTGCCAACCTCTCGCCCTTTTATACGACACGATAGTTTCATCGCGAAACTGCCACCCGTTCACATCTGTTGCCTTTCCCATTACCGTGCGAACATATACCAGCCCATTTGCCGCCCTGTAAACTCGAGTGCGCTCTCAATTTCGTCATCCCTCTTCCCATCTCCTCGAGGACACGCGGTTCTTTCCCGTTCCGCGTCCGCGGCAACGTGAAACGCGATTAAACGAGACGAATTGCTCTCCATTTTGGGGCCACTTGATAGAGGCAGACAGAAAGACAGAGAGAAGGATGAGCCTGCAAGACGTTCACCAAAAGCTTAGACAGTAGTGGTCAAAGGAAAGTTTGAACTCTGAACAGTAGCAAAAATAAGATACCTACCAACTTATGCAGACCATGGGCGTCAGGAGGGGGGTGTAAAAAGGGCAGTTGCCCCTCCCTAGCTTTGTGAAAAAATTACTTCTTTTCAAAAAATGATCTTTAGTAAGTTTATACTAAAAAAACTGAGTATTCCTAAATTTCGGATTTAAAATTTTAATTAACTTGCCACCACAACATAAGCTAAAAAAGCAAGCTGGCTATTCGTTTTTTCATTACTATATTTTTCTTCATCGTCACCCCAAAATTGCCCCTCCTGGAAAAAAGCCTACGGACGCCCTTGATGCAGACATATAAGTGTTTGACCGTAATTGTTAATAGATATCCGTAGCAAAATTTTGAAATAAAATTTCTAGAATAATTCACGCACGTAGTTAGTGTTGCTCCGAATTTGCCCCAGAAAGTTCGACACCACCGTTTCTACCGATCCGTCGTTCAATACTGTTCAAGTATAAAGAATCGTATGCTTACTCACATCCCGAAGACGAGCATACGTGTGACACAGTTCCCAACCACTCTCCGCTTTAAAAATTCAAACTGTCTCGCCGACAGGAAGTAAAACTGATCGTTCCCTTTAAATAACCCAGTCCTGGCATCGAAAGGGGTTTTCTACCCCCAACGACGAGGAAGACAGCGGCGGGACCCGGTTCCCGAAACTCCTTCAGGTTACGTAGACGCTCTCGTCCACAACGTATCTTCTCACAGTTTCGATCCAGTCAGACCGGTGTCGCGTGCACCCCGTTAGGCGAAAGAATTTCCTTGCCCTTCGATCTCGGAGAAGACCCCCAGTGAATCGTACCCCCAGCAAGTTCCTCCTCGTCCTGTTCCCTCCGGGCTGAGCGAGAGACCCCCCCGGGTTGGACGGTGGCCAATCAACGTTTCATCGGGGATTTGTTAAGGAAAAATCCTCGTTTCCGACCAATGGCGTGGCGAGCTCAGTCGAGGCGTCCTCCGGTACGTTGGGACGATCGGATGGCCTTGAAAAATGTCGAGCAAGAGCGTTCTCCTTTCCGAATTTTTCTGATCGCAGGGCGAAACTCGAAAATCAAGACCAGCAGCTGCTGGCCCGGCCACGCTTCGCGCCTTTTCCACTTTTATTCCTTTCGCTTCCCTTTGTCGGCGCTCTGTCTGCCTTGGCTTCGTCGTCCCCGTCTCTGTCCAGCTAACGGAGCCACGGGATCTCGCGGTACGTTGGAGAGTTTTTAAAGAGACCACCCCGATCGCTTCCTGGCTGGGTCCACGAGTCGCTTCTTCCGCGATCCGTCCCGCGGTGATTTAAATTTTAAACCGAAACGAACATGCTAATGGCCTTCGCCCCGTTCCGCCTCGACCCGCTCGTTTCTTTCTCTGGGTCACGGAGGACCGTTAGTATTCAGACGCCGTTTCCATCGGCGAACACGTACCCTCGGCTTTTCCTTTCCCCCGTTTCTCCGTTTTCCTCGTCGCCCGTAAAACCTGCCCGTGGATTTACATCGGGCCCAGGGCTCGCGGGATTTATCGCCGGGGAATAATTGCGATTGTCGTGGCGTGGCTGGGAAACGGCATGCCCGCTTTGAAATTTTCATTCGAGGCACTGATTGCTCGAGGGTGGTTTGTTGGTAACGAGGTTGCTTCGATCATCGACAATTATGTCCGATAACGAGAATATGTGCTTCTTGTAATTTCATTTTGGAGTGGATAACATGTCTGTCTTTAAGTAGTTTCTTAAACCCTGTTTAGTTTAATCTGAAGATAGATATCTCTTTTTTTTTAATAAAGGGGTGGCTGCGGGGTTCGCTGTTCTTGTAATATATTAACTTTCAGTGTTTGGAAATGTGGGGAGTTTTGAGGGAAACTTGCTCTGAATTTATTGGATATTGGGGTATTTAAGTTTCAGAGTATGAGGCATCAGTGTGTATCAAAGCACTGAAATATGAATGCTTTGGGTTATTGAAATATTTGAGTAGCATTACTGTATCCCGTTATTGGTGCAATAGAATCATTACATAGTTGTCTATCGTTGCGTTAGGTCTCTGGAAGATTAGAATATGAGAATAATACGGTATTTAAATGTTGAAGTCTGAGAATCATGGATTACCAAGCCACTGAAGCATATTACGTGCTAGACCACCAAACTATTAAGGAATTAAGGTATTCAAATATTATAGTATTGGGGTACTATAAGTAGCATTGATATAATAAAATCATAAAACATAAATTACATGTAATCGTGCAATCATTAAACAAATCATTATCATGAATCGTTAAGGATGTCGCGTTTAAAAGTTTCCCCGGCTACGAAAGAAAGTTCCAGATCAATGAAAATACGCTCTAAATATCATTGAACGCTCCTGTTCCCTGCAAGTGGCCTTCCACCACCAACTAATTAATTTCCGAGCTTGTACGTCGGGGATCGCGGGCCGACGAAGAAGCCGTGCTTCTTCGATCGATCGTTCCTGGAAGGGAGCCGTCGCGCACGGGGAATGATCGTTAATGGAAGATGTAATTGGAAAATACTTGGCGCGCCTCCGTTCAATTCGCTTCCTCGTGTTTGTTTGCGATACCGTGCCAAGCCGCGGCGAGTTATTGCAAGAATCCTGCTACCACCCGCCGCCATAATCCTGCGCGCTGTATAAACATCCTGCTCCCCGCTCACGTCCATCCTCCCGGCATCGTGCTCCGCGCTTTTACATCGTCATCCGAACGGGATCGATGTCTGACAGACGATCTGGCCCGCGAAATATGCGTCTTTAAAGCGTCGAGGAAATTACACCCCCCTCTAACTATTCCTCCGCTTAGAAACCGAAGTTCCGCGAATGGAGCCGAGTTCTCCACCGCTCGCAACGAAGAAATACTACGTAAAGGGGTTCCTTTCACGCGGCATGCCCGTGCGTTGCATTGTAATCGGAAAATCCCCAGGCGCAGAAGAATAGGAGGCTATCGATTAATGTTGCTACATAGCGAGGGAAACAAGGGGGAAGATTTAAACCAGCCCACCAAAGCGAGCGTATTTCATCCAGAAAACGTGAACGTCTCGATTTCGTCTCTGAAGCTCATTGCCATTCTTCCTCTTCCCCGTTACGCGCTTGAACGTTAACCCTTCGTTATGAGCCACCCATAAACTGATTTTGACACTCTGTACCTTCCATATGCAAAATAAGTACCTCTTTCCAAAGCTGACTTACAAACTATTTTTTTCCTCCAAATATTATATCTAAACGACAACTTGGTAGATTTTTAACTTCTAATTTTGAAATTTGTAAAAGTTACAAGCTTTTGAACATTTTCTTCGTGTTTTCTGGACATATGGTAATCTATGTAATCCATCAAAAAACTATTGGAATACATTCTAGAGACCCTGAAATTGACCCATGATTTTTTTCATAACAATTGGATTCTTTAGATGAGAATGGCAGACGTTCAAAAATTGTTCTGGGTGTGAGCCACCCAGGTGTGTCAAACTTAATCGAAAAAGGAGGTCCGTCAACGAAGGGTTAAACACCCTCGACGGTCATTATACACACGAACCTCGTCGATCCTTTGTCAATCGCGAGCGCGCTCGATCTCCATCCGAAGAACATCCAAGAAAACGCACGAGGTTGGAGTCTTAATCGGTCGTCCAGCGCATGGGGATCGGTTATTGGAGAAATCTCGCAGTGGCCCTCTTTGCATCCCTCGCGTCCTCATTCAGTGGTTCGCCTGTATTCTGTCAGTCACGAATCCAAGCCAGGGGTAGGTGCCATTTCGCGGCTTCGTGCCGCGTTATGGGCGAGAGAGCCGGAGGATTCGATTTCTCGACGGCCGACGGGGCATGGCTGGGTGTCTAAAGAGGGAACGATCTTCGGGCACGGATACGTAATTGGGAGGAGGAGTGTGACATTGGGCGAGAAATGGAAAAGGGGGTGAGTCGCACGTGGGCTACAAAGCACGTCGAGAATACTCTTGAAAGTGAATACTGGTATCCAATTGCAAGCGCCAGCCGTGTCTCTAGTTGTTCAAAGTGTGCATAACAGGCTGGGCGAGGGTAGCAACTAATTGGCAGGTTGCTCTCAAGAACATAAATACGAGGCGGGAGGATCGCGGACCGATGGAACAGGGTGGGGGTGGCTTTCAAAGACGACAGGGGTTAGGGAGGAAGCCTCCGGGGAGTTTCGTTGCCGGGATGACGAAGTGCCTCAGCTCTGAAGCCTGCCATTTTTGCTGGACCGGAGAATGCGAATATTAGATAACGGGGATCAGTGCGTATCGATTCGGAGGATAGCCGAGTGGCGAGGGGAGATTGTTGCGAATCTGAACGCCTCCAAGCGTCTTTGAGAGTTTGCGAGTAACGGGGCTGTGGATATAAAATAGTTGGGCAAGCTTCAGGGCCATTTTTAAAAATTTAGGCGGTCCTGTTGGGCTTCTGTAGGTTCTGGTAAGTCTTCGAGTGTTTGTGGGAAACTTAGTGTCGCATTTTTGAAGTTAGAAAGTGGGTTCCATTTGGCGTTGCATCTCCTGCAGTTTTGGGTTCCAACCTTGGAATACAATCCACCCTGACTTTGCACGCCCACGTTATTCGAATTTTGAACTGGATATCCTATGACCGGGATTTAATTAAGACTGTTTTGTTTAATATCCGAGGAAGGTTCGGTGAAACACTGGGACGGGATTGAACAGAGTATTCATCGACTGCGAAACTGGAGAACGAGCGATCGGCGGGGTTGTTGAACGAGAATTTCCGTTCGAGATCTCTGGTTTGAAGCACCGTCGGTAAATACTGCTAGGATCAATTAGCGAAATGGAAGTTACTAATTCGATCGAAACACTCCGCCGTTTCTACTATGGACGAGAAAGTCCGGTAGAAAAGTGTACTCGTCGATCTGAGCACCGGAGAAGCCTTCACGATTTCTTTGATTTCGAATACGCCAACTAATGGTTAAACGAATGCATGTTCCACGTTAAACATATGTGAAAAATGGAATCTTAAGACAATGGAAGTATTCTGCTTGAAATAATTAGAGAATGTCTTTTGAGGATAATTTACGAAAAGGAATAAATAACCTTCATAGTTGAAAAAAAACAATTAACAACAATATCAAGCCTCAAAGAATTTTACTACACACACGCCAACAAATAAAAACACAGAACGCAAAGTTCCTAGAACACTATGAAAGGAAAATAATACCGTTCCCTTTCACAAAAATTGTCTAATCTTAACACGATCGGTAATATTCATCCCCTTTTCGAAACTCGTTCTAACGTATCCGATTCGAATCAAAAAATTTACACGATTACTTTTCCACCAGTGCGACAACGACAGATCGTTATTTCAGATATCCAAGTTTTTGAAAGAATCCTTTACAGAAAGAGTTTCCCAGTTATTTTCGAAATTCTGTGCTCGCGCGAATTTGAAAGAATCGTCGTGAAACGCGATACAATCGTTTCCTCCGAAAGCGGACGGAAAGCAACGCGAAGCGGCAATGGGCTCGGTAATGCGCGCGATGCTACGAGCGAGTCACGTTCATGTATATTCGTAGCGAAATGGAATTACCAAGGGATCGTCGAGATAAAAAGCGACCGCGGTATCTGCGAGGCGCGATCGATAAATTTAACCAATTCGAAGCGACGCTTTATGGACTCGGTATACAGCCGGGTATCGTAATTATCTCCATTCCGAATTTATACATACGCGCGCGGAGATCCTTTAATCTTCTCTCTCGCGTGTCGTTTCCATCGACGAATTACTCTAGCGCACGCATCGTCACGTTATTAACCAGGGAATAGAGCGCTCGCGAAAGCGGCAGACAGCGAAGAATTGGATGTTTACGAATAATCCCGAGGTTTAGCGGGCAATTAACGATGATTGGGATACTCAAGGGGAGTTGGAACACTTTTTAGGTAGGTGAATTTATAATATCGGAGGATTAACATCCTGTTTTTCATTCCCTACAAACGCGTGTCTCCTCTGGAAACATTTTGAGACAGAAACGATTTTGTGGTAGGTACGAGAAATATATAGAAGTTTAAACTTTATGGAATAGTTTTTAATTCGAATATTTAACATAAGCAACCATAGATTTCAGTGCCCACGTCAAAACTCAATGGACGAATTTTGTGTCTTTGAATGCGAAATATCACTGACTCACCAGATTTTCAAAAAGTACACAAAAATGATTTTTCAACCCTAACTTTGAACGCAGTTTTCACCCCCCAAAATATGAAAACGAGGAAAAATAAAAAAACACGTATTTCTTATTTTTCGGTCCTCTATAACATATCCAAAAATCAAAATCATCGGAGGCGGACGCCTAAAATATTCTCCTTGTTAGTATTATAAACTTTGCCTCGTAATCTTCGTACAATCATCTCGAGGATTATAATAGATGTCCAAGGCAAGTTTCCGCTTACCTGGTAGAGAGAGCTGCCACGAGAAGTGCCTCTCTAATATTCGAATCTCCTTTCTTTTCCCTCATTTTTCCCCTTTTCACTTTCTTTTCCCTCTCGCCCGTCCCCGTTTCTCTTTATCTCCACCCTTGCGTTCGAGCCTCCGCCTCGTCCTGCTTGTCTTCCCCTCTGCGCTTCCTTTTTCCTTGTATTTCCGACACACACACACACACGGGGGGCTCGACCTCGTCCCATTGAACGCGAAGGCGCGTTTCCAGCGTGTGTAACTTACAATCGCGTTATCCCGGCCCGGACTTTTACAACCGCGCCATGACGAAAGGATCGGTCGGGGAGGAAACTAGGTCGAGGTGTGCATTGACGTCAATTTTTCGAAACCACGTTATCGACGCTCGCTGCACGCCCTGCTCTTTTCCGCCTTCCTTTTTGTAATTGCTACTGTCCGAATGATTCGGTCGATTGTGCGCCAAGAGGGGCGGGGATGGTGGAATTGTACGTGTGCGTGCGTGATTCCCACTCGTTTCTTATTATTTTAAAATGATACTTGTAGGTACAGTCGATATATACAATTGTATTTTTTATTTTATTTATTTATTACGGGTAATAACCCTGTGGGACATTATTCATGAGTACGGAACGGGTAATTAAGATAGATTCATTGTTGAATAAGTTACTACAAGTGGTCACTTTGCATCTCATTGTCAGTGAGATATAATATATGTACATAAAATATGCACTAATACTTATACTCTTTTACCATCAATTTCGGACTTTCTTTCCTCTAATCCGACGATCCAGATTCTAGACCACTGTGCGCCATCGATATTTCCGCGTTACAGTGTTTCACAATGTTACAATATATGATTCCATTGAACAGAACATCCTGACAACATAACGATCTCAAGATATGAAGAACAATGCCCCCAAAGGGGAACTTTTCTCTCGGAACACTATCCTCCGAGTCACCAGGGATAAAGATGGTCGCGATACCCAACAGGACAAACGCTTTGCACCTAAAGTCTCCTAAAAGAACAGTGCATATTGAAATGTTGAGTTTGTTTCGGTGGCATCGTTTAATCTTCCAGCGGAGCTGCCCTCGCTAACAAGGAGTTCCGTTCTCGTGGAGAAGGAGAAAGTTCGAGAAGAGCAGACGAAATCGATCGCGATCGCATCGCCTTTAAATCCTCCCGACGTTTCCCTCCCGGTGTGCCTCGCTCGGGGCGCAAACGGGTTGGACAAGGTCCCCGGAGACCCGGTTGGTGAAAAGGTGCTCGGTGGGACCAGAGGGTGCCGGAGTGGAGCCGCGAGTTCCGGTTCGTCCAACCCCTTTCGCCAAGTTCAGACGGGGGTAAATCTAATAATGCACGGCCCACGACACGCTGCGAAACGTCGCGTTGGCTGGGTACTGCACGGGCGACAAGTGTCGCATGGGATCTCGCGAGGGAAAAAAAAAAAGGGAGAAACTAGCCGCTGCGGAGTCGCGACGAATCGAATTCTCCAACGAGCTCTTCCCCCGAAACAATGCCGGGGTCGGTAGTAACGAGCATCCATTCTCGCGGAACGTTACGCCGGGCGGATACAAATGGCCGGCGAAACAATGAAAGCCAGGAACGGAAAGTTTGCCCGGGCAAAGGTAATTCAAGCGCGGCCAGGACGGAATTTTTGCGAAAGCGCCGGGGATTATTAAAGGTTGTAATCCTCTTTAATAACTGTGTGGTTGCCCGCGGAATATTAAGCGGCCGGCCTCCTCGCATCCACCGGCTGCTAACACCGGTCCTGATGGATTCTTTTGCCGCGATGATTTCGAGGCTGTTGCGCCAGCTCGTCGTTTCGATTGATTAAAGTGGATTTCCGATGAAACAGCCAAGGGAGAGTGGCCTGCAATTGCCACGCAGTGGTCTTCAGATGCGTAGATCTTTTTGTGAAGATAGGTCTTAACAAGGAACTGTTCAAGAATACTACGTTCTTGATCGAGTTGAAGCTACGTGGAGCTGAAGACCGTTGTTACTTTTAGAAAAATTTTGTTAGCATAGCATGCTGAGCTAGGGTTTAATGCAAAAAAGAGAGTGATATCTCTGACTACTTAGCGTGCATTGAACGGCCGCAGGCGATAACGAGGTTTCTGACGGACAACGTTGACGAGGGTAATTAGGATATTCCAATCCGTGTCGTTTTAATTGCTCGTGATGCGATCTAAATGGGTGGTAATGGGAATCGTGGCGTTGCAATTACAGTTCTATAATGGACCGCCGCGACTAGAATTAATTCGGGGTAATGATTATCAACGCGCGATAAAACGAAACGAGTGCGCAGTTAGGAACGCGAGATCGCGTGCGGATTCGTGCGCGCCACTGATAATACCAGCGTTAATCTCCCGTTTAAATCAGTTTTAAGTGGAAACTTCGCGGGAATGATGATTTCGATTCTCCCCCTGCTTCGCTCCGACCGTGTTACTTCTAAACTTCATTACACCTTTCATTATGAAGCAAACTAAAACGCAGGACTGAGCTCACAAAGGAAACGCATCCACCTCACAAAATACGAAGCCGCAACGAAGCCTTTCGTTCAACGGCAAACCACACCAAAGCATCAAAAGCAACGTTCTTCATCATCCGCCATCATACGCGGCGAGCTTCTCTTAATTACAATATCAGGCTACCGCAGCACGTTAGAGAGCCTGAAAAGGATTCAAACGATTCCCCGCGCCCTCCTCCGTTTCCATCCGCGTCGGAAGAAAATGGTCCCGGCGGACCAACCGCCGAACCAGGGGGCCACATTTTTCGCCGACGATTTGCCGTTCCCGTGGCGCAGAAGAGGAAGAAGAAACAGCTCGCAGCCATCAGGAAGAGTATCAGGCAGGTTTTCGTTTCAAAGCGGAATTCCAGCACGCGGAGAGCGGATCTATCGGCGCCGCAACCCCTTCTCTTCCTGATGCGCGACACGTTTTCCCAAAGACCCCCAGCAGGAACCGGGATGCCTGACCGGTCCTTTGGCTGCTCGCGGAGCGGAAAAGAGACGGAAGGAAGACGTTCAGCCAAGGGACGAGTAATAACAAGTTCGTGGGGGTCATGGGCAGAGTGGGGGGCCAAGACCACCAGCGGCTCACCGCGATTTCGGCAATTGTGACGGGGGTTAGTCGGCCCGCAATCATCACCTAGAGTGCAATACGCGATCCGACGGAAGTGCAAGTGTCCTTGGTCGCCGGGGTCCAAGTTTCCTGTGCTCGCACTACCTGAGATCGGGGCAACATCGGTGGCCCGCCGATTCCTCAGTCTCACGGTCACTCTGGTCGCGTGCGTCAGCAAAACGATCTGAACTTAGTGTCGCTTCGAGTCGAGCAGAAGTGTCTGTTTGGGAGACGTCTGAAATACGAACGGTGAGGACGTAGCGAGGAAGTAGGAGGAAAGTCAGCGTTCCCTGTGTGCATGCTAGGATCCATAGACGCAGGTATTCCAGCAGCCGAAGGCTTACCGAGGGAACGCTAGCGTTTCGTTCACCCCCCGAGCTGGGGACAGAGGAGGAGGGTATCGTCGTCGATCGCAATAATTTTTCTCCTCGATTCGCCGTGCCATTCGTCAAGCGCGGGGACAAAGGGGGCAGCGAACAATAGACAGATAGGTGGGCCTCGCTACGAGAATGTCGGGGATTCCGCGCGAAAGAGAATTCGGAATACGACGATCGAACGCTCGTGCCCTATTGGCAGGTGATTGATATGTTTGCCATTCGCGCGAGACTACCTTTTTGCAATCCCTTCCCGTCGAGGATACGTACGAGGCCGCGAACCGTAAAGGTGAATTCGTTGTGATATGGATGGTTACAATCATGCCTGGTATCATCATCATCATCAGCAGCATCATCATCATCAGCAACAGCAGCAGCAACACCAGCTGCAGCACCAGGCGCATCTGGAGCAGCAGTACCAGCACCAGTATCAGCCGCAACAAGGGCAACAGTACAATCAGCAGCTCCATCAGCATCATGCGTATCATCAGTATGCGCAACAGTATCCGCCGGATTATCTGTATCGGTTCTCGCTCCAGGTAAATAACATTCTGCTGCACCTAGTCGCGCATGCATCGGTAGATAACGCTGTTTTCTTCAACTTGACGGTTGGGTGCGGGATCCGGGTGCTGGTGATGGGATTAGGCTAGGTGGACAGGGTGTTAAGACACACGTGGGACGTCTATGCAAGGCTAGAGTAACGAAAGAGGTTCGAATGCGTGTAAGTATGAAAAGAGAACTGAAAAGTTTGCAACGATCCTGAGAGTGAATTGGAATTTCTGGGAAATGGTTTTATCTTCACTCTTCAAGCGTCCTTTTCTACGAGTCTGAGAATCTGAGTAATAACGTGTTACAGACTGTACATATGTCACTGTAAAGTAGAACGAGTAGCATTTTAGGAATCCGCTTAACTCTGTCGTGAGTTTTTCTTATTAATCTCTTCTACCTTCACATTGAAAAATATTTACAGCTCACCCCAGATTCTAGAATGGCCCTGTATAAATAACAGATAAAATGGTATTTATTATAACGAAATGGTTATTATATCGAGAGCTAGAAATGTTAAGGCTCGCTCGGAGAATAATAGCCCGATCGTAATATTTCGTAGGAAGAGATTTCGCTGTAAGAATCCCGACGGTGTTCTCGATAACTGAAAATACTGCTTTCGAATCTGAAGGATCATTTATCACGGGCGGCAGTGTGTCTTATGAAATACTGGAAACGGTTTTCGAGATCCGCCATATATATTCCTTATCGGACAGGCCACCGCCAGACACGAATTAATCAAACTCAGCGCGGAACGTTCGCGAATGTATGCGCCCCGTGCAATTTTGCAATGTTCGTTGGACGCATCGCGCGACGTGAACAACCGCATATCGAGCCGAGCAAATGAGCAAAGTATGGGAAGGGGTCGGTGGATGGATGGACACGCAGACGAACAGATCGGTTGTGTCACCATTCGCCCGTCAAATGATTTAATCGTGTCGCAGTTCGCTAGGATGAACGTGATTTCACCGAAGCCTCCAAAGACTTCCAGTCACTCTATTTAGTTGAGCGATCAGTCGTTATCGTGGAAGTAATTATGATGCAGACTATAATAATGGGCATTTAAAGCGTGTAGGAAGTATTTTAGGAAATTAAATAGTCACTCCCATTCCATCTTCCATGAATTGCTACAAATGATTTTTTACGCGTTTTTTATTGTGAGGGATTTCTTTACATATTTATATAATCGTTCCTTTTGCGACGTATGTGCTCGATAAAAAGGGATTTTTTTAAATTTCCAACGCGAAGGGCATAAAAGTTTTCTCGGACTTCATATTATTTCTTAAGTCTGATTAGATGTCCACTTGATTTCTAATCAACCCCCAAATGAATGAAAAGGGGTGAAATGTGTTTCCACGGATTTCTAAAAATCTTTTCGACCCGCTTAGATATCAACTTGGTTTTTACTCCAAAAGGTTACCCACATAAATGCCTAAAAAGTAATTTGCGGATTTTTCTCTAATCAACCCCTAAGGGGATGGTTAAAAGGGGTGAAATGTGTAATGTGTGTACAAACCGTACCAACTACAAGCCCATGCTAACCATCCAACGAACAATCTTTCAAATCTCATTGCCATTGTCCCATTTTCCGCAACAAGGATGCCACAGTCACCGTTTCCCAATAGTCCCCGCGCACAGACAAACACCGCTGAACCAATCACGCTTTCAACCCTCCTTTGAAATATTACTATCCAACCGAATAACGCGTGGAACATAGCCGAAGCTGCATCTAAATGCGGGCGAAGGGAACGAATCGCGATTGTAGAGTCGCGACGTCGCCCTGATAGAGTGGCACCGCTCGGTATCCGATGTCAAGAGCGGAATGGCAACCTGTGGGGTGGTGCCTTTATCTGACAGATAGCTACTGGCGGACTTACACGCTACACGGGCCAAATTATGCTTCCGTTATCCCCTATGGCCGCTGGGTCGTGTAGCTCGCGCGAACGGGCCTTGCCTCTATCGCGTTGGATGTCATCCGCGAAGTTACGATTCCCGTCAGGCAGCCCGACGAACCAACGAAATTCCCTCGTTCGGAGCGCCTGGATCCGTGCTTCCATGGGATTACACGTACGCGTCGGGCCGCGCTGAGATTCGGCGGCACTGCTTGCTAACGATTTCAGCCAGTTAGTCGATCATTGGCGCAGACAGGGGAATATTAAATCACCGAGAGAGACTGACGCGTGGTTGATGGAGGATATTTTCATGCGACTCGGAATAATGGTTCCTCCGAATGGAAGCTTCACCTCGCCTTACCCTTATTGGCACTTACCCCTGACAGTGTATCAATCATATTCGTAGCCTTCTCTTCTCCATCGTATGAATACTTTCGAGTGTAACAGAGACCCGATTCACTTAGCTGGCTCAATCGCCTTGTTATCGTCGATGGGAGGGTACAGGCCTCGTAATACCTTCCACGAACGGTACAGGCAATCGTTTCCACATGCAGAACACTCGGTTGCCCTCGACTGGCGCTGATCGCGGCCGAAGCGTTCGCGGATATTCCCCGTGTATCGTGTAGTAGGCTCGCGTCGCGGCAGACACAGCGTTGCCAGAAAAGCGCTGCGAGGCACAGCGTTGCCAGAGAAGTGTTGCCAGACAAGTGCTGCGAGGCACGGCGTTGCCAGACAAGCGCTGCGAGGCACGGCGTTGCCAGAGAAGTGTTGCCAGACAAGCGCTGCGAGGCACGGCGTTGCCAGAGAAGTGTTGCCAGACAAGCGCTGCGAGGCACAGCGTTGCCAGAAAAGCGCTGCCAGACAAGCGCTGCGAGGCACAGCGTTGCCAGAAAAGCGCTGCGAGGCACAGCGTTGCCAGAAAAGCGCTGCGAGGCACAGCGTTGCCAGAGAAGTGTTGCCAGACAAGTGCTGCGAGGCACCGCGTTGCCAGAGAAGTGTTGCTATGCCATCGGCCGGGAGAACGGCGCGGCCGAGGCGGTCTGCTTCGATCCGAATGGGGAGACACGTAATATGTACACCTCTGTTGTAACGAACTCAAGAATATATATATATATATATATTTCACTATTATCCCAACAATCGTTACAAATCTCCCCGGAGTCGTATCGTTCCGATGCCACGGGTCAGCCCCCATCTGCCCTCTCCCCCGACTGGTAGCGTCGACAATCGTAAAAATACGAACAAAGAGCCCTAATAAAGACGCGTGCGCGACGTGGCGTCGTGCACGGCTACAGATAGGCGGTGAGTTACGCGCGTCGTACGCGCGGAATTATGCTCGCCTGCGCTATTTCGACGCGAACGAGCGCAGGCCCTGGCGGGTATCTCGCGGCGAAGCGGATTTACGACTCGTCAGGCAGCGCGGGAAAAAGCGGGACCGCGGCTTTCCGGGAGGATCCACCGAAACGCTCGTGATCGTTAAACTGCCAGGGAGAATTGCGGCGCCTATAAGCCCGCGCGGATCCGCGCGAACGGCCACGCTGGATCGATGCTTTTTCGGAAAATACCTTACGCCGTGGCTGGCCGTGTAAATATGAAGCATCGCGGGGCGGGACTAGAAGTGTGTTTAACGGGAACGTCGAAGGTAGCGGTGAGTTCGCGAGAGTTGGGTAGCGGAATGCGGAGGGCGGAGTCCGCGGACGTTCGTTGCCTAATAAGAAAACAAGGAAGGAGATTCTAGAATCTAGATTCTGCTTTCGGAAGTCTCTAGCGTGCGTATCCCACTAGAAGGAAATGTGTATCTAAAAGCCCGGCTAGCACCGCGGCCAGAGCTGCCGCGCTGAAAACCTAATGGACCGCCGTAAACACTAATTTCAGCTTCGGGATTAATATTATTAAGCTGAAATACCAGTCGATAACCGGACGAGCCGGGGAGGCACTGCAACGAAGTATTCCAAACGTTTCGGCCATGTTGCTGCCATCATAAATCCGTGATTAGATTACCGCGCATCCATCATTCGCTTACTGGACCGTCGGCGAAGCAGCGTTTACAGCTATCTCGATTGGCCCCGTAATCGACGGCCAAAAATATCGCTGTCGGGGCTCGTGCGCGGGGTTGCGCACAGAGTTGGGAAACGCCCGCGGTAATAACGCCTCTGGCCTTGCAAATAACGCCGACGACCGGTAACAATAAACCGAAACAAACAGCGGGCAATCGATGTCTCTGGTAATGATCGTCGGGGTAGTGGGGGGGCGGGAAAAAAGCGCGCGCCGGATGCAGTCGATCGTTGGTCGGCAGATAATCAATGCAGAATTTTCGTGCAGGTCAGCTGGGGCGGTACACGGTTGTCGTTCATAGAATTCTCGTTTGACTACGCGCGCTTCAACCCCTGCACGCGCCGCCGCCGCCCGTTCGAGTATCGACCGCGTGACACGCGTTAATTTCTTTCGCCTGGAATTTCGCGAGGTCCCCTGTGATTTGTGGCGCAGAACGAATTGCGAACAGCCAACGGTTCTATCGCGCGGAGGGCATTGGTTCTCATTCGACCGCCGGTGTAAACCTGCCCTCGATGGAGTCGCTCTTTCATTGAGCCGGGGGGATGTTTCTGGGGGTTGCGAAAGATCGCGTGGCTTAGATTTCCAGGTTATCGGACGCTGATATTTGAGAAAGTTCTCGCGTTTTTGTTGCCCGCCTCGAAACACATCCACGGCTAACGTTAATACACCAGCATGCGGGGAGAATCGGGGCTAACGAGCAGAGGCGAGGGGAGATAGGAACGGCAGGGATGTAGCTATGGTAAAAGAATCAGCGAAGGCAGTAGAAGAAATCGAAGCGAAAAGCAATCAAGCGAACCCGCGTATGGAACACTCGGTGCAAACCCGAGGAAGGCGCGGCCAGCAATGGAACGGAATCATGAGGAATGAAGTTGAAGGGAAACGATAAAACGATGGGGGTGGCTGTGGGGGCAAAGGAGCAAGATGGACATAGCGATTGGTGGCGGTGAAGAAAGCAAAGCAGAACGACCAGCACACGTTGGGGAGGCAGAATTGTCGGGAAAGGGGGATGGGAGAGGTGATAAGGGTAGACAGGTTGATGTTGCGCGATGGATTCAACGTCACAGGGCGCAAGGGGCACGAGGGGCACTGGGCGGCTCGGAAGGGGAGAGATTTAAACAGCAATAGTAATTCGTTCACCGACAAAAGGCCTGGTTGGAACAATGTCTACATTCTGACCTGTGTGTGCCTCTGCCATGCAGCTTTTCATCGGCTTTCCCCGTTTGTTCAGATCACGTTTACACCGATTTCCGTTTAGCGCGCATCCACGGGCCACCTGGACAGGAAAATGGGAGGAAAACACCAAAGAGCCCCGCTGCCACTTTGTATTACCGTGGCTTGGTCGGTGCTTTGTACGTATGTACGTGGAGTTTGTAAATTGAATTGAAATTTCACCTTTACCTCGCCTCGTGGTGTTTCTAAATTCTATTCAGCCGGTGGTCTTGGACCTGAGCTATTGAAAAGGTTGACAAAACATCGCGATCTTTGGTATTCTTTTTTTGGTGAGGACTGCGAGTACCTTGGAAGCAGAATGTCATTCTGTATTCAGTCCACAGTCGTTTAGCATACAAAGCGAAATTTGCGACAGAGCTGAGAAAAAGGTGGCTAAAGGGAAGCACCGCTATCGCGGAGTCAGCTATTTCAAAAAGTTTAAAGCACGAGTAGCGATAGTTTCCAGTTCTATATAACGACACCTAATTTCAATGCATTGTGAAAGATCGTGGTGCTTGAAACGAGAAAAACGAATCGAGAGCTCGCGAATGCGACTGCGGTTTAATGTAACGTCTCTTGGGAGTTATCGATTGCTTCGAAATAAACAGCGAAAGGATCTGTGCGTCGTAAAGACCGCGTTTATCTACCAACCGCTTTGATGGTAATTTTAATTTTGCAAACGCGACTACGTCAACTTATAAATCGCGCCTTATGGTCCCGTGGCTTTATTACTGGACGCGATTCAATTTATGCATCGCGACGAGTTTTATGGATTCTGAGCTCATCTGTTCTATTCTTGATTTAGATTTATCCGCGGCCGAGTAGCCGTGCTCGTTATTACGGAATCCCGCTATTTAAGATTCCTACGTGTCGAATATCAAAGTCGCCGATGAAGCATCCAAGTAGTTCGCGATTTTATCCATTACATTGTGCTCGATGTTTATCCACCCACAAGTTGTGTAGTTTATCTGATCCACCGTCGGAGAGAAAGGGAAATTTTCTGGCCTTCGGTTTGCTTCGGTAACAGAAATTGCTGTTGGAAACGGTTACTCACTTGCAAAACAAATTCGGCTGCTTTTTTATTCTTAGATCGACTCATAGTTGCTCTGTCTATATTCTTAATTTTAGATTGTTAGTGTTACCAGACTCTCTGCTACACAGCTAGATTTAAGCTAGAAATACCACCAGGCTTTAATGTATGACATTGTCGAAATTTCTTTGGCACGCAAGGATTATTTTAACCTCTGCAAACTACTCTTCTTAAGGGGTTACATCCACCTAGAAGTACGGAGAAAGCATACGAGTTCAGGAATTTTTGGGGGAAAAGTAAAAGTATACATCTTTTAACTATAATATTCTAAATTTTCAAGAGATATTATAACATTTTCTTTCCAATCTCTAATTATCTTTCCGGAGATTTTCTGCAGAACATCCTCACCCGTCACCGATACCAAATAATCGATGCTCGTTCACATTGTTCTTTTCCGAAATGCGTTGGAGGCACAATGGAGCCTTGATTCTACCGTACGAAATTCGTAAATCAGTTCTGAATAGGGTGGCCTCATTGAGCGTCCATCAGAATCAGAGTCGACAATTAGTTCATTGAACTTTACACTCTCATCAATGCCTTTGTCGATTAGGGGCATTCAATACCCGATCGCATCCAGAGATGAACCCTTAAAGGCTCGGCGGTGTATACCGAAGGAAGGGTGGGAGGGGGTGTTAACGTGGAGGCCGAGAGGGGCGGGGGTCCCCGTTGGAAAAACACGAAAGTAACCGATACATCTCGCGGTGATTAATGTTTTCCATTATCCGTCAAACACGCTGGCTCGACAAGCAACTTCCACGCCCAAGACTGTGTTGTGATTTACCGGGCGGTTCACAGTACATTGCTTCGCGGGGACGATTCAGCATTTCCAGATTGCATTTCGAACCATTCAACACCAACGTTGTGCGTTCGTTGCACTATCGGAAAAGTGATATATGCTGCTCATTAGCAAGTTATCGCCTAGTTTCCTGTCGCTATTCATTGTTAGTTGCGTCGAGTATCGACCGATCCTAATTTCACACGCTGCGTCATCGTTCACTCTAGCCCCGGAGCGTGACGAATGAAAAAGCGAGCTAGAGAATCTACAAAAAAAAAATAAACGAAGATAAGCATCCCCATATTTCTTACTTTGTATTTTTTCACGTGTCACTTGCGTGGAAGATGAATCAGTGAAAAGGAGACAGTGGTAGTTGCCTTTGTTCCTACTGGATTTTATAAACTGAATCCAAAATAATAATACTAGGTCCTCTTAATTACTTCAATCTCTTTTGCAAATCGTAGTTGCCTGTTTCTTTGTTATTACGCAAGCGTGACACGCCTGAGGATCGTATGGGCGCGATGAAATTACTACGCGTGATGCATGCACCATATTCCAGCTGCTGCACTCAAAGGAATCGACGGAAGGTGAAACCTTTCTGGGGAATTACATTTTTTCCCGTGGCCGCGGCGCGGAACGTTACCGTGTATATCAAATATTCGCGGTGCAGTCCTTTTGTGCGTGAGTTTCCCTCGTCAAAATAGGGTTCTATAAATCGAGCAGCTCGGGGAAAGAATTCAAGTGCGGCGACCCATTTCATATTCCACGTCGCGCACCACCCCGCATTATTCGAACGTCAGCGAAACATTTTCGCGTTTTCACGCATTTCCCTCGATAACCGCGGAAACTCGCCTGCACTGTGCGCTGCCGCGAAGCTTTCGGAAATTACTTGTAGGTAAATCTTGCGTAAGAAGATTTCCGTTCGCGAGAGAAATATTAAAGGGGAATTTCGATGTTTGGAGAAATACCCATCAAGGAACTTGTACATATTTATTCAAAGTAACAAGGTGCAGGGTGCAAAGAGGATTCTAAAAGAAACTTGTTCTAGAAACTCTGTATTACCACAGAGAACAATAGTAAGCTACAGTTTTTTGAAATAACAATAGTCATCATGATTTCGGAAAGATTTGGGAATCAATCTACTGGAATCTGAAGCTTTGCAAGCACTTTCTCGAAACTCTAAACTCGTGTTAAAAATTAGTAGAACCATTCGAAATTTTCGTCACTCGCCGAGAAGCTCCAGACACGAAAATAGTGATTGTCGAGGAAGAGGTGTGTTCTGCTGTTGCTCTGAGCGGGCTTGAAAAGCGCAAAGGGCCCATAAGGTCCAGGCCGGAAAAGAACAGGGCGTGTCACGTGTGCCGAGGGTAGCCATGAGGGTGGCTTTCGCAGCGTATAATTAGACGCGTTAGCCAGTTTACGCGCGGACGTTAAGCTCGAACTCGAGACGCGAAACAAAAAGGTCTGCCCTCGCAGCCCTTGGCCAGGAGGGTGCAGACCGTCGTCTGTTCGAGGGAATGAAGATTCAGGCTAAATTGAACGATCCTTTCGCTGGTTGGTCGCGGACCAACGACGTCCTGGTCGTTAAAAGCGGTGTAACACATCCGCGCCGTGCAATTGCGAGGTGCAGCTGCAGGATCGTCTGGTTAGAATTTTCCAAGGGTATCGTTCCACCGCGGCCCCCCTTTCGCCATGGCGATGTCGAATTAACGAGCAACGCGAGCTTTAGTCGGGAAACTTGCATGGAATTGTGTAGCGAAGAGTTAAAGAATGGGGCACTAAATGATGGAAGAAGAAACTGGGGTGTAAAGAAGAATGATTGCTTTTGTGAGTTCCGAAGGGATCTGTGCTTGATGCGCCTGTTTGGAGCTGGTAGAAATATATGTGGGCGTGATGGATACTCCACCTTTCATTTGGATACTCCATGGAGGAAGGAAACTGTGAAAGGGGATGATTATCTGTCTCAGTTTATGAAGATAATGGTGTGGGTTGGATGGCGCTAGTGGTGACAAAGGGGGTTGAGAAAAACGCAAGTGAATGAGAAGATAGTTGTTCAGAAGTTTATCTAATCATCGGAACTATTAACTGGAACTAAAAAATTTTAAATTAATACATATCGACATTTTTACCACTTTAACTACTAATCTGAAAATAATTAACTTCCTAATAATCCACAGTGTTTTTTCTGTCTCGTTAAATAATCTCCGATAAAACTTCGAGTGAATTAAAGTCGTCCACTTCGCTACTGGATCACCACCACCATCATAACCAAAAGTTACACGACACTTTGCCATCTCGCAATCCCTTAAAGAGGTGTCGTTCCCCGTCACAGTGAATTTACAATTGCGCCCCGTGCCGGGGACGTCGAATTAAATCCCTGGATTTGAAGTTGAGGCGAGAACAATGGAAATTTATGGGACTTTCCGCGGGCGCGCAAGTTCCCGGAGGGGGTGGTGCCCGAGGCACGGGTTCCATCGCGAAGATCTATGAGACAATCGGTAATTTAAAGAACACGCTGCACGTGACACGGCGCGAACAGAACGGAGCTGGTTCGCTAGCAGAGAACTCTCCTGACCTAATCTCAGGGTCGTTTACTTCTGCCGGGAACATTATGTAGATGATCCTCGGCGCTGGGTCAAATAAGGGACATCTGCTGCCGGGCCAGGCTTGGCACTCCTGCCTCGTCGGCGAGATTAAATCGTGGACCGAATATTTATGACGCTGGCATATTTATCGTGGACGTAACGCGATTTGGGGCATAGAGCCGAGATGAACTTCGGGTCACATATCACGACATTACGCTCCTCTCGCAGATTCCTTCCCATCCGGTTAGTCACGTGATCAGAGCTGGCTCCATACGGGGCAAAGTGTGAATAATTCGATCACTCGAATATGTAGGTAGTAAAATTTCGTGGTGCGATAGTACGTAAGTTCAATTCAATATAATTCGGTGGCAGAATTTTAAAGGGTTCCTGTCATCAGCTGTTTTTCAGCGGTTTCATAATTAGCAGAAGAATCGATACAAGATAATTAATTTTCGACTTTAACAACAGATCTCTTTACGAGGTTCGAGAGGTTCCCTCAAGTTCTACAAACTTTCTCGATCTTTTTCACGGAGGAGCTTCTTTCCCTGTCTTCGAATAATGTCAGTCTATTCAACTCGGTCTCCAGAAACCCCCAACATTCTTCAGCTCCTTCGAGCTCATCGACCCCCCCGATTTGATCCCACTTCACCGACCCCTCGCCCCCTCGACTACCGCTCGCGAGAAGTAAAGGGACCGAGCACTCTTTCCACCCCGGCTTCCCAATTTCACCGGGGGCCGCGGAGAGACCAAGGAGAGCCGCAGGGACGCCTGGAGATGGCTGTTTCCAGGAGGCGCATGCATCACGCCGGTAATAAGCCGGTTTAAATCCACGGTGGGGCCGGGGTTCTCCGATGCAGAAAACGTTATGCAGATGATCCGTCGGGCGCGGAGTGGAGGCATGTGCCAGGAAGCCACGCCTGGCACTTGTGTCCCTTGTCTTCCGGGCGAGATTGAACCGTGAGCCGAATGTTTATGGGTCTGGCGTAATTACTGAGTAGAGGAGGTCGGCTAACGTGCCGCTGGCATCAACGTCGACAGCCCCCGCCGAGCGAGATGGAGCAGGGAGAGACGAGGATACAAACCACCCGTGGTTATTGTTCATAAGCTCGGGCGCCATGTGCTCGTGGAATTTATGTGCCCGGCTGAACTACAGGAATACCCGTGTCGTGTCTCGAGCACCGCCATGGGA
The DNA here is from genome assembly GCA_960531205.1 of Andrena bicolor. NCBI lineage: Eukaryota > Metazoa > Arthropoda > Insecta > Hymenoptera > Andrenidae > Andrena > Andrena bicolor. The sequence continues at coordinate 1,531,290 of OY482668.1, read as the reverse complement.
AAAGGAGAGCCAGTCGTGTGTCTCCGCCGCTGGATTTGTCACCGTCCACCGATAATGCTCGCGCTCCAGATCGCGTTTACCTCCGCAGCCGCTCCACTCCCAGCTATCGCCTCAACCCTTTGGTCAGCGGGATGACCCGTGACGTTCGCAGCGGATCGTGGTACAGTAAATCCTCGTTAGGAGTCCGTTTCTACCACGCGTTAAGAGCCCGGCGACTATCCCCACCATTTCTTAGAATCCTTCGGACGAGAGTGGGGGAACCCGGGAACGAGCGAGAGGCTCTTCCGTTTCCTCTCGCTCGCTCATTGGGTTTTCTCACTGGCGCCAGTGACCGCGCGGAATAGTGTCCAGTCGCGTTAGGAGCCCGCCGCCAGCCCCGTTCGTCGGGCTCCTAACGAGTAGTTACTGTACCTTGCTCTCGGCTTCCTCGTCCAAGAGGCCGCTCCACCCTCCCTGATCATCCTCGCGGCGTTAGATTATTGGTGGGAAAGTTCCCCTCGACTCTGCGCGGCGGTACTCGGGCGTCTTACATCGATGCAGCCCCGTGTAAGATTCGATTTATGTACATGTCGACAGGGGGTGGACGGGGAGGAGCGACGGCGCCAGTAATGGAAACAGAATGGTATAATTCCGCGAACCGCGGACGGACGCGGTAATTGCGAATAATTGCATTGTCTTCGAGTCGTTCCCTCGACTCCCTCTGTCCCTTATTCTCCGACCAGGCCCACCGTTCTCCCCTCAAGCCGCCCCTTAGGCGTTAGCCCGTTCATCCCGCGGGCTCGGTGAATTGCTTCGGCACGAATTGAGAGTCGACCGGTGGAAACTCTCATACCGATTAGGATATCTCGCCCTTCCCCGTTCCGCCTCTTTCCGCTGGCTGGCCAGGGCAGTCCAGTTTTCGCGGCTGTTTCTGGATCTGTGCCGGAATTACATCCGCGCGAGGGGGCTACTGCGGGGCTGGAACACCCTGCATCCGACCGTCGTCGGGGTGTAAATGAATTTTTGCCGACGGAGATTGTTTGCCCGAGCTCGTGTATCCAGGGTGGGCCTGTTGTGGGTGGTGCGGCTGTATTGGCAGCGATTCTTTGATGGAAGCACGAGTCGAAGGTGCGAGGAAGTTGCTACCTGTCAGCTTTCCTCTTTTGGAATGATGTGCCGCAAGATTTTTGGATAATACGCGCGATGAGATTAAGATAGAGTGGTGGAACTTGTTATCGGGGATGGTGACGGGGGTTCTGGTAATAAGGGATTACTCTGTGGACTGGGAGTTGTGACTTTGATTTTCTTTCGCGGTGTAGGGATGGGTACAAGAAGCTTGGAGGGTGTGTGTCTGTAAATGTAGAAAGCAGAGTCCAAGTGGATAGGAATCGTGATAAAAAATTAAGAAATTATACGTCAGTTGAAACCTTCAAGCTAGAGATCCACCTGGAATATATGCTATGATATGTTTGCTGTGCTAGAAAATATAGAACATATTAGCTAATTTTTTAAAACTTAGCATAGCTCAGCGAAGCTTAGATTAGCTTTCAGGTGGATTCCTGACTTCAGTGAGTCAGAGTAAGTAAAAAGCTTGATTCCCGATGCTTGTTGTTAAACTCAAGACTTTCTATCGACATCGTTAAATTCAATATGTCTAAAATCATTTTTTTTAGTGAATGCATTCAAACGCTTGCATTACAATAAATTTGAATTATTTCTCTCTAATAAAATTTGTGAACATTACTGAAACATGGATAAATACACGAACCAAATTGTGGCGGAAAAGATTGTATAAATACTTTATAAAAAAATAGCAAATATTGTGTATAAAAAAAAAGTGCGGCTTACACTAGAATACCCCCTTAAATGCTCTGAAAATATGCTGAGCAACACTCTACCCACCAAAGGTTCTTCCCCTGAAGAAGTTCTTCAGGTGTTCAAAAACAATGATAGTGGAAAAAGTAATTCTAATCGAGGAAATAATTATTACGTTGCATCTGCACGATCAATCGCTATGTTTGAACAGCCAGTTTCAGCTTTGTAATGGCTGGCATAAACGCTGATAAACGCGCGGATGCGTTCGCTGTATGTCGCGTAGCAGCTGTCGTAGTTGCTTTATCTCCGTATTTTACGTCGACTTTCCGTCGACGAGTGCTCTTCACGTCGATGGAGCTTGAGCCCGCGTTGGTATAACTCGCGGAACGGGAGCAAGAACGAAAGGAAAAGTGGAGCATTAAAATGTCAAACGGCCGTCGCATCCGGCTAATTATCATTCTATCCTCGTTATTTCTCTTTGCGGAATAATTAGCGGTTCGCCGAGTGAAATACCGATCCACGTTCAATTTCGCTTTCAACTTCGAGTTTTATATCAAATCAGATTGGCAGACTTGGAACAACTGGGTCCCAGGAATATGTACAGTCTCAAGCGTTCAGAACAAGAATGGATTTTATTGTAGATGCAGACTCTTGCATTTTGTCTAACAAAGTGAGGATACTCAAAAAAAAAACTCTTCAAATCTTCATCATCAGTTCTCTGAATTTGATAACAATTCCCCATTATTGTTCATCAGTGTTAAGCTTCTTAAAAAATCTTTCATCAACCTCCAAAACAACTCCCATAAACGCCTGACTAGATGTGCGACGAAAATTTTCAACAATAATTGTGACGAATAAAAACGTCAGCCACAAAACCAGAATTCAACTTAGATTATTTCATCTACCAAGCCTGGTCCAATCAATGGAGACAGTTGAGTCGTTTGCAAGCACAGACTCCTTTCGTTCAAGCCCATGTTCCAAGCGCAAATGAAATCAAGTAAAATCCAACCCACACGTCTCCAAGAAGCCTCTTCGTCGTCCTAAAAACCGAGTAACATCCATGAAGAAGGAAAGTCGCGAGATATCTTCCCTAACCTGATCAAGGGTGGCTCGCGCGACGAAATTCTTTTCCCCTGTGCCTTTTGGCTACGCATAAACCGAATCACGGGCTAGGACGGTAGCTCGTGGACGAAAAAGGGACGCGGAAGGATTCGATTACAAAGCCTTCCAGGGTCTCTTCTCTTCCTTGCGCGCGATGCAGTCGCGGCTCGTGTTGTTAAAGATTAACATCGCTGCTGTGAACCCGACGTCGCGTTTGGGCTTCCAGGACCCCAAACCAGGAGGGGGCTGGCTAATGTAACAAAGGAAATCCTGGCGACGAGGGACGAAACCTAATTTACGTGGCTCTTCCCCGAATGGCTGTCCTGCCACGGTCAAAGATTGCCAAAATGGGGATGGGTGGTTTCCAACGGGGCGGAGGCTGAAGTCACGTTAATTTCCGAATATTCTGATTCCTCGGATCGTAACGAGTTTATTAGGCTAAAGGCTTGTAATCTCCATTCGAACATCGTGCACGAATAATGGTTAAAAGAAATTTGCAGCAGTGAAGGGCAATTAAAGTGTTATTACTTTATTCCTTCCCTTTGTAAAACATGAGGGTTTCAACCTTCCTTTTGATCACCACAGTGATAAAAGTAGCTCTTCTATAATTGTGATACTTCCTCTGCAATTAGAAAACTTAGTCGGTCCACTTTGATGTACTTCGCAGAAAAACAATATTTCACACATGCACTAATTAATGAATTAAGAGGGATAAACGTTGGCGACTAAAGTGAGAGTTATCGCGAAGAATTATGAGAAAAAAAACTGTCTTTCGTACGATGATAAAGTTATGAAAGTGGCAGGCCGTCGACGCTTCTGAGTCGGAGGCAATTCATTTGCAAGATACAAGATCCCTCGACTAACGAGAGGAGCCTTTTCTCGCGAGGAGAAGCACACACGTGGAGAAGCTGGATGTGTGTCATGCATATATAAGCGTGGACGATTTTATCGCCGCTGTCGTTTTTCAGCTGAACGAAACAGCCACCGCGCCACGTATCGGCGCGATAGCCCTTTTAATAGACCCTAACGCGCACCAGCCGCCAGCTTGTCCCAACAGCCAAGGTATATAATTGAAAAAGTAATATGGAGTCTCGCAAAGTGGCCTAACCCCCCCTCCCCAACACCCCAACCCCCTTTGTAGCTGGGCCAAGTTTATCGTCGATCGTGGTTTTCCCCTGGAGCCGCTTGGCGAAAATTTTCATGGGAGCTGCTCCCTTTTCTGGAAAGTTAGCTGGGCCGAGTGTCGTAAAACGCGACACGAAGAGTTGAGGGTTAGGGGCGTAAAGCGGAGTTCGTGCTTGGCGCGAGAGAACTTGGAATAGTTCGTATTAAACGCTGCGATACATTTGATATTTAAATAGTGAAATATATTTAAATACTGAAATTTTGGAATATTTATAATGCTTTATATTGCTCTATAAACGTCGAACGTTTGCAGATAAAAAGAATAAAGAAATTACGAAATTACTGTTCTTAGAATAAATTATTTTCGTGGAACTTCTGATTCCTTTTTTTTTATTACAGAATAGCGTTTGTTAGATACCTCCTCCAGACTTTAATTCCATGGAGGACGTTTTAATACTAAGCACGTGTACAGAATAAATGTTTTTTTACTTGAACGTTTTGGATATCTAATTAATTCCTTTGAAGTGCGATCCTTTAGAGACAGGTATATTATATTCACTGCTGGTAATCAATTTTCCCACGTCACAGAGCAGCGAAAGAATAATCGAGGGAGTCAAGGATGAGAGGGTAGAGTGGAGGAGGGTGAATGAAGGAGGGATATAAGTAGAGCAGGGAGAGAGATGGGGGCGGAAAGAGTATCTGAACTACTAGCACCCACTAAGTGGTAAACTGGCAGAATGTAGGGAGTAGTGGGAGGAATAAACGTGCAGTAGAAGTTATGTCAGCATTGTTCTAATTTAATCATACATGCCAGAAACAGCCAAGATAGCGGGTCCAATCCTGTACCAACCCTCGTGAGCAATCCACTATCTCTAACACTGGGATTCTTCCCCTCTTTCCTTCCCGTCCCAAAGATCTCTGCTCGTCTTCATTTCATCCCCTCTATCTTCGTATCCATTTCACTTCATTCTGACTGAAGTTTCTCCTTTATACACACAGACCTTCATCCATTTCCCTATTTTCGAGTGGATGACTGTCGCAAGTCTTGCTTTGCCAAGTTTCACTTTATCTTAGCATTCTGATTTTGCAATTCCGCCTTGATCCTTTAGTTATCCTTTTCAATCAAGGTTCAATTACCTTCTCGAGTTTCCTCTGATATTGTGTATGTATCTTGTCTGCGCCCTGCATTTTCGTTTCTTTCATTTTACATCTTGATAATCGTCTACCTACATTATTCCTGTTAATTCTTCTCGGTGGACGTTGGATGTGTCGACGGACATTCTCGACGCTTTTTGACGCGGTCGTTCGTGGACGTTGGGACGAAGGGCCTTCCTCGAAGGGAAGTTGGGTATTCCCTCTCTTGTTTCACGGACCGCCTGTCCGGAAACGCCATCGTAATTTTGTACTTTAACGGGTTAAGTCGTTCGCAACGGAAATGACGGGATGCTGACGCCTTTTCTCCACGGCGTCCTCGGTTCTGCAGGACGATTACCGTCCCTCGAAACTAAACGGCTGAGTCGACGGTAATGGCGAAGCGTAAAACGTGCGAGTGCCGCCTCCAGTTCCGTTTGATGGATCAATTGCGCGCGTCAAAAATAACCACCACCCTTTGTTATCTGCGCCTTGCAGAAACTTCATTCTCTTTTGTTATTTTTTCTGTCACTTCGCGAGTTTAGAGCATTGAAAGTAACAGGTTATTGCAACACCATTCGTTATAACATTTTCCCAATGTTTCCCTGTAATAAATTGCAGTTAGTACCTGGCACCAGTAAAATTTAAGAATATTCAACGCTCTGTCTAACACCAGTATACGTAATTCTACGTTTCGACGAGACCAAGAACTATTCAATAAGTTGGTTACAAGCGGTCGCAAGTAGGCTACAACTTATAGTGGACAGCCACCTGCATCTGACTGGCCAAAGTCCTGTGTCTGACTTATCGCGCCCCTATACTACTTACCAGAACTTCCTAGCTGAACGCTTTATCTCTCCTCGCAAGGAATCGAATTTAGCAGCTGATACAACTTGTTTATGCACACTGTTCACGTGTTACAAGACTATTTAAACATTCGAGTAATTTGAAACGAAAACATGAAATAAATCCAAATCCAAATAGTGTTTATCGTGATTTTTCCGCGCGTTTCGATTCCCCAGATCGATATTTCGTGCCGAGAATAATACGTTCTATTACTCTTCCGCCCTCATTGCTCCGCCAGATGCATAATCCTGTCGATCGCCGATAATCGCAGCTCGTTTGTAGCGGGTGCGCATTGTGGGGCACGAGTGAGTTTAATTCAAGGCTCGATCGTCGGGGCGCTGCGACGATAAAATCCGATTAATTCGTGCCGGTCGAACGATTACATCCTCCTCATTTCTCTTCCCCACTGTCAGAATCGTCTCCATCATAAAACCATACTTTGGCATCGATCGAAGGCGCCAGACACCTTTCAAAATATCCCCTGATTGCCCTTTGTTTCTCAACAGCTCTGATCAATTCCAGATGCTTCAGCTATCGAAACTGATCATCCCATTCACTTATATAGGTACCGATAAAAGGTAATTCACTCCTGTAACTGTTCGTGTTTCAGCCCTTTTTATTTCAAACAACAAATTTTTAGAAAATCAAGCTCAAAAATCTGCTCGAAAATCTTCTCCTTCGCAAACGCACAAACACTTAACCTGTTACTTACAAGTCTGACCGAACATTGACGTACATTAATAAATACATAATTTAACACCAGATGACACTGAAAATTCAAGGGAATTGAGAATTGCAAGGGGATAAAATTTGGGCCCTGCTACTCAAATTGACTTGGAACCAGTTTATCCAAACCACATTTTCACTCAACAAGACTGCTCGACTTGAACAAAGACCAAAGCGATCTGCGATCGCCATCGGTTCGTTCCGCTCAATTAACCAAACCACCCCCGCGTCGCGAGAGTACGGCAGAGGGCTCTCCCGCGACAGTTTTCCTTTGCCGTCGGCGCGCGTTCCCTTTTTTCGATCCGCGTTCCCCTTCCCCCGACGGCGGCCGCGGCACGGAAGCCACTCACCGGAAGTACGTTCTCTTAAGTGACAAAAGAGGGAGCCTGGCGCGGGCGCCGGGTCGTTAAGCCTCCGCTCTGACGATATTCACGAAAGGAGGCCACTCGAAGACGAGATGTGACCCGAAAGAGAAAGCACTCGAAACTCTTTCCCGGGGCGCGTTAGCGAGGGAAGAAGGGGGGCGGGAGGCCTCGCATGCGGCTTTCCATGCGTCTCACGTAAAACGCACGTGCGGCCGCACGTTCCGAATCGAACGTGCACCTCGGGTCCCCCTTCGCTCGCGGGGGGGGGAGGAGGAAGATGGTGAAAAGGCCAGAACGATTCGAGAGCGTAGACGAGCGATTTGCGGGCTGAATGAAAACTAGAGCGCGCGATTTCGCCGCGAGGACTTGACTACGTAACGACACTTCGCCCGGAGGAAGTTCGGCTGGGGCTTGACTCTCCTCCGCGCCCCCCTCGCGCCCCCTCGCGCCCCCTCCGCCGCGACCGGATGCAGATAAAGCGCCCGGAGGTCTTGATGTTCGATGATTTATTGAAGTATCGAGATCGTCGTCGGAATACTGAACGAGGTACGCCGAGCCGTGACAGGCGGCGCGTACGATTCGATTTCAGACCGTCCCTTTTTCCACTAGACACGATGTCTGATGTTCGATTTCGCCGGCGGATTGCTCGATCGTTCCCATTGTACCAGGCTGCTCCGGGGCTTGAGAGCGTCCCGCGTAAACGGGCCCCCGCGAGCGGGATCGATGTTATCGTTCCCGAGTTCGCCGCGCGAATACGACAGTTAATGAATCCCGCGCCCACTTTCGGAATCAATCAGCTCGGCGGCGGGGGTGGGCCGCGACGAAAATTAACGCCCCGCGGAATTACAGTAAAATTAAATGGAGATTAATTTTCCGTTCGAACCGCGCGCACACCGGTCGAACCGACGGGGCTGGAGGGCGCGATCCTGGCGGCTGTTTCGTGTTTTGCAGCGCGTGGAATCGCTGGGAAACTGACCGTAATTGCGCCTCGTCCAGTGAAATTAGAGTAAAAAATACGTCGATGAAATTGGAAAGGAGGGGGGCGTTAAGTGGTAAAAGCGTGGACGGGTAGAACGTGCCACCTTTGAGGGGTAGTTTTTCATGGAAGCTTTTGTTGCGTTACTTTTTAACGATCATGCAAGAACATCGATTAGTACCTCTTGCATTATTATAACAACGCTACGCGTGTTTTCCTTCGTCTAATTCGAGGAAACCCTCGAGGAAGCCTCCCCGCACCTTAGCTCGAGGAATAAATTCCCTTTGTTCTGTCGAGCAACATTTATGATCAACATGCTGCACGGGAGATAAGAGAAAATAAGGGCGAAGGAGCGCGCCAAGTATTTTCCACGTTTCTGGTATCCCTTGAACGGAGATGGAAATTACGAAACGTTATGCCCCGTAACAAGGTGCGTCGTTCTCGATCTCTACTTACCTGCCTCCCTCCGGCCAACCCCCTTCGCGTGCCTCTGTTAACGCTCGCGAAGTTGCGGAGTTTTCGTAATGCTCGCGAGACGGGCGCGGGAGGGAGGGGCCGAGTCTCGAGAGGACTTAACGGGAGGCCAGAAGTTACTCCGCGTTCTACGTAGTCATATTATTATCACGCATCGCTCCCCTTTTGTCGGCAGAATGGAGCGACGCGGGGGAGGAATGCAAAGGGCATGGAACGTCTGAAGAAAGCAAACGAACGGTTTTATTAAAATTTCTTTTATTACGTCGCGCGATAAATTCCCTTGTAAAGCTTCCACGAGGGCAACGTCGAGATCTCGAAGAGTTTCAATTTTCTTGTTGAATTTTTTGGGTGTTAAAAATGGCCACGAAAGACAATGACGCCGCAATAACGAGGTGATTTGATGTATTGGAAAATAGAATTCTTTTGCAATAATTCTTCCTTGTTTTCGTGTTTATTTCATATGTAAAATAGAAGCAGTTCTATCGGCATGTGTTCTAGAAGTTTGTATAAGAAAATATTTCTCAAATTACTGAGGACGAAGACGACTTGTTTGCTTGTTTGTTGGGGTCACCAAATTCGATCAGATTTCACGTGTAGTTAATTTATGACATGATATATCTCGCCTTTTTTAAAACCCAGACTACTTAATATACAAGGCACCCAATGTAAAGAACTCCGCAATGTCTGGCCACGTCGTTGTTACAATAGGAACGATAAGTCGAGGAGACTGTAATCGAATATTTTTTCCTCAAGCACCCTCGATTCTTCAAAGTCACCGGGCGAAGAACACTCGAATCGCGAGATGCTTCTCATAATTGACAGGCACAGGTGTGAAAGAAGTATCCCCTCCATACTGCCGCTTTGTTACCAAGAGTGGCGCTTTGTACCGTGGAATTAAATGTTAAATCACGAGTTCCTCCGCGTCTGCAGTTTCGCCCATGGTCGTTTAATCAACATATCGCAGGCTACCAACAATACCATCTACGATTACAATACAATCATTCTTCAACTAATTGGCCCTTAACTACCTGTATTCTTTAAAAAATCCATTTTCATATATTCTATTCTATAAAGGAGGGTCGTGACATTAAAACACTGACGCGAGTGTAGAGTCGATATCATTTATCAACGTGTGTACAGATTCTGAAAAATGATTCTCCAATTTCACATGCTAGAAAACGTATAACGTGTTAATAATCGAATTTTTATGCGTTGATTTCAGCAACAACAGCAGCAGGCGCAGCAACAGGCTCAGCAACAGCAGCAGCAGCAGCCTCAGCAGCAACAACCGCAGGCTAATTCGCCAGGGAGCGGGAATGTAGGGAAAAGCAGTCCGTCGCCAGGAAATTCGGCGTCCCCTGGCACCGTGGTGGCATCCAACAAGTCGCAGACCGAGCCGAAACCGGTCGAGTGCAATTTGTGCCATCGGAAATTCAAAAATATACCGGCCCTGAACGGCCACATGAGACTCCATGGCGGTTACTTTAAAAAGGTAAGCTTATTGTCCTTCTAGAAAACCCTAATGTCCCACAGTGTTCTTTTAAAGATCTGGGATACAAGGTTCCTTAAAAGGTCGTTCAGTGGTCACTCATTTAATGTCTGCAAGGTATAAGAAATAGTAAAGAATAAAGCGGCTTAAAATGATTAGATCACCTCTCTCCAGTTATTTTTGTACTTTACTTACAGTAGGGGAAGGGTGGGATAGTTGAGCAGCGGGGATCCATGATCACATCAGTTTATATCACAACTCAAATAATTAAATACAAACAAAGCAAACCATTATTATTATTTTAATAAAAAAGAAAAACTCTCATCAACTATCCCACCTTTCCCCTACATGGAATGCAACGTTAGTTAAATACAAAACTAGAGATAAGGCGGCTTGAGCGTGCAAAATGAAGACAGTAGTTTCCCCAGTATCTCTCTCCTCCGACTCCACATTGATGATTCAGTGAGTCGCCATATGCGGAAAGAAGTGATTCGCCAGAATAGGGTTGATTCCTAGTCGAGTGTCCCTTGCGCTCTCCTCGCGAACGCTTCCCGAGAAGCTCTCGGCGTGAAAATTACACGGAGCCCGGGCTTTGCTTATCTCTCCCGCAGAACAGGCTACGCGGCACATTTTATCCGGAGCGTGGAATCGAATTTCCAAGAATTTCGCGATGTTTGTCGAACGTTACGTAGCGCGGTGTACTACGCGGAAGGCTCGACGACATTACCATATGAATTCGCAATCGGAGAAACCGGCACGGAGGAAGAGCCATCGCGTAATCAACCCGTGACTCCGTGAAAATCTGCCGCACACCAGAACTCCGCCGCCACCCCGGCTGAAACGTAATCAAGCGGCGATTTCACGTGGATCCCGGCCGGTTACGTAGCGCCGTGCTTTTTCGCGGTGCATCTCGAGGCGATAATCGTCACGACGGCGCGGAGGGATAAGGAGAATAAGAAGAAAAAAAGAGAGGGACAGAAATAAGAGAGGAGATCTCCGAGGGAAGATCTGCTGGACTTCAGCACGCTTCTTCCGCTTTTTCTTCGTCTGTTCGGCCCCGCGAGTGGAGAGGAGCTCGCGCAGAGAGGCTCTTAATAAGGTCAAGGAAGAGAGCTCGGCTGTAACAGTCGCCCGAATAGAAAGATCAGCGATTCTCCGCCGCTCCCTTCTCCATCCCCCTTCTGCCCCCTTCCGCCCCCTTCTGCCGTCCGCCCTTGTCGCTCCGCGGCTCTCTTCCCTCGCTGATTAAAAATGTCTTAACGAACGGCGTGTCGTTTATAGGAAAAGTGCTGAAAGAGATTCGCTCGGGAGAAGTTTCTTCCGACCACCCTCCGCCACCCTTTCACCCTTTATTCCTCGGCCGATCTTGATCGGCAAGAGGGAGAGGCCGGAGAAGTGAGATTAAACGAGCAGCACGGAAACGTTTACAGTCTCCGATAGGAGTGATAAGTGAATTTGCGTGGCCACGGATGACGCGAGGTCGATTGAATATTCAACAATCGATTCCCCAGCTTCTTTTTCATTTTCCGCGCGTTTCGTTGCCGCCTATTCCAGAAGCGTTAAGACCATGGACCAAGAACGACGCAAGGTCTGACGTCAATTCTCGAAACAAGCATTGTCACATGCGCGTCGAAGAAGATCCATTCATCTTACATTAAGTTGTCCATCGAACTGTTAAACAGCATCAAAAAGCTTGATGTTGTTCAATGGCAGCACTGTGTTCACACACGTATATAGAAAGGACAACACAAGTCTCTCTGTTCCCCTTGGAACACCCTATTAATCCACCGCTGTACTCGTTACTCCGCGATGCATACCGATCACCGACAATTTCACCTTCGATCCATGCTTCAACCCCCTGCACCCTGCGTGGCGCCTCCATCGGGGCAGACAGGGTGCAGCAGGAGTCAGAGGCGAGGCCAGTCGATAGTGCAAAGACTGGAACGAGAGTGAACGAGGGGGGTGGGAGAGGGGCGGCGCGAGGGTGGATGGAAAGGCAAGGCGATGATCGAATCGAAATGAACCCATTAACAAGCTCTTTGGTTCGAACGGATCCCCCTGGCGATCCGCGGCGGGCTGGAGACGGAAAGATTGGGGTGGCAGCCACGAGGAGGGTGTGGGCGGCGGGGAGGGGGGGGGCAGAGGAGCCGCCGTGCAAACATTGTCTCGAGCTTTCTCCATTATGTAGATTGAATCTGAACCGGTTACGGGGCTGGGGTTTTCACCGGGCGCTCTCGTTTCGAGCCCAACCGAGTTTTCAGGCGGGAAAAGCTCGCCCCCTCGTCGTGCCTGCACGCGCGCATCCACCGTATCCGGTTTCACGTCCAGCCTTCCGTTGATGCGGCTCCGCTGCGTCCAGGTCCATTCATTCTGATCTGTGTACACATTCATATTCATGCCGGGAGCAGGGGCGCTTTATGTCTGTTCACGATCGCGTGCATCGGGTGCCCGCGCCCGTTCAGGGACACGCGAACCCAACGTTCGCGGTTCACGACTGGGAAATGGCCGTGGTCGCGGCCGCACTACCACTCGCGGCTCCCTTCCCAATGATACCATTCCCGTTGGCCTTGTTGTGCGAGCCCCGCGTATCGCCATACTCGTGCGTCAATCCCTGCACAGAGGTTTCTCTGCTCGACCTTGTTGCTCAGAGACATAGTATTGGTCGGCTCGTAGACGAAGCTGTTTCTGCGTTTATGTTTTTAGGAAATTCGTGCTTGAGTAGGGGAGACCGGGGGTAAGTTGTTCCGATCGTTCTATCTTCAAAATCAAAAAGAGCGTTGTACCGTTAAGGAACTAGTTTCTGATCAGTTTAGAGGGTTTCCCGCTTTAATATTTATTTTTAACCTAATAAAACATTAAACCATAGACTTTTTTTATACTAAAAGTTGAATTAATGTTTAAACTTCAAGGAAAAATTTTAAAAAGTTGAAAATAAGTATATAATTTAATTATTTATAAGGTATGAAATAATAAGGTGACTAGGAACTAGTTTTTCATCATCTAAAATTAACAATACTAACTGCTTTCACAGACAACACCTATATTTTTGAATTATTTGTGGCCCCGGTCTCCTATAGTAAATAAAGTTGGTCTCTTATGTTTCAAAAGATATACACGAATGTCAGAAAATCCTTCAATCCAGCCCACTGTGCGTCGGTGTGTTTTTATTTTTTATGGTCCTATTTTGTGAAAAATATCGAAAATATTGTAAGTGTACTCGTGAATTTTCTCGGGGAGAGTTAAGGAAAATTTTCTCGGCATGTTTCAGAGCCTCGCACCACTCAAAGTGTTAATATACCTACTCGTCCATTCGTGTGCAAAAATCGAGGCTCAATGTAACGTGTTTTTTTTTTTTTTTTTTTCGCGGAAATGGGGAGTACTCGGTGCAAATATATTCTCGGTCGGTTGAAAACCATGAACCTCGCCGCTGAGGAATATGTTGGAATTGGCAGCTGCGTACTCTGGCCGGGAATTGTTGCGAGGAACGGGGGAGGTTTAAGGTTTTGTTGGCCGACATTGCACCGGGAAGGGGATTAAGGGATTCGTCGGCGTTTCAAGTAATAGAAAAATGCCCGCCCCGCCGATTTCACCCGGGGTGAATATTTTTAACGCGCCCGTTTTGCTCGGAACGATGCGTTCTTTCGCCGCCCCTCCTCGCCGGAGCCGATTAAAGCTTAATCCGCGGATAAATAGAATTGGGTCGTTTGCATTTCCGAGATAAACACCGCGAAATTGAATGAAAACGATTTATCTTATCACGTGTGATTTGGTATCTCCTCTACATTTAGAGTGCGTGGTTATTTTACGGCCGCCTTCCTTTCGAGTTGATTTTTCTATAATTTCCCAAGGATACGCCATCGACGAATGGCATAACTTACAGTCGTGACACAGAAATGATTCTCTTCCTCTTTGTAGAATCTCCACAAGCCTTAATCGCCAAGTTAAAACCCTCGAGATTTAGGATAGTGCGCAGTATTTACATTAAATCGTAGACACTTCGAATCAGAAATCCAGTAAATCGATTAAGCTCGTAATTCAGTCTTCGCTCCTCTTAAAATCTCGTCGAAGCCCAACGCGTCTCTTATCGATTCATCGTTCAAAGTTACGCTCTGTCGCTTTGCAAAACGAACGATTATTCACGCACTGCTCCCTATGAATTTCGTTGTAGTACGGCGATCTTCTGATTGGCCTGTCGTCCTTTTACCGCCGGGCAATCGATGAGCGCGTCGAAGCGGCAGAATGATAAATAAAAAAGGAGACGAATAAAAAAAGGAAGAAAATTTGGAAAAAAGTGACTAGGAACACTTGTATGGGGAGGAGCGAAACTTCCAATTAAAATCGAGGGGGGAAAAGTTGGACGTGCATTATACGGCGCGGGGAACACGCTCTGGTTCGAGGCTGGAATCGACACGGATCGAATTGATGAGTCGCGGAGCTGGCGAGCGTTCCGCAATCAATTTCGCGCATTAACGGCCGCCGATCAATATTCATGAAGCGAGCGCGGTACGCCACGTCAAAGACAGAGTTCAATTTCGTGAGAGGCGATATACAGGGTGTCCAGCGAGGTAAACTCTACAAACTTTTCATAGCACCTTCCATAGGGTCGTCTCGCGTCGAGATCACCATGCTCGCCATGGGAATCGTCCTGCTCACGCCATTTCGAATTTCTAATCATTCCGATCAACCTCCTGATTAAAATCGCTTATTCATACCTATCTGAAGTTATTTTAAAATTCTTGATTAGTCATGGAAGAATCAATAATCCTCTTCTTCTGAAATACATGTCCAATTAATAAACACGTGGAAAGAGAAACAGAAGTCGAAGTCCTCAGCACCTACAAAATTTTCCAGCCCCGTAGAGGCTTGAATTAGTCGAGATTCAAATGACATTCGAAGTGATTCGATGTGTCAGCCCATCGCCAGCCAAGTGTTTGGCCATTACACCAGACCACCTGCTGAGTAATGAATATTACAGCTAGCGTTAATATCGTTGCGGACAAACGGAGCGTCCTCCACAAAGAGGACCTAAATGAACTCCACAAAGTGGAGGATGATGAAAAGGAAAGGGTGGCCCGCAAAATCCAGCTCGCGTTACGGAACACGCTGTGACGACGGACTACAAACTGCAGATTTACTCGGCCATAATATTTTTACAGTCTCCGTTGCGACTCATAGACGTCGTGGGAATAAACTACTCGAAGAAGCAAACTGAGTGTATTCAACGCTACTTTGCGTCATCGTCCAGGACTATTCTGGTTCAGAATCACCTGTCAGACGTGCTGGATGATGTAGTCTAACTCACACCACGGCACACCCCATATATACAGGCGCACAGAGGGTGGCAGAGACGCACGGCTACATATCGAAGTAGCGGATAGGAAATTGAGGAGCACGATGACGATCAGCGATTACCGGGAGGGGCCGTGCTCTCGCCATTAAGGTTTGATCAAGATGACGACGTCGGACGGACGTATCGCGGAACCTGTGATGCATGATTCCTCGAAGGGGATCCGCGAAAGGGGACGAAGATATATGCTCCTCGGATGCGTATGCTAATTACCGCGGCGTCCGAGGCCCGGGACTGTTAACCCTTCGTTTCTGTGGGGCCACTAATCTGTGCCAGGTCTGATCGAAGTCTGTCCAACGTCGGATCTATTCCCGGCCAACAAAACGGATGCTAAAGGCTATACACAGCTAGTATTTCCCGAGATTCGTTGATTTTGTGGTCCGCGTAGCGTAATTTGAATATTGTAGGACAATAGTAGTTACAATCAGAAAGGGTTAGCTGAGGGAAGATCGATTTGGTTCATTAGGATTATTCCAGGCTTGAAAATATGAAAAGATTTCATCGTGCTGCTTCTTTGTTTTTTTTTACGGAGACTCGGTGTTATATTTAGATACAGATATTAATATTTTAATGTTTTCATTCGAATTGGAGTGTTCAGAATTAAGTGACGTATGACTGGTTAAAAGTAATATATTTAACAGTTTATGAGCTTGATGAATGGTAGTAAGTCATCGAAGAATCTACTGAGACATTTGTAATTCTATATTAGTGAAATGGGAATTTAATAATTGCTAAGCTGTAGGTGGACAGGGAGGAGTATTTAGTATTTCTTTTAACAAGTCCCATTTTTCTTTGTTCCAGGATGCTGAGAATAAGAAAAGCGAGAAGAAAGAGGTTGTCGGGCCACCCTTGCAAACCGCATCTGTCAGCGTGAGAGCGCTGATCGAGGAGAAAATCATACAAAAGAGGACGACTGGTAAGTTTCGTTAAGGAATTCCATATATCTAACTGTGCCAAATTTCTCAAGACCATGAACCACGTATCTAGTACGAACCTGTGATAATCTAACCACAAATATATTAAGAACATCGCAACAGATTCCTAATATTTTACATATAAACAAGTATACAGTACTTCCAACATTTATTGCACCACTCTCAAATTTACGCAGTAACATTATTGATAAAACAATTCGTGTAGAAATTATTTTGGCTATGATACTAAGCTACATATTTTTTCCACAAATAAATTTTGCAATAATATTTTCCTAGTACTAATAATAAGGGAGATATAAGTTTGATAACGTGTTTATTCGAGTGATGCAATAAATATTTCCAGTATTGTATATTTTGGAAAGATGTAAATAGCAATCTTCTACGACTAATAGATTTATTAGACTGAATCAGATTTTGGAAAATTCCGCAAAAATTCAAAATTCCCCAAAGCTCAAAACGATTTTCCTTTTGTCCGATTTGTATATTCCTATCAGACGCTGAATAATGACGTTGATATACAGCTACCTAATGCAAGAATTCGTCTAGCAGCAGAATACGAATACAATCTCAATGATTTATGTATCCCCGATTCGGCTATCTCTCCACCCCGAGTATCTGTCTTCTTCCCCGGTGCATTTTGCAAACTATAATCATAAGGAGCAGACCGAGTTATATTAACTGTCGTGTTACATTAACTTTACCTCAGACGTATTCGGGGAGTCAGACGTGACATTTGCTTACGCAGAACTACTGTCCCAGAACTACTGCTCCGCGTTAGTTCGCGAATGCTTGAGGCTTTGAGCGCGGCAAATTAGATCACCATGAAATTTCATCCCGAATAACATCGAGGGGGTAACAGAATTAAGGAAAAATAGTAGAAAAACACGAATTAGGGTAATTCCGGGAGACGCAGTCGGGCTGGAGAGTTGGTCGAAACAGTTGATTTATAGAGAATTAATTGTTCTGAACCTTAACACATTTTTACATATACACAGATGTAGAGTCTGAATATAGCAATTCGACCAACTCTCCAGCCCGACTGCGTCTCCCGGAATTACCCTAATCATATCTGTAATTCGAAATACATACTTCAACCACGCCATGCAAACACATCTGAAAGGAGAAATGAATCCTACGTATTCCTAGAATTCTCTACTCTACCCGCCGCCTACACGATCCTCCATCAGACCCAACCAATTTCCTCGGAATAAGGCGATCGTGGGTGAGCAAACATGACTGAGGCGACAAACCAAGCGCGAATAAACGCCCAAGATAGGTCGAACAGTGGCTGACACGATGCCACCGAAACGTACGAGCTCAGCAATCGCCATCCCCGTCGCAATGGTCCCAATCTTCCCTCCGCGGAGCGTTTCCACGGAGGAGCATTAATCCGATCGGCGACGCTGAGAACACAAAATTCGCGGGACGCGTTTCTGATGATTTATGCGGCCCGCGACAGTATCTCTCAATTCCGCCGTATCTCCTCCTGTCCCTCCGCTCCGCCCCCTTCGTTTCACCTTTCCCTCTGGCCCGTCTATCCGTCCCGCGAGCCGTGTACATTTGCCAGAAGCTCTCGCGCGATACTCCGCCGCCCCCCTCGCGCCGTCGGAGCGAGGAATCGCTCTCCTCCGCTCGGTCTATGGGCTGCCGAACGGGATCGTGATTTACGAAGCGTGCACGCCAGAATATTTCTCGCATTGTCCACGTTCGGGCGATAAATCAAGTCGCGGTACCGGGGTGCCGGGCAGGGGTGGGACGGCAGGGGGCGAAGGGCGGGAAGGACGACCAGGAGCCGTGCTTTTGTAACAAAGTGCGCGTCGTTAGCGATTTATGCGCTATTTCGCCGCCTGGCCGCTGCCAAGAGCAGCGGGATACGAAACTATTGCTCCTTTCGCTCGGGGGATTCTTTTGCGGAAGGCCCACCCTCCCCCCCCCCCCCTGGTCTCCCATATTGAAATTAATCTGCTGGAATTAACGCCCGCGACCTGGGCGGCTTCGCCACCCCTTTCTTCGTTCTTTCTGCCCGCATTGGCGGACGATCGTCTCTGACTCCCGGGTGAACGTAAGAGCTGGGAGATTTGGATGCTCTTCATGTTTTCAGGGGAGGTTTCGGACTAAAAATCATTTTTTTTTTTATTTCCTATTTCGAATGTTCAACGTTTTAAGAAAACCTTTAATTCACCCGTTTCCGTGTGATTAGGTAATTACAAAAAACAAAATATATTTCTATAGTTTAAACTTTAAGATATCTTTAATACGTTGCAAAAAGTCCCATTAAATTATCTGTGGAAATTTTCCTTTAATTAATTCCTAAAGATTGCCTATTTTTATTGGCTCCAAACCGAAACCTCCCCTTAACGAACAATATTGTGATCTCGATGAAACGTCAGTGGTCAATTTTATAATATAATTTCTTTAGCTAGATTACAGCTATCGAAAAAAAAATGGTGAACAGATTCTCTGTTTACATTCTAAGCATCCACTTATAGGTTCGTCAGAATAGTTGTTTAAGGAAAGAAACAGGTGTGTTTCGCAAAACTACCGCACGCGTGCGCTTTATAGCGCTCTTCCATGTTAATTGGAAAAGCTTTGACAGTGGACACGATATAAATATTCATTGCATATTTAGCGGGGCTGCACATCCGTCGAATGAAACATTCATAAGTTGATAAATTGATTGTAAATGAATAAGTGATAACGAGCCCGCGAAATATAACGTTTACAAATTTTAATGGCGCGCTTAAAAAGTAACGTTTCGAAGTCTATAATAATTGCGACTGTAATTCCGAATGTGCCACCCGAAGTGTCGGGGAATAATACTGATTCGCGTCATTAAATTATTTACCCCGTGAAATATTCACGGGACAGTTGTGAATCGTTTCGAACGGTTTGTAATTTGGGAAGTAACGCGGACGGCGATAATTCTGGAAGAAAAATCGGGGATTCGCGGGGAATTTACCGCGCACCCTCGCGGAGGAAGTGCCATTGCTGACGACGCATAACTCGATGTCGGGTGCATCGGTGCAATTCCGCGAAAACTACGATAAGATGACGACGATGGTTACGGAGGGGCTGGGTAAAATATCGCGGTTATCTGCTGATCCCGGCGAAAAGTTTGGCAAATGGCTAAAGGATGTGCGCCGTAAAAATAATTTAAAGCGCCGTTCGAACTGTGTCGCATGTGGCTGCTAATAAAATACGGGAAATTTACGCTTTCAACCCCTCGTCTATATATGAGAATTTAAATCGCACCGAGCGTGGACAATGTTCTAAAGGAAAGTAATTTGAATTACATCGCTGAATCGATCGTACATTCGGTAATATAAATAATGAATGAAATGAAACTTTATGCAGACTTTTCCATTGTTACCGTGGCTGATAATTATTATTCCTATTAACATTTCCGATTATCATTCACTCGGGATCTACTGAATTATTGATTTCATTCGCGCACGGTTGTTTCACGATTACAATTGAACGATTAAACGAACTTACCTAAGTGAAGTTCTATCGTAATTGTATGAAGCGCCTCCTCCTGAAAATCACCTCGTAGTACCTTCTACTTTATGCCATACTCGCCACAATGTTTACAGATAAAAAACTAGAAACAAGCCTTGAACTCTGTCCCCAATGCCTGATCCTTGTCGCTCCGTCCACGTCCATCATTATTTTAAAGATAAAGAAAAAACAAACTGCCGTATAAATTGGGTTAACTGCTAAGTTAAATATGGGAAGTATTTGGGCGGGACTGATTTTCAGGAGGAGGCGCTTCATACAATTACGATAGAACTTCACTTAGGTAAGTTCGTTTAATCGTTCAATTGTATTACGCGCCTCCTCCTTCAATCACCTCGTAGATGTTTAAAGGTATACGGCAGGAAGACATATGATGGACGTGGACGGAGCGACAAGGATCAGGCATTGGGGACAGAGTTCAAGGCTTGTTTCTAGTTTTTTATCTGTAAACATTGTGGCGAGTATGGCATAAAGTAGAAGGTACTACGAGGTGATTGAAGGAGGAGGCGCGTAATACAATTATTCCTTCAACGCTTTTTGATTATGTGGGATTAGGAACCTCAATACAATAAAAGAAGGACACGGAAGACTAAGACCTGGGGAGTCGACCGTAGCCGAAGTGGTTAAGGCTCCCTTTTTCCGTAATCCTACAATTATAAAGAAAACAATGACCTTGTCATTTCTATAAAATTTATTTATCGAAAGAAACATCGATAAATTCCTCCCCACTTTTCTTAAGGGGAGAAGGACATCTCACCCTAACGTGCCAATAATTACAAGCGATTTCCACGGGAAGTGGAAACAACAATCGAGACAGAGATTCGTGTCGAATTGGTCGAGAACAATCTGCTCCACCGCGATCAATGATCGTCAATTTACAAAAATCCCTCAGCGGTTTCGCCCGCGCGGATTTACGTTGTTACGTGACCGTACAAATTCGCAGCCATCAAATGGATTTGCGGTCTGCATAAAGTTATGCACGAAAGTGCTGGCGAATGAAAAATTCAACAGGGTATCTAGACATACTGCTTGAATCCCGACGAGTTAATGGCTTAATGGGCGTGTATTGATTCATTAATCACGTAGTCTGACATTTATGCTAAATTCAAATACGTGTTCTCGACGATCGAAGGAAAAATTATTAAGGGCGTAAATTTGAAGAAGGATAAAGTTCAGCGATAGCCACATATTTGGAAACAGTAAATTTTAATTCTATTCTTTTCTATTTCGAAATAAGAGGAACTCAACCTGTTTCTCCAAACATGATTCTACCATTAACATCGATTCATTGTTATTCCGAATAAAAGCGCTCATAACGATTTCAATTCAATTTCTGTCTGGTTGATCCACATATTATCCTCGCGATATAACACTGAACAGCGGCTGGCAATGAGTAAAAAGCGACGATCGGTTGTGATAGAACGCAGGGGGGGAGTAAAAAAGGGAGGAAGTAGGTTGGCACGCGGGCTCGAGGCCAGAACGAAGGCCAGATATTCATGAAATCGTCGTAGAAAAGTCTCGGCCACGATACACAGCTGCACGCTCCGCGGATCCCATTTCCTTCTTGCGGCCTGTGCACCAGCCAGGATATGCCAGCATTTATATCTGTCGGGTTCCGGTGGCGTCGTGAACGATCGTTCGCGCCTCGATATATATTTTTCAGCGGCCAATACCGTGTCTTCGCGGCTGCCACTAAACGTCCATCTCAGGCGTCAACGGAAACATTGATGAAACTATCCTCTTGTTTCGTTGGATATTCCGCAGGATACAGAACAAAAACTGTTGCCACGGGATTAGTTTTAATAAAAATGGTTAAATAATCGAGAGATAAGTTCGAGGTACACATGCAGGAATGAAGATATTGTGATGGGTTGAGTTGTCATGCTACGATACTATGAATCTCTTTTGAACTACCATTTATTGATACGTTCTACTGATTTTTAGTCTGAAATTAAAACAGTATGATTGGGAGGGTTTTAGTTTGCTCGAAGTATGACTAGTATTTATGAGAATTTATAGGAAGAAATGGGATTCGTATCTCCTGGTTTTGCTGTGACTGACTACTTATTGACACATTCTACTGATCATTCAGGTTCATGCGAGGGAATCGTTTGTTTCCACCACGTAGAAAATATTAATTCTGTCAGAAGAATGTAGTACATATTAACGAAGATTTAGTGATTCTAAAATATATTCTGTGGAATATTAAATATAAATTCTGTGGAATATATATTCCACATCTTTTTATCTGCAGTTTGGTTACTGAATTTTCTTTTCTGACTACGCGCAACCTCGTTCTATTCACTGGGAATACATACCTGCACAGAAATGCATACGTATAGTTTAATTTCGCTGAAAACCTCTAATTTAACTGTACGTTATGTCTATTAATTCATGCACTAACTCATCGAGGCCCTAAATAGGTTGCACAAAGTAGAAAATCCTGCCTCATCTGCTACATTCTTTATTCTCAGAATTTCCATGCACCATATTATCAAAATAACCTCGTTATTCGATAGAAAACACGTTCGCCTGGCACGCGCAACGTGTAACAGCAAAATGTTGCGCCACTCTCGCAAAATGTACGGTAATTCACATAAATTGCACATGAAAAATTGAAAATGATTCCCTTCGTCTTTCAATGCGTTCCACCCCGGATCCGCGTATTCTCGTATCCTCGTAAAAGTCATTGCAAAAACGCGTTCGTCGGGAACGATGTTCCTGGAATAATTACGACGCATTTCCCTACTGCCAGCGGCACGATTAAAGCCCATTTGCCTCGGTCCGAAGATTATTCCCATCGCGACTCATACGACCCTGAAAGGGCGGATTAAGGGCCGCACAAACGAACGAGGGAACCGTGGCTCGCTAAGAAGCTTGCAATCGTCATAATTTATTCCCCATAAACTGGAACGCTCTCGGGAAAGTACGTTCACTTAACTGGCAATGCGATTAATTCGTATTAACGTCCTAATAGAGGCCAATACGTACGACTGGAACCAGCCAGCAAGAACGAATCGCATTACTTCATTTACCCCTCCCCCCGCGTCCCTGGATGCCTCTTCCCTTCAATTAGTCCCGTGAAAAGGGACTAAGAGGGAGGAGGAGCAGCGAGTACGAGGCACGATTAAAAACGGGCAACGAGTCGCGTCACCCTCTTCACAGAGGGACGAATGTTAAGCGGAAGTGGACAGCGGAGGATCCTTTTATTCCTCTCGTTGCCCGCATCGCCTGGCCAATTCAATCGTATCTGTCAGAATACTCTACTTAATCGACATATCGTGTTCACTTATTGATCACGGAGGAGAATGCCTCGCCCGGAGAAGCCAGGCGGCCGCAATCGCGCGATTTATCGGCGAGGCGAGATTCGCTCTCGCGCGATCCCGGGAAATTAAACCGCGGGGATAAAGCAAACAGTCCGGCGCCGGTTGAAATTTATTGGAATATTGTTTAATGATGACGAAGGGGCGCCAGGATTTAATCAATCGCCCCGGCCAGACTTACCGAATTAACTCTGCTCGGGAAGACTAATATTTGCGCTTCAGCGGATGTTTTAATTCTAGGAGATTTGGTAGTTAACCCCCCTTTTTCGATCCTCCATGATTTAATTTGACGAGAGACGTGTGTAGAAATCGTCGATGTAGTTGGTGGGAGGTTGTTTGATAAGGAGCCTGGCGGGGGATGCGGAAGACTGCGAGCAGTCGGCATTGAAATGGATGTGATTGGATTTTAGCAGCGGACACGAGCACGAATCAACAGCCACGCACAAACGCGACAACCATTTTCCCCACCCAAGCCGACGGTGCGTCTCAGATAATCGGGAAGACGAGTTTCGCGGTACCAGCACCGCCGCCACTGGCCTCCGCGGAGAAGGTACGCAGGCTTTCCGATGGCGAGCACTTCCGGCAGCCGAACGTCACCGTTGGCGGCCACGCGACCGTGCAGAAACAGCTGCAGGAGGCGCAGACACAGGCACAGGCGCAGGCGCTGGCCGAGATGATTTTGAAGGTAAATTCCTGCACCCTTTATTTCCCTTTTAACGATATTGGAGGATATGTGGAATCCTCTGTTCAAAGTACAAATCTCTATGCTCTGGCGATCCTTCCGTTTGTTTTACCCGATTGTATGATCGCTGGCTCGTAGCGTAGAGAGAAATTTAATTAAATTAATAGTGAAATAAAAGTAGAAAGTAAATTTGGAAAGGAATAACAATTCCCTCCCTGCATGAAATTCGACCAACTATTTCCAGGGCACCACTAAAATGGCTGTGAAGAGAACGACTTCCGATCCCGGGCAGAGATTGCACCTGACGTACCAAACGTCCGTACAATCGGCGACCAATCAACAACAGCAACAGCAAAACAATCAGCCTCAAGCTCAGCCAACAGTCACAGACAGCTTCTCGATGACAGGATACTCCGAAGATGGTGGATATTTCAGCCCGAGCCTTCAGGACGAAGTGTTCCAGCAGGTCACCGCGGTTCCCGACAGTGTCCTGCTTCATGCCACTCAATTGGACTCCCTTCAGGTTAGAAATCGTTACTTCAGCCTCATCTTCTGTCTCGTGATCCCGGTGCTATCCGTCGAGTCAGTAACCTGGTGATTGTTGGGGTGAACGAATCTACCAATTGTTGACTCCACTATTCGCGAATTTAGATAGTGAACGTTCTCTAAAACGATGCATTGAAGAACTCAAAAATACTTATAACGCAGGAAGCATAACGTTCACCATTCACAGCACAAGAAGTCACATTCCGGAATTTTTCCCTTGCTAGTTAACAATCGCGTCAGTTTGAAATCGTGTCGCCCTAAAACGACCGCAAATCTGATTGAACCATCCTTTGTTTCTTTTCGCCGGTGCTGATCCACGCGAACTGCTAATTTACAACTTTACGACCAGGCACGAGGGTAGCGAAGTGTTGAGAAGGGGCGAGGGAAAGAGTCACGCGAAAGAGGAGAAGGCATTTGCATTTTCGACGGTCACGTTAAGACACAATATCTCCGGATCCTTTGACGGTCTAATTAGCCCCGGCGTCTCATTATTCGTTCCACGTCGAGCGCCCTGAAAACGCTTTAGTTTCAATTACGCCATGGCTGCCGGGCCCGCCCTCCACGCAGAATTTAATAAGACGAATTATCTAAGTAGTTGGCACCGACTGCACCAACGATGCTTGCAATGCCGCTTTGTGCCATTTGAAAAGCACCCGGATCCCGGCTCTTCCTCCACCTATTCGCCGGGTATCCTGCATCCCCCTCGAGCCTCTTGTCGTCGAGTAGCCTCGTTAATGTCTGAGCTAAAGATACCAGAGATTCCACGCTGCCGTGTACCTACTCCCCATTCCTCTCCCGGAAACTTTCGTGGGAAATCCATCCAATACGTTTCGCGAATGCAATTTTTGATGGATGGTATTGGGTTCCAAGTTACTTAATCACGAATGCAAGGGAACGTAAGAGATACAGCCATTGTTCGTGACATACGCAAGGTATTCGCTTGTAGGAAACTAAGATCCGGTTACAGGCTGCAGACCAAGTAACGAAGCACCCGCACCGTTCAGTTTCAGACAGCGAGCCTGCTTCAGGAGCAGACCAGCGAGCAGCTGCAGGACATCGCCCTGGAGGATCGATACTCGTCGCAGCACACCGTAAACCCGGACCTTCAGGCGTTGGTGAACTCCCCGTTGCCCGACTCGCTGGCCGAATTCAGCACGTACGGTGCCCAGTACACGGAAAGTCCGCACACCTTGCCCACCCAGTCTCCGTTGCCGTCACCCTTGACCAGACACGACAGCCCAAGCTTCACTTACCCGACGCCGCCCGCCAGCCAGGAGGGCCTTCTGACCGGCAGTCTTCCTCTGCTCAGCCCTCAGGAGGACCCAGAAGGCGTGAGGCAGGTATCGTCGCCGCTCTCGGCGGCCTTCTACACGACCACCATGTCCTCCGCAGCGGCTGTCGAAGAGGCTCTCAGCGAGGTATTGCCAGGCGAATCCGATGCGGACGCGGACCTGTACGGGTCCGGTTCACCCAACCCTCACTCGCCACTGCCAAGCCCATTGTCGGCGACACCGGCACCGTCGCCGCTGTCCTCGTTGCCGCCGTCCTCCGTCTCGTCACCGGGGCCGGTCTCCTTCACCGGGACCAGCTTCCCCGTGTCGCCCCACCACGCCCTCCAGAGCCAGATGATGCCCAACTCGGAGGACCCGTTGCTCTCGTCGACGCCGAAGGACTTCACCACCGCCGGCCGGCGGCGCTTCGAGTTCCAATCGTACAAGTTCATCGCCAGCCAGAACCTGGTGGACTTCGGCCTCGGGAACGGCAGCCTGGCCGGCATCGTGGTGGATAACAACGGCGAGTTCAAGCTGATACAGACCGCGGGCCTGCAGAAAACTAACGTGCTGGTGCAGACCGGCTCCCTGAGCCCGGCTCTCACCTTCAAGAAGGAGGTGCGCTTGGCGACGCCCAAGGTGGAGCCCGTCACCGTCAACCTCGGCCTAAACGTGCAGACCAACCATCAGTACAACGCTGGCCAGTTCAATCAACAGCAGGTGGTGAACCCTGCCAAGTTTCTCATACAGACGAACGTGGCTAAGAACAACAGCCTGAGACAGAAGGCAGCCACTGGCTGCTTGCCGATACCGGTGGAGCAGATCAAGGAGGAGCTATTGGACGATGATGTGTTCCTCAATCCGAGCAGCATACCCACCGGCAGCCCTGTGCGGCACTGTAGGAAAAGGCCGCGGATGGATGGTAGTCTCTATGCCAGCGCGACACACTCGTATCCGTCCAGGCTGAGGAAGGCTTGCGACCGACACTGGGACAGCAGCTACACACCGCCGCCGATCTTGGACCCGTCGCGCCCTGGTCCTGGGTTATACGCCAGGCTTCATCAGTACGAGAGGGACTCCGATTTCAGCTCGGACGACTCTCAAGGAAACGATGGACCACCGCCTAGGATTAACATCGGGACGAGGTACCAAGCCACGATACCACCAGTGGGCAGCGACGGGGACAGAGGAAAGGGGCAACCGGAAGCCGATCATCTGCTCTGGGATCCTGGTATAAATAACGTGCTGACCGATAATGAACGTGAGTGTTCCTTCATGTAGCAATCGCGTTTCGATGCGAGAATCATCGCGTTACGTTTATGTGTAATTAAAAGGAGGAAATGCTTGTTTCGCAGTCGAGATGTATTTGCAATTCGCGTGCTGCGCTGCCGTGCCAGGCGGGGGAAGGAACAAGGAGTACGCGCTTCATCTGCTGCACATGTGCAGAGGAAATATTCATGTACGAGTCTTCTAACTGCTTCATTCCTAGTATCTATATTAAAATTGTCATTCATGAGAAACTAGTTTGAACTTACTAAGTCACGATCTTCTAATCTTCTTGGAGGTTCACGTATTCGAAGCGTGAATCTCCGTTCTTTAAAATTCCTAGAAGTCTCATAGACACGGCACCACTGCTTATCTGTAATTCGAATTCCATTCGTTTCCAGGAGGCGATGCTGAAGCTGATGAGACCAACGCCCATATTGCCAGCGGAACATCCGTTGCTCAGCTACGAGTGCCAGGAATCGGATCGATGGACGTCGCAGGAGATGGACGCGTTCTACCAAGGCCTCCTGAAGTACAACAAAGACTTCTCCGCGATCTCGCGAGACGTGAGTGGCAAGTCCGCGAAACAGTGCGTGCAATTCTATTACCTCTGGAAGAGGCTCTGCCCGGACGAGTACAAGAGACTGCGTGTTCGCCATGGAAAACCAAAGATCAAGACAGAGAGCAAAGATTGCAAGGACACCAGGGAGCTCCGCGACGCAATCGCGTCCGTGACGGAGATGGACTTCAACGAAGACAAGTCGATCCTCCATCGCACTCTGGTGAGTTCAACAGATCATTATCACAGAAATTTAACTAATACTACTCAGTAGATATAGCGATACAAAAGATAGAAATTATAATAAAAATGCTAGAGCTACCAGTAGTACTAGAATACTAAAAAAAAATCGTTTCAATCGAGAAACTTATCCACACTCGTGTATCAAACCAGATCACAGTTTTTCGAATTACAGTGTTTGGAAATTTCTGAATTCTTTATTCTGTAATTTGGTAATTGGCTACCAGTATAAACGTTTAGCGTCAGTTTTGCTGTTAACATCAACGTGTCGTGGTAGATTAGTTTCCCGAATGTACGCGTGGGCTTCACGTTTCATTTTTTGCTCAGTTACAGACGAACGAGAGGGAGAACTCGGCTACTCTGACCACCAGCGAGGGAGAGCTGAGATTATTCGCTTACGACTGCCCTGATGTGAGTACTTCTACTCGTAACACCCTCTACTTCTACTTTTTATATACCTACATGCTTTACTTATACAGAACGTTAAAGAGTTCCTCTAAACTATAACGATAACTCCAGTTTTACTATCAGGAGACAGTATAACAAGTTTCTTAGCCGCTGAACCTAACTACTTACTGTCACCGCTTTCACGATTAGGACTACATCCATGTAACACGTTGAATATCTTTGAAAAAAAAGCATATCTAGATCGACGGTTAAGTGTTACCGCCTAGATTATCGAGACTACTCAACTGTACTTTCCACCGTGCATATGTTCTAACTACTTATCGATCAACACCGAGTACGAAGCCTTTGAAGCACACTGTACATAGAATACCTCGCAACCATCAATGAGTTTGGATAAATAACATTGAGATATTCAGTATAGAAGCCATTGGATTCGTACTCGGTGAGCACTACCCCTCAAAAGTCTGGGCACCATTCAAGTGTCTAAGCTAGCCATGATTATCTGATCTCTTAACTTTAACATTGCTCCTTTACGACTGAAAATGTTCGATTCCTCCTATATGGAAGCTGCAGCCAGCCAAGATCACTCGCCAAAACTTTAATAAGATCGCTGCGCTGGAACGGCAACGTTCATCGAATAATTGCAATTCACTCGTGACGAGAATCCTCAAACTCCCGCGGGAATTATCATTAAAATGAACGTTTAATAAGACATTCCCGTGGGAATCGATTCGATTCCCGAGGAAGATTACGCCCTGACTCTGTAATCGTGAGTGACAGTCTAACAGGCACGAGCGAATGATCCCAGACTTTTCGAGCGTAGTGCGCGTGCAGCGCGTATGGAGACCACTTTACATGCGTACATACGTGTGAGAACGTTTAAGTGTCGCATGTGATTTGTTGTTGACCTGTCGTCTCTTCACGCTTCCTATCACCGACAACCGATTGCGCGCGTGCGCCCGAGTTGTGCGTTGTATGCGTGGATGTACCACTGGCGTTCTACTTATCTGTCCAGTCGTCGTTGTTGTTTGTTTGTGTTGTTTATTTTCGCTTTGTGTTTCTTTGTGTTGTCAGAGCTTTAGCGGAAGTGTAACAGTAACGATGGCCGGGAGCACCCAAACCGCCCAAACCGGCAATACCGGCCACGCCACAGTCAACACCAACTCACAAACTCACACTAGTTCTGAGCAACAACTACCCGTGCCCACCCCACTTCACTACCCCTGCAAGATTTGCGGGAAGTAAGTCTCCAATCTCTAATCTCTAAATTATCCATCATTCCGGGTGAAAAGACAAAAACGAAAAAGTAAAGAGAGAATAAGACAATGACGTCCGGCCAATGACACACAAGTGCCTTTTCCTTTACAAGGGGCACGAGGGGCAAGTATCGGCGCAACCACATGATAGACACCCTAGCTTCTAGATGAGAGAAAGGAAGCCTTCCCGCGCACGTTCGCGCGGCGAATTCCTTGCTGTAGCGTGGATATGATTGTGCACGTGTATACAGGGATGTTGATAGATATCAGGGCAAGCTGCTGTCGCGATTAATTTCAGACGGGGGAAGAATTGGTATATCGTTAAGGGATCAGTAGGCAACGAGACTGACAATTTTTCTGGTTTTATTTACGTTTGATTATTTTTACATAGTCTGGGGATTTAAACGGGATGGTCCAGTGTTATTCAGCGTTTATGGGTGACACGATGCACATAAGAGTTCAAGGTACTTCGTGTTCAGCTATAAATGTAGATAATATTTTATCGAGATCCCACAGGGGACTAGAATAATTTAGATTACAAAGCTGTATTTCGACCAAAAAGTAACAATAGTGTAATCTACTCAAAGCTTGTTTGAATTAAAGATCAGTTTTTGAAAGCATGAGATCTATAAACACCATCAGCTGGTGTCTTCGAAAATCATTTAGGTATGGTTATAAACTTTTCCAGTTACTTTCACGTATCGAGACAATAGTTACAATGAAATCCCTGATATTTATTAACACCCTGTACTACAAACATACCTTCACTGAATGACTCCTGACGATGCCTTTATCCTATTTGCTGCTGACAATATTAACATAGCTTTCTGGTCGATGTTGAACAGACAACTTATTAACAAAACACGTCAACACTAATTCTGTGGCAGCAAGTTGGATATGTTTTATGTACTTGTCGCACCATTCTCTACAATATGTACTGTGATCCTTTCCTAACTTTTAGAGAAACTATTATAAGCATATTGCATTATGTTCTCTTTAACTTTGTCGTTAAATTTTCCTCCGCGTCAGCTCAAACAGAGCCGATTTCGAACTATTTATTTCGAAATTACGTAATAATATACGTTTAATATTTAGTAACCCATTGCATAGCAGAAAGCATCAGTGTACCCACATATAAACAGAGAATACGATGCAATTTGATGTTTATTATCACGATATTGCTGTAAAATAATATCATGTAGTAGCACATGACTCTACCACGCGGAGAACATTTCTTTTTCAAGCAGCACCTTCGAAAACATGCATCTCTTTCACATTTCTACTACATCCACTGCTAAACTTGATTTGCATCGATGCCAGTTAATTGTTCCCTCCAAATTTCATTTCCATAGCCAACCTTGTCTCGAGCGTCAATATTGCACCTAATTTTACGATTCCAGTTCATGTACACTGTCTCAGTGTTATTATTCGCAACACGCGAAGGCGAATCAATCCCGCCAGTAAATATTTAGAGCGCTTGCATCACTGCGTAGAATCGATAATTAACACTACAGCATACCACACGCATGATCCGTCATTAATTAGCTGAGTGTTCGTGCATACATCTTCATAGCAATCGTAAACATCGGCCGCAATCCAGGATCAATGACAACTATCCATCAGACAAGTGCGACCTTTTTCAACACGAATCAAAGAGCGGAAAAAGCGCACGAGTTCGCCTAACGGGCAAATTTTACCTCTGATCTCATAGTCCGTATGCTACTTACCCTCCCAACGCATCGTGTTTGCCACTCTCGGCGATTAATACCAACCACCCACGCGCCCGATTAGGAGCCTACCGCCCGCCTGACGCCGTCGTTCGATCTGTCTTGCAGAGTTTTCAACAAAGTGAAAAGCAGAAGCGCCCACATGAAATCCCACAGGCCGGTGCCCTCGCCCGATACGGTGGGCCAGGAATCTAAGCGACCTGTCCAGCAGCAATCCAAAGCGCACCAGTCCCAGCAGCCCGGCCAGCAACAGCGTCAGCAGCAACAGCAGCAACAGCAACAGCAGCACCAGCAGCAGCACCAGCACCCGGCGCAACAGCAGCAACAGTCGCTGAACGTTTCACCGCAGGCGACAGACTTTAATCAGCAGCCACTGCCTACCAGCAACGGCGACACCGGCGCACAGAGCACGGCGCATTTATGGCACAACCCGACGCGGCTCAGGCCGCCATAGGACGGTGCCCAACCGGTTAAACTTAAGTTACCTTAACGAAGGCTGTAAAACGGTTACGGTAGGAAAGTAATTACGGTCGCGCGAGCTATATAGGCGGGCACTCATATACGACCGCGATCGTCCAAGGATCGTCGAGCACGATACCACGTGGAGAGAGCTCGCCCACCCCCTCACCCCGTCGAGCCTCGATCCTTGCCCCTCCCGGGAGCCTTGTCCGGGTAGGCGGCGAACCTTAGGCAAAAGTAAAAAAAAAAGAAAACGAAGACTTCCACGCTAGATAGTTCCAAAACGAGAATACCTCTTGTACGCGGCGCATACGGACCTGGAACGAAGCGGGACAAGTTCTCTGCCAGGCCAGCCATACTAAGTTACGTAACATTACGCGATTATAACGGGCGCTAGTAGATGGCGCGCGACGACAGTGAGGAGCGCCTCTGTCGCCGTGGGCCCGTGCGTGGACACAAATGATTTCTAGTTTTTATCTGGAATCGATGGCGGGTCACGGCGACAGAGGGCACTCTCGTGCCGGCGACGCCGTAGCGTCGTAGTCGAGGCTCTGTTCAACGAGGAGACAGGGTAACGGAAGTCCACGCCCCCAAACCCTTTCGTGCCACGGACCGCAAGTGGCGACAGTCGACCCAGCGATCTGTCGAGGTGTCCAACTGAAACGGAACGGAGGACGAGCGCGCGAGCAGCGTCTCCCGCCTGCTTCCATTTCTCCTCTCGTGATCCGACGAGACGCGGACGAAAGCGTTTCGTCCGGCGATGGCCTACAAGAGCAACGCGTCCGCGGCGCGCGGCGGTTAGTTAAGTGAGAGCGCCACCAGCGGGGGCTAATGATAATTGAACGAACGGAAATGGAGTTTATCCACGACGAGGGCGCTGGTAACGTTCGATAATCGCGGTCCTCGATGTACCTAATTGCTATTGCACGCGAAGGATGCTCCCAGATTGTGCCACAAGACATTAGTGTTATCTGTTGCCTCTTTGTCGTTCTTTAAATGTTTCAGATTGTTTCCTTTTCCCCTCTTCTTGATTTATCGTCGGCGGGGCTCGCCCGCGAACCGGGACCGAGTCGGACGACGGATGGGGCGCGATCGCGCCAAAGCGAACTGGCTGGGACGCGATTGGCCGCCTCGGCTCCACGAAAGTGAGTCTTCTTTGTGACCGTTCTTCTTTCTTCATTTTTTTTTTTTTTTTTTTTCACGCAATCCAAGGTGAAACGGCACGTCGGACGGTTCGCGCGCGAGCATCCGCCCAATCGCGAGATACGACTTGTTGCGCGTTCGCTCTAGTTTTACTTAGTTTTTAACATTTATCGTTAGCGTATTTAAATCTCTGGGATAAGTATGCGATCCTTGCGACGGAGAATCGTTCGTAGATTTGTTGAACCTCGACCCCCCCCCCCTCAAACGAACCCCCTCAATTTTTGTTACCTCTGTTACTTAATAATATATTAACTATATTCGTCTGAATAAATTTTAATATATATTATATGTATACATACACACACCACACACGATTATACATATGTATAAACAGATCAATGTAATTGAAAATGATTCGTAGATTTAGGTCGAGGATAGTGTGTCTCTGGAGAGGAGAGGCGAGTTGTTCAAGTTTCACTTCGGTGACGATCGAGCGCGTGTCGTCGTGGCCGACTGTAACATACATCGTAATATATATATATAGGTATATACACGTATATATATTACATACAGAGAGAAGAAATCGCAAGATATTCGACTAAACGGATCCATTTAGATCGCGATACTATATATGTACATAACGCGTGTACATGTCTGTACATATATTTAAACGTCAGTGTCTGTATGTACAATTCAAAGTGAAATTTTAAAATGCAAAACACGTAGGCTAGGTTTTAGGTTGTTCTAGGAGGGATCTATATAGGAATAAAGTATATATACTTGGCTTGATTTTCTACCTTACTAGGGACTACAGGGGGCGAAACTCTCGGGGGAACTATCGCGGTGAGTCGTGAAGTTTTCATTTATTTTTGGTTTCTTATTTTTTTTTTACTGTTTCGCTCAGTTTCGCGAGAAAGCAACGATGTTCCTGTATGTAAGGTGCCTTGAACCGTCATTTGTATTCGTGGTGGTTTTCTGTTTAATTTTTTACGCGACGGGGGTGTTTGTGTTTCGACCCGCAGAAGGTGCATAGTCTCTTTTTTTATCTGTTTGAAATATTTCAGAGGAGAGTGAAATTTTATTTAACAAGCATTGCGAGTTCAAACTGGAGACTTCGTTTCGAGACTTTGTTCGTTTAATTTTCAGCGTTGAAGGTCGATTAAGTGTACGATTTATTCGCCATGATTGTTTTAGTTGTGTTACGTTTCTCGTGTATATATAGGAACATCGTTTCGCGTTAAAAATTCCGAGACACAAATGAGAATCTGACTGCTAAGTTGTTTCACCGGTGGGAGCACCGGATTGTCTTTCGAGAGTGTCCCCCCGTCGTAGCTGCTCTGACTCTACCTTTAAAAGAAAACTATTGTTATTGTTAACACTCTTCTTCTTATTAACTTTTACCCGATTAAAGGGGAAAAAAAGAATAAATCACGAATATACATTTTAACTTTTTAAACTTTTCACGTGTAACAAAAAAAAAAAGAGACGCAAGCGACTGAGGATGCTTTAAAGAATCTGCCAAGTTTTAAGGGGGGAAGAAGATGCGGAAAACGAGAACACTGTATGGATGACTTTGAATCTTCCACTTGTTTTTTAGTCGGCGAGATAAAGACTACGTTCGCGTGCGCTTGCAACGGACAATGCTGATAAGCAGAAAAGATCGCAGATCGACGCTCCCGACAATTCGAGGAGACGTCGGACTTTTCCAAATTCCCGTGAATTCGTCTGTCTCTTGTGTGTGTCTTGCGTTTCCCCCTTTTCATCCCCGTACGATTTAAAAAAAAAATAACAAAATGATGTAAACGCGATCTAGACGACAAACGTTCCGGCCACACGAAACATTCGCAGTATTCGTTCATTTGCAGGCAAAAGACATTACCGATGTAAAAGGCGTATGACCAAGGGCAACGTTCTATCTATCGAACGGAAAAAAAAAGGGAATGAAAACGCGCGGGGAGGATCTAACCGATTTGATTTCGCATATACCACAAACGAAAGAACGTTAAATTACGGTGATACTCTATTAACACGTTGCAGTTCGGGGGTATTCGTAGTGTTGAAGGGGCAATTAAATTCAAGCGTTACCAATTGGCACTTTTTACTAAAACTGACTGATCGATAGCTTTCTTTCTCTGAAGATCGGTTAAAAATCGAAGTACTAATAGAGGATCGTAGCATCTTTAAAAAATACAGTTCCACGCCTCCCCCTCGCAATGTGTTAAAAAAGGTGGAGTAAACAGTATTTTGTTCTCGAAGATTTCGGATGTTTGTTTGGTTCACTGACTCTCGTATTCAGTATCGTAGATATTTACGGCCCATGGAAATACTTCTTTGTGACCATTGAAGAACTAACGTTTTTGCGGACTCTGAGTAACAGCCTCCGGCTGGCGATACGAGGGAAATAGAGGGAGAAATTGGAGCGTAACCTTAGAAAATCTATATTTAACTATTAAATAAGATCCCTAGATGGTCGAGTCTTAAAAATAAGTTGATTTTAAGGTGTAAAACTGTTATATGGAATTCCGAGCGCGCGGCTCGGTGGCATAAGGTCGAATGCAACAAAATTAGCAGACATATCATTTAAGACAATACACTTGTTACAGAAACTAAGTTTCTACTAATGTAATTATTAATTGTATGTAATCTAACTCTTAATCAGACTTAGAGATTCAAGGGAAACGGCGTAGCTAGCGGTTTAAAGAGAGAACACGGAGGGAGCCGAGCGTCAGTGCGTTGCGATTTAGATCAAATCCAGAGGGCGAGGAATTCAAAGTTCATTAGATTTAAATATCGTTCGATCTAAAGGAATTCCAAAAATTCTTTTCGCGAACGATGCATCTCGTCGGTGACGCTATAAGTTCGGTCTCAGCGACCTAGTTACCATTGATTCTGTGTTATGAACTTGCGTTTCATTGACGATGCTGCGAACGAAGCACTGCGCTGTACCGCGAAACGTTAGCTTCCGTTCCCGTCGAAGTTACCCAATTAGTGTATTAATTTCCATCGACTCTCGCCAAGATAAAGGCCTGAGGTGCATACATTTGGAACGTGTAATCGGTTTCGTAAGTTGACAGCACTCTGGATTTGGAGCAACGTGAGCAGGGAGGGTGGCCCTGGAGGCTGATTACTCAGAAAGTTAGGGAAGGCACGACAAAACGAAGCAATGAAACAGTAACGAAGTTATGCATGAATTGTACAAACGAGTCCCTCCACGTCACAGAAAAGAGTATATCTGTATGGAGATTATATATATAACAAGCAAAAAAAAAAATGATAAATATGTGATGTATTTAAATGGTATGTGGTATATGGTGTTGCATATTTGTACATAGACGGACCCGTGCCATCAACTAGTGAGTTGTACCGATATTCTACTGCCATTTAATCGAGTCGTTGATAACATCTAGTAAACGAAGATCGACTAACAATCAAACGGAACACGCTCAGTTAGTACAATTTTGTTCGTTTCGAGCTTTAACGTTAAGAGACTCGTTTCGGAGCGTAATTCTTTTCGAACGAGATGAATGAGAAATCGCACAAACGTATTTAGTGGTAGCTTATTATTAAACGAGATTTCGTTTCGCTTCTCCAGGCAGGAGATAATAAATTACTTCTCAATTGTTCTAGTTAATTCAGGGTATTAGACGCGTTAGAACACTCTCGAGTCTATATTTTGTTACGGCTTTGCTGACGATATCGCGCGAACAATGCCGAGGCAGTCTGTTCGCCGGTGGGAAGGGACGGTAATGAAATTAACGCTATGGGACATATTGGTACAACTCGGTGAAGAAAGTGTAGCGTGGTTATACACCTGAGGAATGTGCTCAAGATACTGTATTAAAGAGAAAAAAAAAGTCTACTAAATGATCATCAACGTTCAACGCGAGAGAAAAATTACTCTTAAAGAAGGGGGAGAAAAAAAAAGAGGTGAAAAGTTATTATGAATTATTGATATCGTAATCTATTGTCCTCTCACCTATTACCTACTTTAATGTCTATCTCTATACGCCAGCATGGTTCTTTATACTCTTCTATTTGATGTTATACTATTCTCTATTAACTTTTACTACGGAGAACGGAGTGAACAAAGGAGAAATAACTGTATTGTTAATAGTGTTTTTAAATGTATCGAAGCATGGTCAGCTGTAGGGGAGCGACGGCGATACGTAATGTAATGTCGCGTTTCACATGATAGCCGGAAGCAAATTGAATTCGAGACGCGGATGGAATACCAGAATCATTGGGAACCTGTTGATCTCGTTCGCACAAAGCCACTTGTTAGAAACCTTCGTCCCTGTCTTCATGGTGTTGCCGAACGGTTCGTTCGAGCTTCGATCGTCACCACGACTCTCCGTACCCCCAAGTTTTATTACCAGACACGAACAATCCCCCCCGGTTCTTCGCGCGAGGACCCCGTCGTTCCCGATCTACCGTTAACTGTTCTCATTGCCGGACGGGGATCGCGAAGGCGCCGCACCCGCGGCGCACAGTATTTCATGTGACACGGACATTTCCTATATCGCACGGTATATCGCAATAATTACGAGATTAGAGTGAAAGAGGGACGCGTGTGCTCGGTAGCAATATATACATATATATAAATCACCTATATATATGTATATTCGGTGGGACGCGTGCACGTCCGCACTGTCGTTGTTTTTTCCACTTCTCTGCTCAACTAGTTCTTACCTGTAAGAGTAGCTCGTATACATTAGTGTCCTCGTCGCGTACTCGGCCACTCGAGCGAGCCCGGCTCCGATACCCGTTGTCTTTCGCTGAGAGCGAGGGGACGGTGCCGGCAGAGCGAAGCCAGTACGAACCTCTCCTACCGGAAATGTGCAATGATATCGCTCAAAACTGTTGGTGCCATAAGCAATATGGACAATATATCGTTAATCGTGTTAGATACGCGTGCGCTAACTACAGCTGGCCGAGGGAGGTTCCGCCTCGAGGAGCCTGGATGCGACGCGTCGCGCGGTTGCCTGTCGACCTCGCGGAGCCCCGGATGCACCGTCGATCCCCGGGATCGATCTCGATATTCGTTACGTTCAACGAGGCTACCGCGCATAGGTCCTTAGCTGTGATCAGGATCTGTTGCCCTCGTAGACCCCAGATCCTCCGGTTCTCGCGCTCCGCTCACGTCCCCGACTGCATCTCGAACGGAGTCCGCTTGCGTCAGGCAACCGCGGGGCGCGGGTTTACACGTATACATACATACACACAGTTCAGTCAATTGGAAGCGCGATGTGGTAAAGAGTCGCCAACGAAAGCAGCAGCCTAATACCGGAATCCATTGGCCTATCGCATCGATCGTCTCTTCCAGCGCGAAGAAGAGAACAGAAAGACCTAACCCAGAGGAGGCCTAGAAACCCCCCGGCTAGCGACTCCGCCACATCGATCTTCGGCCAAGGACGAAGCCACGGAAGTCGGGGTCGATTGTCGAAGGACACGCGGGCGACTCGAGTCGAAGGGCTTCAGGGTCACGGCAGGAACGAACACCGCGGGCCAGCTCACTCGCGCGGCCTCGTGAAAATTGTAGCGGTCCCTTAGTCTCTCGGTAGCTGTGTGTAACCACTTGCTTTCGCCATTTTAATCAAGTTCCCTGTCCGAGGCTCGCGGTGCTCCGTCGCGGCGCCGGCTCCGCCCGGCGGGAATGGCTCGTGCCCGCGTGACTTTGAGATCGGCCCGGAGAGAATCGGAGTGCTCAAGGTCCGGCGAAAGCAGCTAACGCGGAGCACGAGGATGGAACGACCCCCACGGCCAAGAGAGAAGAGGATAACTAAGGAGATCTGGGAAGACGGAAACTAGGGCGACGAAGATGATCGGCTTAGCCGGGACAACGAGCGTCTGCGCATCAGTATTACGTTTGAAGAAGCGATACTAATTATACATTGGACTAGTGATTATACATTATATTGCGTAAATATGATTTTATTGAGTATATACATATATACATATTGAATATTGACGGGGGCTATATTATTACTATATGTGTATAGATACGTGGGAATATGATATATCTGTATGTATATATGTATATAAGTACTTACGCGTATGCGTATATTTACATATATGAGAGCTGAGTAAGTGCTGGAGGTTGGGAGTGACGGCTTGAATCTCGATGTTCGTT
Organism: Andrena bicolor; assembly: GCA_960531205.1. NCBI lineage: Eukaryota > Metazoa > Arthropoda > Insecta > Hymenoptera > Andrenidae > Andrena > Andrena bicolor. The sequence goes on along the minus strand of OY482668.1, from coordinate 1,492,455 downwards.
CGTTCAAATGGTGACCCAACGCTCCCGGATCGTGAGCGATGGGAGTTCGGTGCGCAGCGATAGAAACGGGGAGGAGGAGTTTGGGTGAAGAAGCGTTGCTTCGTGACACCGTCGTACGATTCGTTGGGGTTCGATCGAATTGAGAAAAGGGGGATTGATTCGATCGGTATCGTCGGGCACGCCTGAAGCGTATCGCGCAGATCGTGGATCGAGTCCTTTCGAGACGATCGTCGACCGATCTATCGGTTCCTAAAACGATCGTTGATAGATAGTCGATGATCTATGAGAGAATCTTCTTAGAAAAGGATCGTCCAGCTATCGACCGATCTCTCGCGAGTTGATTTCCATGTAAAGCGATCTTAGCGGCGCCGATCGATCTTCCGCACAGCGATCTTTCGCGAAAGAAATTTATTTTAAGAAAATCGTCGGCTGTAAACGATTCTCTTCCGAGAGAATCCTTAAGTCGAAGATAAACCTGCGAAGCGATCTAGAAGCGTCCACGATACTTCGATGTACCGATCGATGGGTTCTCCTGTTCTACTATCTATCCGTTCGATCACGTTACGAAATACGAACTACCGAAAACCCGGGCTCACGAGTGCAGAAGAGTATTAAGCGCCAACCACGTAATGCCACTGTCGCGGGAAACCTAGAGCGTGGAGATGAGAGAGAAAGATGTTTTAATACTCAGATGTAATGTATAATCTAACCGTCGTTTATAAATGGATATATATATGATGGATATATGAAATGAATATATATTATATATATATACAAGGAGATACAGTCATAGTACATACACGTGTCTATTGTCTATAAATATATACGTTTATGTATCATCACTGTATTGCATAAATAGTATATATATATATATGTGCGGCGATATATATTATATAAATATATATATACATATGACTATTTTCTTCTATTGATATTGTGAGTGATTGCTGCGTGTTATTTCCATCATGCGCTGCAAGACGCTTTGTTAGTCGACGGCGAGACGCGGAACGATCGATTCAATCGATGTTAATTCATGGTGCTTTTAATTCGGAGATTGGTGGATGACCTGTCGCTATGTTAACTGAAATTTGAAATGGCACTCGAGGAGCTTGAATGTAGTATAGCTTCAGAATTCTTATTTCGCGAACAAATTGGGAAGAATTCTATCGCCTGTGCAAAGAAAATTATCACAGCTTCCTAACACCAGGGTTTGCCTCTGCAGCTTTTACTCACTCGCGAATTATGATTGGAAGAGAACGATCACAATCTTGGGCACCAAGGTTCTACGAAGCTTCTCTCGGAGTTCACCGTGTTATTTACTTTTCAGTGACATCCGCGCTATCTAGATATACAAATTGCTTGTCGAACGATTGTGCTTCCTCTGCGTTTCTGAAATCAGTCGACGTTCCGCGTCATTCGTCACGCGTACGCCGAGGGTCTTGCGCAAGCTATCCCAACACCGAGCTATACCATGAGCAAGCGAATAAACAAAAAAGTAAAAAAAAAAATGATATGTATGATGTGTAAGCCAAGTGCCTTGTGTTCTGGTAACTAATCGTTGACTTTTAACTACGATATTAGGAGGAAGCGAGAAAGAGCGAGAACAAGAGAGAGATAGAGAGTGAGAGAGAGAGAGACAGAGGGGAGACGAAAAAAAGGATACGAGATCGAAGATTCTTTTATGCGAGCATTAAGGAAAGCGAGACGTGTTCTTCGGTGGGAGAGCAATTTTTCTTTTCTTCCTTTTATGGTCCTAAAACGATCATCTCTCAAACCTCTGTCTACATTAATTTCGACCGTCGTTGCGTTGCAGATTTAACGATCCCGGTTCGAAAGCAAACCACTGTAAAAGACTTTCCTTCCACGTGACCCGCCAACCGATCGCGCTGTCCGCGGTGCGCGAAGGGGAACGTCACCGCAACATTCGTTTTCTCACACGCGGTTTTTAAAAGTGCGGCCAGTATTTTTCAATAACACAGAGACGTATCGCTTCCAAGAAGCGTTTCGCGGCATTTTAACGATAGATCGATGTTACTTAAGCGCCAAACTAAACGCACGGACAGTGTACAGACACTGTGCACCATCGCGAGGACGTTTCCCTTCGGTACACGCGGCATACACCCCCTCGATTTAAATTGAATGTCCCGACGGAACCTAACGATGTGCCAAAGCACATTGGCAGTGCCACTGTGCGCCTACGTCTGTCGCGCATTTATCTTCCACGGTCCGGCGTCGATTTCGATACATCACTCTGCGCGCGAAAAATTCCACTGCCCGACAGAAAAAAAAGGGAAAGATCGGCACCGATTTACGAGAGCGCCGTCGACGGGGCTGCGTTATCTCTGCAACGCGCTTATACTGCGCTTCGATGTATTCGGGCGCGATCGATAACGGAAATCGCCCGATAACGTAGGAAAAGATGAAAGTATAGAAGGATGGGGAAGCTCGTAAGCGTGATTAAATTAATGACAGTGCACCGTGAGATCAGCTTCGAGGCAAAACTAACGTTATGGGCGTCACGTTTGTACTGCGTAATTATTATGCAAATGAATCTGCGTATCGATTATATTGAAATTACAGAAAGCTCGAAAATTGGCCATGAAATTTATTTTATTCTAAGATCAGGATCTCGGAAGATGTTGTATCAACTTATCACCATTCAAGAACATCAACGAACGGAACTAAACAATAATTATCCAGTTAAGGTTGCTAAGGTATAAAAAAAACAGAGTCGCTTCAGCTTGTAACACGACGAACCTTCGAGTTGATCAATTCCGCACCCCCACCCTCATGGCCAGTGCGATCTTCTCTGAAACAAGCCTATTTGTAACATTGTACAGTAGGCACTCGTTATAAGCTCGACGAACGGGCCTGGCGGCGGGTGTACGACGCGTTATAGACACTATTCCGCGCGGCCTATGGCGCGAGTGGGGGAACCCAAGAGCTAGCGAAACGAAACGAAAGAGCGTCTCGCTCGTTCTCGGGTTCTCCCACTCTCGTCCGAAGCATTCCAAGAAATGGTGGGGATAACCGCCGGGCGTACCACGCATAATAGAAACGAGCTTATACCGAGTGCTTACTGTACTCCCAACAAGTTCGTTCAGCGTGACGCTTTAGCGATTTTTTAGTCGACGCATAAGACAAGTGAAACAGTATCGAGGCACCTAGAGGGGGCACTGGAAGCCTCTGGAACCTGCCACAGACTTCGATTGTCCCCGGGTTTGATTATCCGGAATCTTCCTGAAGATTATTACCGGAATGGTGATAGACGAGCGTCCAGTATCGCGTCGCCTTTAAAGGTGTGACGCCTGCGATGGGAAACAGAGAAGCGGCGAATTCGGTCTGTTGCTTAGGATTATCGACAGAATCACTCCTACCGCGGTGCACTCTGGGCCCCCCGCCCTCCCCCATCCCGTAGCAGTGAAGCAGAAGGGTGTTTTTGATTTGTAGCGGGAATCGTTTGGTGTTGCGATAGGTGGCAAACGTGGTAGTGAAGAGAAGTGGGGCGCGATGAGCCTGGCTCTTCGTGCGTGTGTGCATGGCGTGTTGCGCGGCGACCGCGCGGAAAGGGACGGTGAAGGCAGCCAACGCTCGTACGCGCGCACGCGTCGTTTCTTTCCGGCGACTCTACAACTTCGATGTATATCTTTTAACTATGAGGAGCGAAACGTTAGCTATGTCTAAAAGGAATTGATTGTACATAGTAGACATCTCGGTAGATAGGAAAAGTGTCGTGGCCGAGGGAGCTGTGCATTCATGACGCTCGGGGGAAAGGAACGAATTGGCCGGCGATTATCGTTCTTCGATTCAGAAGAACGACCGGGTTGGGGGGGAGAGCAAACGTTCGAAGGAAATTTGAAAAATCGCGTTCTTTGCTGCAATTCGGGACACACCGCCTCATGGATGCATTGAATCGGATGAGAAACCCCCTAAGCAGACAATCCTCCGTTAGTTAGTCCTTAAATATGCGCGTGTCTCTGTGTACGAACGAAGGTACGGAAAGTATTAATTCGTTAAGGAGCCCAAGTATTCCGTGGCCCCAAGTATTAGACCCCCATCCGCGATGCCCCCTTCCAATCTCTTAGGTAGACACAGGTACGCCCGATTGCGAGTGAAAGCGGATACGAGGCACGATGCTTAATTCTGATTTTGCCAACGATCTATGCGAGGCTTGAATTCCTTGAATTCGTTCGATTCGGGAGATAAACGGGTGCCAAGAAAGTGAACCCTGTCTTTCAATCGAATATCCAGGCTCGTTTAAACCGCGACTAAGGGTGCCATAGTGTTAATTTCGGGACGCGCTCCCAATGTTCCTTTTGAAGCTCTCGTAGGCGAGGGAGCTCGATCGCAAACAGCGAAGGCCGAGAGGCGGAAGGATGAATTCCTGTGTAATAGACAATTAGAAAAGGTTGCTCTGTACAGTGTTTGCGATCACGTGTACCGGACGAACTTCGATTTATCGGAAAGCTAAGTACAACCGTGTATGGTTTGCGTTCGTTCGAAGCGTTAGCGGTTATTGTTCTCTAGAAGCTCGAACTTTAGGATAGATAATTTATCTCTAACAGCAGAGGCATTGTTTGGGAAATGTAGATGGTCTCGGAAGGCTAGGAGCACTCTTGAAAGTTTCATACACGATCCGCGAACCGTCGTTTAATTATTCCCGTTACACGAACAGAACACTAGCTTCGTCGACAGCAAAATCCCTCTGCGAAGGTGAAGGAACCGCCCCGTGTCACCCCGCGTCAACGTGGTAGACACGAAAACAATCAAACGTAGCAATGGAAATCAAGAAAGATTGTACAAAGTGCTCAAGTCCATCAAAACCGTAAACCTGAAGTGATCTCGAATCGTGACCGTTCACGATCAACGCCCGTGGCTCTCGCGTGGCAGAGCGGACCGAAACGCTTAACAATAATTACCGTGCCAAATCATCGTTTTAATCAAACACGTCGGTTCCAAGAGCTTTGCTCCGGAATCGATAGCATTGCTAAAATCAAAAGCGATCCCAGCGAATGACGCTTCGCGGGACCTCGTGCGTGTCGTTCGTCGCTGCGTTTCCTTCTCCTGCTCGTCGAGCCCGACAACCCCATCGTTCCTCTTCCGCACACGTCTTTTGAAGCGCTCTAGAAGACACTGTTAGGCGAGAAAACGGGGTGCCTCGTAGCCCACGACGGCGAACGTGTAGTATGCAATAATGTCCCTGTATAAAGAGTATCTGGATTTTATAATGCGTGTCCCCCTGGAATGTGAGAATAAGCAAACCTCTCCCTCGTCCCCTCCCAACCCTCTTTCGATATCCTCGACGGATCGCGTCTCAGCGTAGAACTGTAAGAAGTCGAGGCGACCACGCGCAGGAGGCACGATTGTTCACGAGGGTCGACGGTCGCCAGTCGGAGAATCAAAATTGACAATCAAAACGTAGGGGACGCGGCAAATTGCGCGAGGGAACGGAAAACGGTGATCATTGGCCATCGGTGACGTGGACTCTCGGGTGCATTCTTGCGCGAGGGTAGCGCGGTTTGCCCTCGGATCGAAGGAAGCCCTGGGAAGCAATCGGGAGTCTGGAATTCAGCAGGCAACCTTCGGATTCCGAGGGGCACGGCGCGCTTCCGCTCGCGGCGCGCTAGCTGTTACTTTGTGTAAACGGATAATAAAGGGAATCGGTATATGTGTTACGCAGTAAAACGGAATAACCGCATGGCTGAAGCTCTAAATCAAAATGCACAGACCTTAGACGCGGGCGCGTCGATCGCTGAGATCGGTCGAGGTGGCGCTGAAAGGCGTCGACGCTCCGTGAATAATTTTTTGTGTACGTGTTAAGTGGACAGTATTAAGTAACGAGGTGGACGTAGACAGGCAGCAAGCACCCGATTTAATTCGCCGACCCAGAATCGAGATGGACCCACTCGACACCCGTGCGTCGAGCGAACGGAGCGTTAAATAGAAATTATTTTTTGATCGTTATTCGAAGAACGGGACGCGAAACGTATTGATTGCTTTTCACAACGCGAGAATTTGTCGTCGGATTAATCGGGTAGCTGGTGCCGGGCACACTCGCGTTCGGCGACTTCGAAGGCCAAGGGAAGGAAGATCGGCGCGCGTCCTCTGCCAATCGAATCATCCCGCGGCGGCTGGACATGTATTTTCTTACGATAATTTAAACCTTCATCTGTCGTCATTGTTCCCCCTGTTGTCCCTGTATGTACGTACCGAGCGTAAGTGTCACAGTTGTTTATCTGTACCTCCAGCGAGAAGAATGGGATTTTTAAAGTATGTAAAGACCGATCGATGTTTCACTCGCCTGTCATTCTTTCTCTGTTACTCACGTTGGATTCGTCGAAGTATCCCTTACTCGGGGGCAAATCCTGCGTACTTAGCTCAGTGGTTCTTTATAAAAGTTTTTGGTAAAACACTCGATGGTAAAATGTACGAATAAAGGAAATGAAACTTGAATTCACGTGCTGGGGAAGGCCAGCTGAGAACAACCACCCTAGGATTACGATCGCGCGGAACACTTCCTCCCCCGGTCCAGGTTCGAGAACAGCTTGGATCGATCGATTCATCCCTCGCGATACACGCGCGAACTCTCGAAGCTCTGCGACTCGGTGCCAACGAGACGCCAAGGCACGATAGGGGAATGTGAAGCGGATAGATAAGGGTAGGAGCGAGGAAGCGAGAGAAAGAGGGAGCGAGCTAGACATCTGACATATCAAAAGACAAAATTCTTCTTGACGAGCAACCGCATAGCAATACCTTTCTGCTCAATATGGATAATAAGAGGGGGATAGGAGCTATCAACGAGGCTTCGGGAGCGTTTTTAATCGACGGATTTGTAGAGCCCGATGCGTCACTAGAGACCGTAGGCGAAAATTTAGATACTTCGGCGAAGGCGAGCGACGCTGGTGGTACCTTTCGTCCTTCCATTGCCAGCGTCTGCTCGAGGAACCTTTCCTCTGCACAGTAGCGTGTAAAGTGTCCCTAGAGGAGTCCCAAACTATCGTGATTCAGCTTCGCGCGATGGATGTCAATGTAAATGTCGATTCCCCCGGTGGAATCCCGGTGAAGTTTCTGTAGCGCTCGGAACCCTTCGATCCTCATCGCCAGCGCGTCACGAGTCGGTGGTGCATGAGGCGCCTCAGCGACAGTCGTCGATCGAAATCTCACGGATACCGCGAACTGGGTAGTCACGACGGAGTTGCTTGGCGAGGCCAAGTGGTCGCGGCTCCTGTCGAAAACCTTCCCCGCGAGCAAAACGACCGTCACCCTTCTGTACCGCGAAGAAAGGGTGTTTCGAGTGAACGCGCCAGCCAAAGGATCGAATCGAGGCGGTCGGGGTTGCGCCTCCGGGACAGAATGGATCACCGACGGTAGCCGTAATCTGAATGTATAAAATATTGAATATGCACGGTTAATGTTTATACGTCCGGTAAAGGGAAGAGATCGAACGCGGTGGGGAGAAAGACGCGAAGATGCGGAGAGCCATTCGTTTTAAGGGTCGAGAATTAGGGGTCGACGCAGCTCGCGAGAAGCGAAAGATTCCAGCCGCTCCGACGTCGGGCGGAATGGGTTGGGCGTGAGAAAGACAGTTGGGGCGAGGATACGTACAACAGTACAAGATAGACAAAGGAGAGATGTGTTTGTAAGATATCGCATAAGTCCCGAGAAGTTTCACTTTAAAATACTATAGTACGACAAAGACAATGTAAATGTGTGAGAGGTCTATTTGTCCCTGACCCTTACCTACCCCCCAGAGTGTCCACCCCCGTTTCATAGAATCCCTCTCACCATCCTTTTCCTCCCTCTGTACGACGAGTGTATAAAAAAAATATCATGTAAAATTAACGCACCGATTAATATAAATATATAAATATATATATATGAAATATGTATGTATACATGTGTGTATGCGTGCACTTGTATATGTACGGATACCAGGGCGTGTGTGTACACATACCAAGTGCGCCCTAACAAAATGATTGATTGTGAGTCATTTAAATAATTGTTATATGTATTTTCTATATATTACGACAGCTAATACAATGATATATATATTGAGATGACATTACGGTACTATTAACTAAGTGTAGTTAAATTAGGCGAGCGGAGGGCTCGCGTTACAAGAAAGAGATAGGGAAGAGAAAAAGATTGGATTAACTCTAGTCCAATATTTCTATATATCTCACTATAAAGAAAAGAAAAGGGAGAACGAAGGAGGGCCAGTGTGCGCGAGCGCGAAATATGTAAAAACGAACGAACAAAAAAAAAGGAGAGAGCGAGGAAGAGATAGAGAGAGAGAGAGAGAAAGAGAGAGGGAGAGAGGGCGAGAGAACGAGACACTCGAAACGAATTCCTTTGCGCCCCCGCGGGCGGAAGTTTTTCTTCTTCATCGGGGTTAATATTAACGAGCGGAACGAGCGCGAGGCCGCGAGAAAGAGGCGCGCCGATGTGTCGTTCCGAGTGTGCTCGTTGGCGTATTTGCAAAAGAGATAAAAAAAAAGAGAAAAACGCGTAACACTGAGTGAAGAAATCAATGTGGAATTTGCAACAAAAAAAAAATAATAATGTATTTTCTCACTCCCACTGCGAGGTGTATGTTCATCGCTGCATCTTATTTGGAACGAAAACCTAAATATTATATTATTATATAAAATTACTGTATAATTGTAACGAAAATTGTTTTTCAAACGATGTGGTATTTTTATTGTAGATATTATTATATAACAAATAAAATCCATGATTCATTGTAGCCAGGCGAGTTTTCAATCTCAAATCAACGCAGAACTTAGGGCAGACTTTCGCTTGGAATTATATAATTTCGTTTTGTATTATTGCTTCTTGCATTTTATTTTACAATATTCGGCATCGTTTTCTTAAGCAGAGTTCTTTGATAAAAAGCGGGTCCGATTTACTTGGAATATTTCGGCTGATAGTTTCTTTACAAAAGCACAATCACTTCGTTACCTATTCATACTTCACAATCATTGATTCACATTTTATACTAAATAAATTATAATTAGACCGCGGATACACAGAATACTATCGAGCGTGCTAACGATCACAAACAAACGTCGATTATTATCATGAATACGAACGCAACAAATTACTCGCAGACATTCAATGGGTTCGCGCAGGGATTAATAAATAAATACAGTCACACAGGCACGCGCACGCTGGATGCTTCAAAGATATACGATCGAAGTGTTCGTTAACATTGGACGTGCTCGGGATAATCGCAGGAGTTGGTGACAGTGTTGAATATTAGAGGAGACTGACAGTAGAAACCACCTGGCACTGCATCGGCGTATTGACAGTAGTAAAATTTACGACAGTTGAAAGGATCTCGGGAGTAGCCTTCCTTCGTGCAGATAGGCAGCAGAGGAGCCGTTGGGAAGGAATGCACCGCGGGATCCTGAGGTGGTAGTTGTCCTGCAGGTGACTGTGACAGTGTGTTCGTGTCAATCTCGTGAACCCCCATGTAGTTGCCGTTTGTCTTGTATGCAAATGACGAGGTGCACGATGCGAGGGCAATGACTAAACAGGACATCCAGGGACGCATCTGAAACAAGTATGTATATACATCCCTACTAATTGTATAAGAGTGAAAGATTCTCGGTTTTGTCCTTCTTCCAGTGCTGGATTAACCCCTTAGGCTAACAAGGCTGAAGCCTAGGGCCCCGTTTAGCTGGGGGCCCCTGATTCTAAATTTTTTCTTCGAAAAAATGATCAAAAATCTTGCCGAAGGTTAATGTTATATTTAGATTTGATATTCAATGTTAATTTTGAAATTAAATTCTTATTTAGATTATACGAGTATTGTGATAAAAAAAATCAAATCAGCGTTATTTTATTTTTTATATTTAACCGAGGGCCCCCCGAATCCGGTTCTCCCTTCTTTCACGGCTAGATTAGATTATAGCAGTGGTGGATTTAACATGGCGGCTGATGTGCAATTGCCGCCTAGGTTCCTGCACAGAAGGCCCCCGCAGGGCCCCATAACCAAAAAAATTTATGGTTAGGTATAGGTATCCAAACACTACAATGTTTTCGTACAACTACGTTTGACCCGGTTTTAGTAAGCTACCTCTCACTTTCCCGAAAAATGGGCTCCTGCCCAGAAGGCCCCCCTAGGGCCCTATCCTCAAAAAAGAATTATGACTCTAATCAAAGACTATATTCTCTTCTGTACAACTACACATAGCCCGTGTTTAGTAAACTACCTCTTCATTTTCACCCCAAAATGGGCCCCGCAGAATGTTCGCCACCTGGGCCTTTTATCTTTAATCCGCCACTGGATTATAGGCTATTTGTTTTAGGCTTTTTCATTTTGGAAACATCATAAATAATTCTCGGATGAAACCGGGTAACGTGTCAGCAAGTCTATATACATATATATAATAAAAGAAGAAGTCCTGAGTTCCTGACTGACTGATTGACTCATCAACGCCCAGCTCAAACCGTTTAACCTAGGGACGTGAAATTTGAAAGGTATGTTCTTTTCATGACTTGGGAAGAATTTTTGGAAATTCCGTCCTCTAGAGGGAGAAAAATCGTAAACTGTGTTTTCACGGACTTTTCAATATATCTTAGGCCCGAAGTGAAACGCGGGGTATTTTGCTAAGTAGTATTATATATGGGAATTTCTTAGCTCGAGATCGACTATGAGAAAAGTATGTGGCAGTGTGTACATTTCGAATTTGCAACAGCTCGTGGAAAAGTACATAAGCAGTGCTTTTGATGTTTATACTCGAGATGAAGCATACTCTTGATTTGCCTTACAATGAAGCAACAGAGGTCTACGAAACTTGTTGCCTTATACTGGGGTGTAAGAAAGAATGTGACGACAGCTTATCTACAAATGGAATATCTAATCTCTTCAATTGTCTCCGAACGGATGTATTTTCGAATATAACATGAACGCGATGATGTCACGAAGCCGAGGATATTTCCCTTTGTAAATAGGTTATAACGTTACCACCATAGGTTACCACGAGCTTAAGATATTTACAATGTTGCTGAGTGTCAACTGTAACGAGGTAGGTATACTCACTTTGGAGGATAGAACTCTGCACAGATTTTCACGATTTCCCTGGCTCGCGGATAAGCAGATCAATTCCAATTCTCGTACAACACTATAAGTCGCTGTTTCACTAACTGCCGTTCACTGTGACTGATATCATACTTATATATGTGCGACTTCTCCATAAAATCATTACGCAGGCTTTCGTCTATCACATTGACAGACTGATACACATAAGACTAACGGGCATTAATGCGTAACGATACGCAGAAATGTTTAATATTTTCATCGCTGACGCTACGGCGAATCAGATTTTTCTTTCATGGATGATAGACAGACGTCGCGAGTTCCTCCGCGGCGAGAGATAATTCCAGAAAATATAACGTTTGACCATGACTATTTTCACGTACACTCGCCGCGGAAAGTAAGCTGACGCGCTGGAAAAATCGGTTTTTATTACCATTACCGCCTTGCGATAAGCAAACCAGAGATAAAAATGTTGGAAGTATTCTTACCTTGACAGACGTACGCCAATATTCTAGAAGAAAATTCAGAACCATCTGTCGGAAGGCTTGGACTTGAAGGATCCTTTATTCTGCAACAGGATGGTGATCCATGGCATTTATCTAACATTCTCTTTTACTTCGAAATAATAAAGATCGATTTTAAGAACGTGTCGACTTACTTTCCGCGGCGGGTGTATCTAGGGCAAGGTGAAGTTCCTCTTAAATCGACGATCGTGATAAACTATCAACTACCTTGATCATTTATTCGAAAAGAATCGAGACTGCACGAATTTCGAGCCACCGAACGTTGTACATGGAAATATTTCAAAACTTTTTTCATAATTAGAAAATACTTGTTCCGTTATCACGTGTCGAAACACTACAGTGGAATCCCGTTATCTGTTACGCCAGCTGCTCTTAAGAAACAGTAAACTTTGATATTTCATAATTCTGACTCACAGTGTAGGCTTTTATTGACATTTTTTTACCAAGCATGATTTCCCTGCCGACTCAAGGATGATATAAGCACGTATTCCAATTACTATAGTATAATCATACAACGTTAATATTTCCCGAATAAGTTAACGTAGAATATAATTACCACAGCTCAGGAAATTATTACCATAAACACTTGTATGTCTGGTTTTAATTTTATTTATTTACATATTCCTCAAATGCGTTTAAATCGTCTTCTGTCGTAAATGCGGAATTTATTTCTAGAAGTTACACAAATTGCGATACATCAGGAAATTGCGCGACGTACGAATACTTTCTCTCCGGCTCAATGACTCTGGTTTCGTTTACTTTCACAGGCAAAACGTTCATTATAGTCGTGGTTAATTCTATAGGCCTCAACGATCCAAAGAAATCTGTGACTGGCACTTTATCAGGATCCCTTCTGAATAAGTCCCTCCTTACTCCCACTGTCGATAAGCAATAATGCTTGGGGCAGACTTTCAGCTACAAGAAAAGGTATTAGTAAATTTCATTCGAACGTAGAATTTCTGTTTAAGAAACTTACAAATTCTCCCAATGTTTTGGTACTAGATGGTTCTACTTTTTCCAGAAAGTCCAATGCATAGTAGGTATAGCGATCTATAATGTAGACGCCGATGGCAGGATCCAGGTGGTGCTGCGAAGGAAAATAATAAATATTAAGCGATATATTATTCAAATAAAACTTGCATTTAGAAGATGCAATTTATCACTTACAGAAAGGGAATCTTCCTCCACCAAACTAGAAGCAACCGCCAGAATATTTGGCGAATAAAACTTCTCGTACATCGAACTTGCTTGGCAAGTATCGACGATGAACAGAATTTCATGGTATCTCCGCTTCTGCCACATTTGTTCCAACGCGTCTCCAAGCTCCTGACTAGTAATTTCCTCGGAATCTTGGAACTTTAGAAACCCGTTGCCGCCGTGGCCGGTGAGGTAAATAAGAATGTTAGATCCTTCATCTGTTAGTAGTTTCTTTGACCTTGGTGTTTCTGGTGTTAAACGTCCAGTTAACAATCTAACAAAATTCTCCACGGTAACTTCGTAACCCCTGTAATCTACTTCGACGTCGTCCCCGTAGACATTAATATGCTGCTTGATGTTATTGAACACAGTGGCTGGTCTAGGGTTTCTGGGATTGCACGCCATATCGTCCGCTATCATCAGAATGATCTGGGAATCTGGGATTCCCAAGCGTTTAACGCTGCGGTAAATTGACAGTACATTTGCGACGTGTCGATAATTGAACCAGAAACGTGACGTATCAACTAATACCGCCCAATTGTTCGAATGACCAGTTTCGGCGAAGTTCTCCGGTACCTGTGAAGGTTATAATTTCGTATTTCGTAATTGAACATTCACAGAAGTTTGGAATTCCGTATATACGCACCTCCCATGCGTGATTTAAGCAGAAAACGCACGAAATGATGAAAATTTTTATATACATTTTGTGATATTTATGTGTCACCACAAATTAGTATTAAATATATTAATGCTTCCTATATTCGATAATAATTTGTGAGAACGAAAGTTGTACATTTAAAGTGTGTATTTATCATTTTAACTGACATGTTGCTGTCATTACTGGATATATAATTGTCTTATGTCGCGATTGTCTGGAATATTATTTACAAACTTTGGTTAGAAACATAACCTATAAAGTGATTCATTTAATGCAACCGGGGAAGTTGCACTGGCGGAAATAGATGTCCGTGCAATCGAAATGACAGGTACTGCCTTCGTTTCGTAAACTGAACACTCTATAACTACTTGTTGCTTATACGAATCCTCTGTCGATAACAAACAACAGTTTTGTTTTTTAGTTTTTCGGACTTTTTTCGAAAACCGTTAGTCGCACGAGAAAAAGTAATAGAATATAAAATATGTTCCTTGTCCGGATCTACAACTTCTGTTTGACATATTTTTTTATTTAATCAATAACTTGGAGGATATTATATAAAATCGACTTTGTGGGCTGTTAAATAATGATTTAAATGTTTAAGGGCCCAGAGGCTGAGATGGGCATTATTTATATAACAAATTATTTAAATGACGTATCAAATATAAGAGACTTTAGTCTTATTCGTCACGAATAAATCGCCGAGTAACTCCATGCGCCAGTTTAGACGGGTGAACGATACAATGGGTGCGTTCCAGTTGGGCCCAATGTGGCTCGGCACGGGCCCCGCGCGGCATAGATCAAAGGCTCTCGCGAGTTTCGAGGCTCGCCAAGGTTAGTCGAGCTTCAATCGACTAAAATACGATTCAATACGAGAACACTGTTCATTCAATCATGATTGAATCCCCATGATTGCAATCATAAGCGCTTCGATTAAAAATTGACTCGGGTTAGTCTTATTCATGAGTCTCGAATAAAATTTTCTTCTTTTAGTCAAACTCAATTTTTTATTTCAAATAATTTTTTACCCATCTCTGCCCCGGGGTACCTTTTCCCATTATCCGATCGAGCTCAAAATTTACACAGATTTTTTTTAATTATTTGGAACTATTTTGCACGGTGCCCCGAAGAAAATCTGGAAAATTTTTTTTATCCAAAGTAAAAAGAAGCCTACTGTACACTTCGTCTGCGATAAAACCTTCGTTAACTTAAATTACCCATTCGCATTAATCAGAAACATTTACATATTCCTATTCAAGTTAGGAAAACGATTTCTTTCACTTTAACTCCGTCTTCAAATCGTAGCAATCAGCGGGGAGGTATAGAAACACACTTAATACACATTTTCAATACTTTATTCATATAATTTCGTAGTTACGGCATTATCTCTATGTATTTACATGTCTCCAGTTTTCGAGAGAGATCTCGTAATGCGTCTCTGTGCGCGCACTACTGTGTTACTCACATGTGTGGTTTGCCCTTGCGTTAGGTTGTAAAACGTACCGTCATTATTTCAACTTCGCCTATTTATCATTTTTCTTCGGTTCTTCTCCTCGCCGCTTTCACCCCCTGTCCTTCGTAACATAGAGCACTACGCGCGAAACAAGAGAAATCACGACTGAGTGGGTGGCGGATCGTATCGCGGTGCGACGTTCGTAGACCGTGCGCGTCTTTCGAATCGGAAAATTCTAAAGAAACGGCACAGGAGGTTCGCCTTGACGTGTAAAAAATCTAGATGCATCATCGTACGCTACGCTCTGCATTACGCCTTCGCTTATATCCGCCTTAAATTCCCGAAAACGAAACGGTTGCATCGACAGTCGGGCCGCGATGAGTAGTTGTCTCGAACGCGACGTCTCTCAACCCGGGGGAGTACATACGTGAATACGTTCATACCATATATACGTACAAATGTATACAGGATACACACGTTGTTAATACTCAGCGCACTTTTGGCAAATCAATGACATCAGTAAGAAAACATTTGTAGAGGAAAATGTCCCACTGCTTTTTATAACAGCCACGATAATTCCAGGTAATTTATAGTTCCCAATTGTGAGTCCAACTGCTTACCCCCAATTCGTGCAATATGTACAAGGTATGTATTACGATTACGTGAATCGTTCACGATTCCGTTTCACTTCGAACGTTATCGCGTCACGTGTCATTGAATTCCTCCCATCGGCTGCTTTCATGGGCGTCCGGAGGGGGTGCAAAAGGGGCAGTTGTCCCCCTTGGCTTTTTGAGAAAAAAATCCGAAGCCTAGGGCCCCGTTTAGCTGGGGAGCCCCTGATTCTAAATTTTTTCTTCGAAAAATTTATCAAAAAATCTTGCCCAGGGTTAACGTTATATTAAGTTTTGATATTCAACGTTAATTTTGAAATTAAATTCTCATTTAGATTATACGAGTATTATGATAAAAAAAAAACAAATCAGCGTTATATTATTTTTTATATGTAACCGAGGGCCCCCCGAATATTCAGCCGAGGGCCCCAGAAAAGGTAAATCCGGCTCTGCTTATTTTTCAAAATTGATTAAGTTCATACTAAAAAAGGAAGTATTTTTAATTTTCGATTTTAAATTTTTAATTAAATTGGCACTACTAAACGGGTTTAAAAACAGCAAGAGGGGTATATCTTTTTTTACCATCATCTCAAAGTTTCCCCACCCCTTGGAAAAATTCTCCGGACGCCCCTGTGCCAAATTCGTAATGAATCTTAAAAGTCAACGCAAGCCGTCGTATTTCACACAGAACAGTGACCATTCTCCCTCCTTCATTGTTTTCGTTCTGCCATTTATTCGCAAGGTGGATGTTGGGTAATGGCAACGTGAATAGCCTGTATATACCCTTTCCTGTCCGAGAAGGATCGATCAATTTCCGTTACACACGCTCGCGAATTCTACTGTACATACACATACATTTAGCGCATATGTATACGTGTAAAAATTGGGAGTGGGCGTAGTAAAGAAAAAAAAAAAAAGATATCCGCGATTGCCATCGATCCTAGAGTTTCGCAAACGTACAGTTTTATCGCTAACGCCGTCCGCTTCCTTTTATTCTCCTCCCACGTCTTCGCCTTCTCAAGCACGAGCGTATTTCGCTATCTATGTTCGTATAGTGCGCCCATAAATATAGACTGTACAATGTAAAATATAATTCCATCTAGCTATCAGCGACTCTAGATACAGTTGTGTGAGCTTATTTTTTTATTCTTTTCCATTTTCCTCTGGCTACCGTCCGACGACTCTCGACTCGCGAACATTTGTCACAATCGCGCGCGACGCGCGCGCTTCTCGCCCATTTCCCTTACACACGTATACGCATCATACACTCTCGACACTCTTTCCATCCTCCCGTTTCTCTCGTTCACAAGGCTCTTTCCTTCCTTGCTGCCGCACTACGCGTTAATAGTTAAAGGTTTAGGTATTTCTTCCTACCCGCGACACACTTAAGTTCAAGGTTTAATGCGTTAAGTTAAGTTAGAGTAACATTTTGCTCGGTAAGATATCTTATTAGAAGTTTAATTAGTTTAGTATAAACGTTAGTCGTCAGTACATCGAAGGATATGCAGATAGAGAGTTTAGAGGGCAGTGATAACAATATGTTTGCGTTTCTTTGGGGGAGGTCGGGGGTGTGAGAGCATAAAGGTGTTTCGTTTTTTTTAATGGTAATCTGCAGGCTTCGGGGTACGCGGTGGCGGAGTAAAAAATAGTTTCTTCTTTTTCTTTGTAAAAAGAGAGGGGTGGGGTAAAACTTGCAGATACTTATTGGTGTACTTTGAAAGAAAATTGGTACTTTCGTATTAACTGGGGTTTAAATTTGCTAAACAGACACCATAACAAAATCGAGTGATTTAATTTCGCAGTGAATTTACTTTCGAAGCGTCCACTTTTCTTTAGGAAAAGATATGCACCTATTCTACTTAGGTAGATCGTGAGTGATTTTGATTGCCTCGACACTTGCCTTGAGCACTCGTCCTGAATTATCCTCAATGACAAAGTAGATAATAGGTAATTAACCCGCCGTGAGGACACTTATTTTCGCACCGTGGGATACTTATTCAAGCCTCTCCTTTAATACACAATCGTTCTTCGAGTCAAATGTTTAAACGATTAAGTAGGAAAAATAAAAATTCGCAAGGAAGTTTAAGAAAAGAGGCAATTCGCTCAATACACAAACGACCCAGTGTGCTCAAGGCGGATTAATTCTATCACACATGTACACTATGTGTCACAAAATTTCCATCAAATTTCGTGCTCCGATTTCCTAATGTAAATTACACAATATATCTGCTGGAACACATACGTGACAAAAGAAAAATTCGAACTGCCGCAAGTTTAAATATTTGCACACTTCCCACGCACCTTCATTAATACGAAAATACCAAGGAATCCTTTATCGTTGAAGCTCCACATCGCGTGGACGATTTGTCGTTAAATTCCCTGTGAATTTCGTCGATCGTCGATTTCGAAACAAAGTGGCAAAGTGTTCGTCCGCGGTAAGTATTACTTTCCTCTTTTTCATTGGTTCGACACTTGAATCGCGCTACTTATATATTCTCATCGATCCTTCACGCGTGCCTGTTCAGGCAGAACGTATGCGTGTAGTTGATATCGTTAAGACTGCCCACTCAACTTTAGCCACGTAATATACAAAATCCACATCGACTTATCGTTTGTTTTTTTTTTAGTGCCTACGAATGATCTGGAGGGTGAAGATTGCATGTCTAGCGAAGTCGAGGGAGTAAAGATTATCTTTGCGTCCGTTTCGTGTTTTAAGCGTCATGCGTGGAAAGCTCACGTCTCGAGGATGCCTCGAACGTGCCGATCCACCGAGAAGGTTTTGTAAAATTTCATAAAACGACCAAAGAAAACGAGGACATAGTAAAGAAACGGCCCGAGGCGACCACTCGCGGCATCGTTTTTTATCGACAAAGATCGTGCTGCACGTGGATCCAAGCTCTTGTGCGATTAAGATATGAAAGAGTTCGATATATCTAAAAAATTGTACACACGTGTTCAGCTTCTATTATTCCTCCTTCCTTGCTCTCAACTTTTATCGCTCGCTTCCGTGCTTCCGACGAACAACGGCTATCGCCGTCACGTTAACGTCTCTGACAACGACGCTTCTGTTAGAAGACGACACTGTTCAACGTAATCGCCCGCGGTTTCGTCAGCGGCGTCTCGCGAGCTTTTCAAGAGAGAAGTGAAAAAGAACGAAGCACGATCCAACTAGACCTTAAAAATACCACAATCTTCTCTGCTACATTCTGAACCCTTCGCCTCGTGGATCTTCCCCGTCCAAATGGTCGATTTCTCTCTGATATGCGTCGAATCGTTACGGAGTCTGTTGGCTTTTAAAACGCGTTAATTGTGCTTCCCTGAGAGCCAGTATTTCACCAGGTCTGTACATTGCATGGGATCCTTCTTCCCCACAGTTCGGATCGTCGTTGGTTTGTAAAGAAACGCATCGCGTGGCTGAGTTTCTCCTCGTTTCCCATATTAATTCCTATGTTTTTACATCGACGGAAGTTTTAATCCTTCGAAGCGTACATTAAGAAGAGAAAGATTCGATAGACTTTAGGAGCTCGATAGAAAATTATAGATAGTCTCAGTGAAAATCAGCTGATCGATCGTAAAGATAGGATAAAAGTCGGGACGCGCGTAGAAAAAGCAGCACCGCTGCGGCTACGATGCTCCAAAGGGTTAAGCGTTCAATGGGCGCAGAGAACGCGGTAAGAGATCGTTTACTTTCAGAGTAGCTCGAGTGTTCATTGCAGTAAGTTAGTAAGAGGGCAGAGCCGCGTTAACGATGCCTCGCAAAGTCGCGGGAATACGCTTCGAGACTTTGCTGAAACGCGAATCGTAACGGTAACGACGCTGGTGAGTTCGCTCGTTTACGAGGGACTCTTTGGAATTCATAAGAGAGGGGAAATTGAATATGAAAATCCTAGACAGAGTTGCCAAGTACTTGGGGAATAAACTTGCAAGCGGGGAAACGCTTTAGTCGGTGTTCCTCGATCCTTCGAATAGCCTGAAGCCTTACGAAGTTAATTCTTACCGAAGCTAGTCGTCTGTCTCGCAGAAATCATGAGAGAAAAGATTTCGAACGAGAGCATAAAAGTTGTCATTACGTTTCAGACCTCAATTTCGTTTCTTTTCACATATTTCTTAACGAATATTCTACTGACTCTACCGATTTCGAGGATCTCTTGAAGCGGTGCTCGAGGGACCCCAATTCCAGGCAAAATTCCGTATCAACGAAGAGCCTTTGACGTGCTGAGCATTTTATAAAGTATTCGAAAGCCTCAGAATCGGACGTTTTTCTTCTCGCCTTCGATAGATCGTCGAAACGAGTATCCTCTCAATTTTATCTAATCTCCTTTTTTCCTTTCGTACATTCGTAAACCTATATACACTTCCAATCGCCACGATTTTCCATGAACGCATGTCAACATCTTGAAAATGATCCCGGGAACCGAGCATCGCCCAATTTGAAATTAGCCTTTTCAGAAAGGTTTCTCTTCTCCCTCGTCGTTGAATAGTCTTGTCACTTTGAAAGCGTTTCGTTATTGCTCTTGAAGAAATTCCGAAGGGAATCCACGTAATAGAATCGTGACAACAGTTAGCGATCTAACTTGGATCGATCGAGGAGATTTTCAATTTAATTGATTCCCCACCGGCGAACAGACTGAGCTGTAATCTCGACCAGTGCCGCAGTTTTGTAGGAATACCTGTGATCCATCGACAATCAGAAGAGGAGAATGATTCTTACACGCTCACTGATTTTAGTAATGACATCGACGTTGGCGATTTTGCGCGATATTTTAAACTTGTGCTCAGGTACAGAAGTGTTAGACGCTTTGGTATCTATTCGAGCGAATCGAGGAAGTGATAATTTATTCCTAATTGCCCTGACACAGGTAATTGGTGAGACCTTAGCACTGATCGCGAGATCCCAGACACTCGCTAGAAATCAGGATGCATCGAGCAGAGTGATACGAAAATATAGTGTGTACTTCGCTGACGACTTCCTTTGTCAGGATTGGGGAATCTCTATGGGGTGCAAGATCATCTGCTTCGTCGTAAGAAGATTTTTACCGAAGACAGGTGGCTGCCAAAACGATTCCAAAGAATGCGCAAAGAAGAAAGCGACAGAGCTCGATAGAAACGTCTTCGAGTATTCGTTATGTCCCGTGTTTAATGCCAGTTTAATTAACCCTTTGGAGCCCATTGTTCGAGGATGAATATCGAAGTTCCAATTCCTTGGGACCTACGAGTATTAAATTGATTTTGGAGAAACTTTATTTAGATAATTCTTTATGAAGCACATACATTGGAGATATACAGTGAAGTAGCTGAGGAGTATCACAGAAACATTGAAGAAAGTTTTAGGAAATCTTAAGCAAGACGTCAGGAAGTACAGGGTGATCCTTAATTGCACGTCGATACTTTAGTGTACGAATCTATATCACAAAACGAGGAAAGTATTATTGTACGAATATACTTTACCTAGAATTTGCGATGAATTATCTGACCAGTTGACTCGTTTCCCTTTGTATTTTTATGCAAATGAAAGAAAATTGCGCGTGACTAAACAACGGAAATAACTGTGACTCGTTATTCCAATTACCCTTCCAACTATCCTCCTTCCTCATTCTTTCCTCATTTCGTGATCCAGATTTACCCGCCAGAACGTTCACGTGCAATCACGGATCACCCCGTGTTCCGCAAACGCGTAAAGAATATCCAAAGAAGGTGCCAAGACGATTATCACAGAAACATCGAAGGGTTAACAAAGAAGAGTACAGAAGTGTCGGAGGAAAATATATGAGGGGACCTGTTGGACCGTTACGGGAAGTCGACTGATGAGAAGTTGGCGGACGTCAAAGGGTTAAGCACCGGTTGAACGTCGACGATTCGTTTTAGACAATATTGCGCTCGCACCCTGTGTGTATAATACGTAAAAGCATCTCTGCCACGTGTCACCTACTCGACAGTGTCCTCCGAGTGCTCTCGCCGATCGCTTATTCCCCGTATCTTGCAAAGAGTTGGCCTACGTGTCGCTAAACACCGACGTTACTTCGCGTCGCTGTTCCATGCTCGGAACAACTTGGACTTTCACGCTCGACACACGTACAGATCCACACATGCACGTACACTCACGCTCTCCCATGTTGTTAATAAAATCTATATAATTTAATAAACAATTTACACGCATAACATAATCGATAAATATCATATATGTATATATATATATATATCTTCCTCTTCTTCTTCTATACAACAATAAGTTCATTAATCGCTAGATAGGATCGTTCGTATCGATGCTTCCGTCCCTGCAGCCTTACTTCCAACACTTTCTCGTCCGTTCGTCCATGGGAACTACGATAACGTTGAAACAAAAGCGTATCCCATCCTCGAGACACAGCGCGACGCCTCCGCGACGCCACCCGTCGGGCAAGTTCGTCCGAAGCAACGTCTAACACCGGGGGTGAGGAGGCTACTTTCAACGTGATCTAAAGAAGGACCGTGCGCGTGAACGTTAAACCTTTCATGTACAGTAAATATCATACACAACTAGCGACGCAGCAACAAGGAGGAAGATTAATTTCGCGGTGGATTGTAGACGGGGCGAGGGGTCGAAGAGTTCTCCCCGCGGTAGTTGCGACCATGTTTCGAGGAATCGATCGTATGCCGCGTGGTCTAGGTCTGGCCAGCAACGGGAAAGTGCTGGGAATAAGCTCGAGCGCGGCTCCAACGAAAATGGCAACGCGATGCTCTACTTCCAGCTGGCGCTCATCGTCAGACACTTCTCCAATCGACACAACCTTTCCATACCGTACCCCGGGGGTCCTCACGCGCGATTATCGTCCGATGCTCAGCGCACACTGGACACCTCCCCTCACCGTGCCTTTCCTGTGGTTTCGTTTAACGCGATCAGTCCCGGCTAGTCGTCTTCAATCGCCCGACGACGCCTAAGAACATCGACGAGCGTTGAACCCCACCTGCCGCGGCTCGTTGTCTTCCGCGGACGTGCACAAGCTGCTAATGGGATCGCCGCCGTCTGTCGGGGTCCGTCGAGAGCGTCGCGTAAGCTCGCGCTTTCAGCCAGCCCGCAGGGTGCACGTCCATCCCCTCCCCGGAGGTGGCGAGAATCGATCCTCTTAGCGCGATCGATGCTCGTCGAACCCAATAACCGTGAATTCTGTTAAACGACGATTACAGGCCGCGGACACGTGAATAGTTCGTGACCTATCCGAACCTCGTTTCGACGACATAGTAATTCATCAGTCGTTCACCCGCGAGGAGCACCGTCCCACATTCGTCAGTACGCCGAGAAGGATGCTTCTCGATCCACCTAGCATCGATCAGGGATCCGAGAAGAGGCTCACTCGAATGTTCGACTCATGTCTGGACACCTGGCACGAGGCTCAAGAACGCGTGAGGTTTAAGGGAGCTCGTGGATCCTGGCCATATCTACACGTACCACTCTTTGATGTCTATCAGTTCTCGCTTCTTGTTAGTCTTGCTCCCGTTCGCACCGTTCTTCAGGGCGCCGTTGAACGGCTGGTTGGAGCCAGCCGCGCCCAGCAACGCGGCGTTCGGGTCCTGGCAGAAGGTCTTCGTCTCGTCCACCTTGTAGCTGGTCTCCGGACGATTCTTGAACTTGAGGATGATCAGGATGATCAGAACTATGGCGATCAACGCCGCGGCTATGATGCCGATTATCAGGGCGGCGTTCTCCGCCGCCTCGGACGTTATCCTCTTGTTGTTGTTGTTCTTCGGTGGCGTCGGCATCGGCGGGTAGATCGGGGGCGGAGGGGGCGGCGGCGGGTCCGTCATCTCCGTGGTGGTGCTCTGGGTGGTCACGGTTGTCGATCTCTGCGTCACGACGCTGCTGCAATAGTCGAAATTGGCGGTTTCAATGTGATTGAAAGGGGTGAAAAGTACCGGGGGATGAAGTTATAAGATAGTATCGCGGTCGGGGATTCAAATTCGACATTTCGAAATTGGGAGGTTGCAATTAGAATAATTGAAAGCTTCGACAGTGGTATATGTTGATGATTTCCTTGGGTAAATTCGTGTGGAAATTTATGATAAAGGGGCATGAATTGGTGCTTTAAAGTTATTTGCATAAAGCACGATCATCTCCATGTAGAGTGGTCGAATATAGTATTACCGATCTACGAGGTTCGTCCATTTTGCCAATAGGAGACCGAAATAGGTTTCGATGGCATGAGTGGAGATTAAAATGACAGTGTTAAAACAACTTCGCTAGTGAACTTAGTGAATTGACCGAATCGATTGGATGGTTAATTAGTTAGACCGCTTGATCCAATCAGACTGCTTAATCGGAGTTTGATTATCTAAAATCCTATTATCGACCTCCAAGCAGGTGAATAATTCATGTGAGCTTCAAGTTCGTGCGAGGAAATCTTAGTACTCGCGGGCAATGTTGATAATACTTTAAGCAGGCTCGGCGCACCCCTATAGGCCAAATTAGGCAGCTGCCTAGGGTGTAAAATTGACAAGCTGCGCAGAATGGTCTTTTCATTGTTGGCATTTTTTAAAATTAAGTTTTAAGTGAAGTATTACAAGTTGCACTATAAATTTTTTAAACTACGAATACAAATTCAGAGTATGGTTATCAAAAACTGCTATTAAAAATGTTGAAACTACTGAGAAACTTGACTGCTGTTAATATAAGAAAAATTATATTAAGGGGGATTCTCGTGTAACAGCCCCCGAAATTTATAAATTTTTTTAAAAATCTATAAATCTAAATTGTTAATATTGCACTAAACTCTTGTGGGATATAGGAAGGCATCTTTAAACTTGCAGAATTTTTTATGTCGATCCTTCTTCGTCGATATAAATATTAATATGAACAACTTATCTAAGAAAAAAACTTACTTTTTCTTTCAAACGCTATAACTCTTTCAATTTTTCATATTTTTTCTTAAAAGGGACCAATGCCAGCGTAAACTATCTAACTTTAATAAACTTCTATTTTGTTTTGCAATCAAATGACTGTGATAGGTGCTATACATCCCGCCATCGATATACAAAAATATATCTGCAAGTTTGAAGATGCTTCCTTACACCCCAAAAGAGTTTAATCCAATATGACCAACAGTTTTTTAAAAAAAAATTCTTAAATAGCGATCAGTTACTTTTGGAGCTGCTAGACGTGGATCTCGTTAAATCAGGTTATAAAAGAGAAACACCTGAATCAATCTTAAAATCTCTACACGTGACCGTGTTACGTATGTATATTTACAGAAATATCTAACAAACTATTGACTAAAATACACAGTCACCCTCTAAATACGTCTCGAAACGCACAGTGAAACATTTCTCACAAAAGCACATACAAATGCCATTAAAAATCTCTGTAAATAATCTTCAAATAAAGCAACAATTATACAAGCTCTTCCTCGCCTCTCCAAAAGGTCGCATACTACCTACAATACAAATATACACTTTAAGCCCCCACACTGTCACTTGAAACTAAAAAACAAATTCGACGTCACCCTACACACCATTCCTAACTTTCCATCCCGAAACCCCCAAGTATTAACTTTCCACGACTCCGACTAATTACCAAGACAGTAGCTCTCCCAAATAACCACCCACCACCCCCCAAGCGCGCAGCTGTCAACAACCCAACGAAAGCCTTCACAATGGCACAGATTCAACGCGGCGGAAGCATAATGAAGCCCGAAAATCAACAGCGTGTTGCGCGAACATATACCGGAGGATCACGCAGACGCGGTCTCGGCTTGCCGCTCGGGTTCGGGGGGCGACGACGTGGCGAATTTCGGCACCGCCGCGGGGTGTTGGAGCGTATCTGGCAAACTCACCTGGCGTGGCTGGTCTCGAGGTCTGTGGTCGACACATTGTACTGGACGAAGACGGTGACGGTGTCCCGGGTCGATGTCGACGGCGTGCCCGGAGACGTTTGCGTGCTGATGTGGCCGGTGGTGTACTCGCGGCCAGTCGTGTACGTCACCGAGCTGGAATCTGCTTGGCAAATGGAGAGAAGGAGAAGCGTCAGTGCCGGCTGTGCGGTGCAATTACGTGTATCCGATTGGCTTCGCCAGGGGGATGGGGTAGTAACGTGCTACCGACAATATTTACGCGTGCGTAGGCCGGCGGTATTCACGCGTGCGTGGGCAGCCACGTTGGCGAGGACACCTCGGGAGGGGGTTGTGCCGTTCCGCCGGGAACACGTAACACGCTTAATCACGTGAAAGGAGTCGTTATTCTACCCGCCGGGCCACGGTTCGATTGCTTTCTTTTTCTGGATCGCGAGCACGTGGGGTAACGTGGTTATTGAGAGTTGCGGGCAGACGGCAGTTTGAGAAAGTTGGGATCAGGGTGACTTCTCATCGCTGTTGGTTTCTAGATGCGATGGGGTTTGTGATATTTCTATGTGGGCACATGGGGGGTCGTTGCACTCTGTTATGTGGATATTATTTTTGATTAATCCGAAATTCAACCTTTTTAATTGGATCTCTGAGCTGGAAGAACACTTCGACCACTTGTTAACCACTATCGTCGAATAGCCACAGAAAATCGCCACATAAATTGCTATGGGGAAAGTTTGAATGTTCGAAGTTATTATTCTTTGGATATGATGAAGGCTGAATCACTCGTGAGCGGAAGTAGAAATTTGGTGCAGGTTATTTTCTAGAGATTACAGGCCACTGAGAAGTGTCAGCCTTGAAAGCTGAGGATGTAGCAGTCGTTGGTGCTTTCAAAGCTTGTCTCACGCGACGTGGGTAACACTAGACTACCCAGCTGCTGAAACACTGACGGCGAAGACGTTGGAGAAGAGAATTTTAAAGGGCTCATCTTCCAGAGACATGTTTATCCTAGGCGGCAGTTGGAGACGGTGGGTGATACGAGTGACAGTATGTAGATTGTAATTTCAAGGAATTTGTCAAAAGTTAAGTGTAAGCACGTGAAATTGTTCATGAAATTCATGAATTTAGAGGGAATTTATAATCAGGAAATATTTTCACAACCAATGATAAATATTTTAGGAGCCAGAATATTGTAGATTTATCAAAATATAGAAAACGACAAATACACTCCCAAAGAAACCTTCAACGACGCTAAAATAAAGCCAAAAGTACAATTCATAACAATACTTCGAGGGGTCAATCGAGTAGAAGAATTCACCAAAATAAACCTCCGCCTAAATTCTTCACAATTAATTCCCAGCCAGACCAGCTAAACTATGTCAAATATTTAAGTTCATTAACCGACGGGGATTCGACGATCGAAGCGTCTGATACCTTTGAAAATAACCGATCCGGACAATCACCCCCCTCGGGCAAGCGAAATATTTGAAAACGAGAAGCGCATGTCTGGGGCACAATCTATTTACCCCTACTAAACCATGTGACCTTACAAAGGTACAGTTTTTCTTATTAGAGTGATTAAAAACCCGCGCCCACGCGGAACGTGTGAATAGGCGTTGAGCAAGGTCAACCCCGAGAAGAAAATTTCGTACCGTTTAGAAGATTTTCGGGGGCAGTTTCGTTGGACTTCGCAGAGGGAAATTACTTTAACCGGCGTAAACGATGGTGCAAGGTAAACGACGAGGAGCACCCTATTCTGCGATGAAGAGCAGCGTGTACTGAAAGAAGTCTGGTCTCCGTCGCGTCAAAGAGGGTAGCGCTATTTTCGTGACGGTCAACTTAACCGGTGGCAGTCGGGATTGGCGGAGCTTTCACCGCATGAAAGTCGAGGGATATGCAGATGAAGAGGACGCCCACGGGCCAAGTATTTCCATAACGAGCACTCATGCATTCTCCTTCCCCTTTTTTCATCTTCTCCTCCCGAGGACCGCATCTCTTGCCTCAATTATAGCGAGAGTCGTATCTCGAAGATGCTTCACTTCCCCCTCCCCAATAAATATTAATGCGGCGATCTTCTCCCGCAAAGCTATGGCAGTTTCCATCCGACGGGAGCGTTGAATCAATCTACCTTTGACAACTGAGCTTGCAAATTTTCATGTAGAATATACAGGAAAATTTTCAGGGACAATATAGAATCAGAGAATTTTATATTTGAATGTACAGAATATTTTCTATGGCTCTTTCATGTGTCATAGAGACTTGTGCTTTAATTGTTTAAGATAGGATGGTAGAAGCTTTATAAAATAGAGAATGGTACAAGAAAGTCAGCCGCAGCCACCCCTCAACTGCTTCTCAGATTAAAAAACGTTTCCTCGCGAAAAACCGCTGCCACCCAACAATACTTTGCAGCCCCAATCTCGCGGCTTTCACGACGGAACAAGAGGCGATCGCCCACCAACAAAGGGGGAGACTTTCATCCTGTCGCGTCTTCCGGAGGAGTTTTCAATTTATCCCCTCGAAAAGAAACTCCTTTCACTCCTGCCGCACACTATGCAAGTCTTGGAAATACGCCTGCTGCACGAACGGCGGGCACGTACTAGGAAGTGAACGAGAGGAAACCGTGAACGGAAGATCAATACCAGGGCGCCGCGAGGGAGCTCATGAAAATCGAGTGCCCTGAAAGCAAAGCAAAGAGGAGAACGGACCGGTGGCTGATGTGACGATGATTTCCTCGGTGGTCACCGGCTCGCCGGAGCCTTCCTCGCAGTCCTCGTCGTCATCGCAGGATGGACGTTCCTGGATGTTCTCCTTGTGGGCCTTGGGCCTGAAGGTCGTCGGCGACCTGGTTGACGCCACGTAGACTGGCGTTATTATGTCGTCTGCGAACAGAGAGGGTGGTGGATTACTAAATTTATCGAGGATACGTCATGAAAACTGATATTGCATTCGCTGGGGGGTGGTTAATCGATCCTTCTTTGGTGTTGGAACTCGTGGAGTTGTTGCAGGGAGTACTTGGAATAGTTAGCACTATGGGACCGTCCTTAAATTACGTAAGGGTACGTTTGGAAGATTTCGTATTCCCTCCTTGCCCCAATATAAGAAT
Organism: Andrena bicolor; assembly: GCA_960531205.1. Classification (NCBI taxonomy): domain Eukaryota; kingdom Metazoa; phylum Arthropoda; class Insecta; order Hymenoptera; family Andrenidae; genus Andrena; species Andrena bicolor. Next base: position 1,464,059 of record OY482668.1, on the reverse strand, counting down.
TCGTAAGATTTTGTATTCCAATCCCACCCCCCTTCTTTACGTAATATGTTTTACAGTTATTAAAGGTTCATTCCTGTATTCCAACTTCAAGTAAAAATAGAAAATTTCGAGATTCGAAGTTTGAATGCGCGCAACTTTTTTCAATTTGGACTTACGTGGTTAATTCTGACAAAAGAGACAAAAAAAATTGAATGTTGCCAAATTTTGCGGTGTGATTACAGGAATGACATTTTAAGACTCTTTCTCTCTACTTGTTAGAATACGGAAAAAATTCGCCCCCCCCCCCCCAGTTTTGCGTAATTTAAGGAAAACTCATTAAGATTGTGGTAATTGGTTACGATAATATTTCCATCACGTCTGAGTGGAAACATTATGCTTTATTCTACGGAACACTGATGATTGAGTAGTAGCATTCAAAGAATGAAGCTGAAGCTCCAAAATTCAACACCCCTCTACTCATAACTATACGCAACATGCCAACATTGAAATTTAAATTCCCCTGTGGGAAGCTCCAGAAACAATCCAATTCAATTTCAATTTCGAGAACGCATGTATCCAAAAAGACAAATATCCAACGTTATTACACCTCGGTTACAGTGCGAATTGTGTATCTCGTAATTGGCAATGTAGTACACGATTTAATTTACAGGAATGAAGACCAAACATCCTTTCTTCAAATATACAAAAATTAGGGATTCACCGTACATTTAATATCTTAGCAATCCTCCTCAACCCTCGATTTCTATATGAAGAGTAGCTTTTGAAATTTCAACCGTCTTACTTGTACGGACGACCTGCTAATTACGTTCTAAAGTGTATTAACAGATTTCAGATTCTATTCCAGAAGCTACCAATGAGGGATGCATCCCCTTTAATTTCTGAGGACGTCTCGACGTCGCGACGTAGGCTGTCATTATTACCTACGTCGACTGCCAGCAGGGAGGATCGTGGTTATTGAAAATTATTGCGTGTACCATGGCCTCCGACTCTGGCATAATTTCCGTATGATTGCGCGCGGTTTGCAGCGTTTGCGTCATCAACATCGGTGTAACGCGAAACGAAAACGCGGTTGTTCCGAGCTAACAGGGGGGATGAAGGTGGTGGGAGAGGCGGCGATAATGGAGATAGAATGCAGGTTTGATTGGAACGTTTTGTCCTCGGGCCGCGATATACCTGGCACACGGTTTCGTTTCGCTTTGAATTCAATTTCAATGGCAATTTGCTTGATTTTCTTCCATTTTCTGCGGGATCGTTTCCGCGCGACCGTTTGCCCCTTGATTGATATTTGTCGGCGGGTTGATTTAATTGCAGCGTATTGATGAACGTTAGAAACTTTCGTGGGGATATTATTCTATGAATTGAAGTTCAGGCATTGCTGAGCGCGAGGAATATCTTGTGCTCGCGGAGGGAGCATTGTTTGCTATCTGTTGCGGTATGTCGTAAATCATATTGGGCTTTACTACTTGCGATTGCAGGTAGATTAGACGCTGGAGTCTATCGGATAGACTGCGATCAGTTTATGGGTATGTATTGTAGAGTAGAATAGTAAAATATGGGTAGGTACAGTGTTCCATAATCTATTTGTCATTATTAACTTGTGTGTCTTAATTAATTTTGTTGTAAAAATGAAATTAAAAATTCTATTTTATAAAATTTGACATATGTTCTTAGCTGTGTGACGGTGTTAACTGATGTCGAAGGGAGTTACAAACTAACGTGTCTTTGAAATAACCTTGAATATAAAAAAAGCCGATATTGTACTGCATATTTTTTTTTTAATAAACGTGTAAGCGGATGCATTAAAGTTATATTGTATTTTTATAGCAGAAATAAAGTACTGATTGTTTACGGAAGTATATTTGTTGTCCTAAGACATTACGTAACAAGTGTATGTATTCGTGGAAGTGTTTATCGACGGCTTAGTTATTTGTAAAACGCGAAGTGCAAAGGGATGTTCTATAAATGCAATGTCAAATAGCTTTAATCTTTTAAGTTCTGTTGTCTCATCTACTAATTGCAGTGGAATACAATTTTCTCATGGATAAGTGAATGCAAATTTGAACAATTTTGTATGAGGTTAATCTTCGACGACATGCGCATTTATTTATATAAATATCTCCTTTATAATCCAACGGTAATGAAAATAAAAATATATCCTTGTTGGGCATGGAGTAAATTCCTCATTCAACGCGTAGATTTAGATGCCAATTATGACATGACGAACGAAATTTAAATTTACCTTCGTTGGATATTAATTTGTCGACACGAAAGCTAATTAAGGAATTAAAATTTCAGGGATTAATCATCCCATGTAGAGTTTCACAGATTAGGATCCCCAGTGCGATGAAAATTCTCACAATCATTGTACTTTTGTAATAATTTTCTACTCAAAATTTCCATCATTCTTAATCATCCAAAGTTATAAATTTCTCAAACGTCTTCCAAAATCCTCAAATCCGAAAGTAAATATCATAACCAAAATAAAATAAAAAAAAGTACGATCCAAAATGCAATAGTAGGTACGACACGGAAGAATATGAATCATTTGAAATGAAATTCCTCATTTATGAACATGCATCGCCATCAATACAGTAGAATCTCTTACATAAGCCATGCGTGACTCGAACTAATATTTAAATAAAAAATCCCACTATCGATCTTTCTGTTTATCTCACTGTCCTTCGTCCACCTAACAACGCTGCATTTCCAGCCGTGAAATGTTACACGTTTAAAAATAACCCGTTGCTCGCTCGACGATAGTTGGTTTAATGGGCTGATCGGGCGTCAGGTCGTTAAGGGGATCTCATTAATTCAGTTTTTAGTCAGCCGGAGAAGATTTTCGAGCCGGCTGTCAGGTTGCGCGAGGAGGTCGACGAGGAGGAGAAAGGAGGAGCTCCAGGGATCCTAAATATGCAAATGAATCGAAGATACAACTGGGCAAGCATGAAGACGAAAAGGTGGCATGCATGCTGCATGCGATATGGGCGAACCCGATCGTTCGTGCGTGTGTGTTCTCCCTCTGTCCTGCCTCTCCTCGCCCCTTCACCTACACACGCGCTTCTACCTTCGTCAATTATATGAAATGGCCGAGAGATATAGGTGTAAATAACATAAATAGTGGTTAAACTATTATTTCAGTGTCACCTATGAGTCGCTGACACGTTGAACTGTGGAAATGTCAATTGTTTTAGAGTACGTTTAGTTACAAAAAATTTTAGTTTATGATTTAAGAAAAGTATTTAAGATACTGACGTACAATGATTTGTTGCGCGTGAAAATATTGGATTACAGATTAGATTTCATTTATTTGTTAAACAGAGATAACCACGATTCGTTTTGAGATTATTAGAAGATATAATATTACAATTGGCGTTTAATTCGGTATTGTAGGTCGGGAGTTAACTATATATCTTTCTGCTCATATCGGCTGAATAACTCTGTACATTTGTGTAATTATTTGCTCCGAGGTTATGCTGCAGTTAATAATGAAAAAGTCTGGGATTGTTTAATACTGAAATTGAAGATCGGATTTTAAGATTTAAAACGTTGCCTGTGTTACATTTTAGAATTTAGATAATGCAGTGGTACAATTTATTTGAAATAAGTGCTAACGAAATGCATGATAAAAATATTATTTACTGTGGATTGTATTCCGATCTTAAGTAACACCTACTATTATCAAACGAGTACATAAAGTTATTCGTGTTCTTTCTCCTTATAATATTAAAATCCATTAGAATTTTATAAAATTAATATTTCCATAAATAATGAAACGATTTCAATCATTTAATTTGTTGATGGAATATAGTCCAGTATTTATTTAATTGACATTTAATGAGACGGCTGTGCATTTCATCGACAAGATTAATTAATGAATTGTTTCCCATTTATAATGCAATAAATAAAATAAATACTTGTTTAATCCACATATTGAAAAAAAAATGTGGTAAAGTGCCGCCAAAGGACGACAAGTGCCTTTACCATTTTATGTGTGTTTCCATCCTTGTCTAGGGGAGTGCTAAACGTCTCTCCTTTCATACTACACAGTAGAGCGTAGCTTCCAGCGCTCTTATATACGAACCGACTGGCTTGCGACCACTAGCGAGAAAGTAATTTTTCGCGAATAACTCGAACACGGTTAGTCCGATCGAAAAACTGTAAAGAAACGTTTTACTCAAAATTACATAATCTATCTAACGATGCAGCTTGCAGGTCCTTTCGTCGTGTATAAATTTTTTTCTATGTTTATATGCCTATACGCAGTAGTAACATATATATATTGTGATGCTTCTACATATACAGGGTGTTAAAAAATTATAGGACAAACCAGAAGAAAAATTTCTCATGTGATTAAACATCGAACAGGCACCTAATCGAATATTGTTCACGTAGTAGAAGGTCCGTGTTCTTTTTACACGAAATATCGTGGGATCAATTTTAAAATCTACAGAAAATACGACGCAATCAATAATTGATGAAAGAGAGTCACACATGAACGTGCACGTAAAATCTGGATACGTGCAACGCGTGTAAAGAGACGCGTAAAAGAAATTCCTCTGCGAGGAAACGTGCAGAAGGAATTACTTACGCCCTCGAAATTGTTACTTACACTTACCGGAACCAGACTCGTAGATTGGTGTGCATTCCTCGTCTTCGTCGTCGGCGGTGCAGCCGCTTCCGGCGCCAGAAAATATGAGGTCGTCTATGACGCCTGGGAAACCGGACGCTGGTGTCTGCGAAAAAAATAGGAACAAATACACATTTATCGCGACCGACGAGGTGACGCCATCTCGCGTGACTTGGCATACAAATTTTCAGCTGAAAGTTGAATGTAGATCGCAGTGTTAAATAAATGTAACAAAGTAACACAGATATCGTAACAAATGATTGTAGTATTAAACTGGTGAATGCTATTTTGTTTATAATAATCAGTAATTTGTTAGGTGTCTTACACGATTGCCGGAAATAATGTTTGGTATTGAAATATTGTTTAATAAAATATCAATTACCTACGTTTCTAGTAAATTAATTCTTTCTGAATTTGAATTACATCCTTTCGTTTCTACGGATATAATTTTAATATTACAGGCCTGCATGATGAAGGAACGACTAGATTACACAGGTATCGATTTGTGGCGGTAGTTCCTTCATTGGCCACTAGATGGCCACGAGCTTGAACTCGTCTTCGAATATTCTGTACTGATAATAAACGGAAAAAAAACTGTTGTATAGGTCTTTGCGCACGTATTCTCGCGTTTGCGTGACGTGATAGATTTTGAAGCAATGCCGGGTAAGTGGGGAACGAAAAATGCTACAAGCAGAAGCTCAAAAGAAAATGATTATTCATGATATAAAGTATTTGGAGGAGTGGTTATCGAAAGGGAAACGACACGAAATGAGAAGTTTTTTTGTGATAATGACATGGAATACTTTTCCTCTATTCACCTGTTGCATTCTTTGTAAAGGAGCAGCACGATCCAAAAGGCTTCCAGCGGGCAGTAATTGAACGTCCCCTCTAGTAGTCACTCTTCCATCCTTCGCAGCAGCAAGTTCCAAAATTCGTGCACCATTCACAACGAGGCCAACGATCACGCCTAAGAATGGCCTTTCTACTCTTCCTTTGTTGCGATTCCATCGACCACCCACCTGAATAGTCGATTGGCTGTTGAACACCGTCAATTGACGACCTGCAACCGGCAATCGAATTTTTTAGAAAAATGAACTTAACAATTTCGAGTGTCAAATTTCAATGTTAGCTGCACGTCGTTGGTGCAAATCTCATAATCATATTCTAAGTATTCCCTGAACTCCCAGCGCAATTGCCTGTGCCATTCAAAGGGTTAATAAGTATCGAGCTTTTTTGTACATTACCACAATTCAATTATACATTTCCCGACATAAGTTATTAGAAATGACCACCCCAAGTTCCCAAGAGCGATTCGCAAATAGTCTTAGCACCGTTTGGCAAGCAGTTCAGAAATATTCTGCATGTAGAATCAAAGTGTCCCTTCCCCCGCGACGAAGAGCTAAAGGGATTGCTGTTTCTATGGCTGACAAATGTTTTCGTTTGACCACTGACCAGGCGAGCAGGAGTCAGTGGATCTCGCATGGGTAACCATTGGCCGGTCCACCAGGTCAATGTGTACTTGGAAGAAGATGGGAGCGAAGGTATTACTCCCCATGCCCCCTACTCCTTGCAAGGGTTTGCATCGAGCCCTTTCCCTTTGTAGGGTCTAAATTTGGTTGCTTTTGTGAGCAGGCTAGCATGCAGCACGTGGAACTCCTTAGGGTTCGATCTGCCCTTCGTGGATGGTGCGTGGTGCTTGGATCGCCATCGCACCTGCGGTGCTATAGGCATACCTTCTTTATCATAAAATATACTTGTTTGGCACGGATGTTTTGAAGGGAAATTTACAGATTTGCATTCTGTATTATTATTTAACACAACCTTTATTTTTATATTTCATAAGTCCCATTCGAACTAAAATTTTATTTTCAAGAAGTTTTATTTTATCAGTTCTCATGGGAACTTATAACGCGAGAACATTTTTAAAAAAGTTCCAAGGTACATCCTTCAAATAGAACCTATTATAAAGTTCCCGAACTTTTTCGACTCGTGCAATAAAGTAAATTGTCAATTTGCAAATTCAATAAAAATAGTGATCTTATGAGGGGAACAAGTTAAGAGGAACCCAATTCTGGATCAACTCTTTTATAAAGAAAACCAATAGTATTGAATATATAATATTATAATACGATTCAACAAAGTACAGTAGTACACCACTAAAATTATTTACGCGCCCACAAAAGTGTCATCAATTCTGAGCATTGCTCTAACCACCAATGTAACCTACAGACTGACACGCTCGATCTTTTCGAATATGTATATAAAACCTGTGGGACACCGATCAGGCCAACATGGTGGGCCCAGAGTCACATATATTCCTCGGTGTAAACCAGGTGATAGAATCGATTGGCAGAGATCGATAATGTGGCTATTTTTTTATTAGGCGACTAGAAGCCGAGGGGCGGGATCGGGTACGAGCAGGTTCCGTTCACGTGACCTGCCATGGGCGAGTTAAATACCACCTGGTAATAGGAAAGCAACAAACGGAGCAGGCTTCCTGGCTGTCACTGATGAAGACCTGGTGGGGAGCAGGTGGTATTATCGTGGCCTGGGAGTGGGTAATAATTTTCGGCGAGCTGAGAAAAAATGGGCCTGACTGACAGGACTACCAGGCGAGCAGAAGCTGAAGGAGGGTGGCTGGGTGCCATTTTAGGCACCGGCGAAGATGGCTGTTCGGCCTGCTGTTATTCTTCAGTGGACTCCAGTTTAATCGCCATTTTAATAGTTTAACGTGAAAGTTTCAACTGTCCACGCTTAACAATACGGGGAAATGGGTGAATAAGATATAGTACGATGGTCAACGTGTTTGATTTAGAATTTTTTTCGGCAGGGATCTTTTTAAAGAAGTTCTTGGAGTTCCTCTGTCATGGCGACTTACCCCGGTGTTTTCGATAAAATAATTCTCTTGATTTTTCTGCCATCGCACACTTCGTTATTCTTCAGAATTAGGTCCACGATGTTAGACAGGGGAATCGAAGTCGCGGAAAATCTCAAATATGGCGCTCCTTTTCAGGCCGCCAAAGTAGGGAGACCCATTAAGAATATCATTGTGAAAAATACTGGAAGATATGTTGAGTTTTAAATATAGTTTACGTAAAATTCTTGAATAATTAATTGTGGAATTTATTAGGGAATCCTCAAATTAGAAATATATTATCCTTGCAAATGTACCTATTTATGTAGAACAGCTTCGTGTTAGCAAATTAGAAAGCTGTCGATCAGGAAATAAAGATATCTATCTTTTGTATTCTCAAGTAATACATATTGTGTACAACTGTCTGTAGGCTTTTTAAAGGGCTATAGATTACGTGACGTCTATGGACTTGACATCACAGTTTGTATTACAGTTTCATTTCCATACGATGGTAGATAAGTTATATAAATGCCACACAATGCGCTGTCCATTTAATATCTCTGTGAACGATGGGTAGAACTATTTCCATATTTAACTCTTCATTAAAACCCATTTAAGATCCTCCTTTATACTTCAAACTAAATAGACATTTACCCATTTTAATCGATTCACTTAAACTGACCACTGACTATGATACCGCATAATAAATAATATTTAAGTATCCCAAGTTTCTTTCCAATTTTTCAAAATTGGTCTAAATCGAGTCCTCCATCTACCTTGAAGACGCAAATCAACCTGAATACTCATTGACTCCTTGCGCTGGCTCGCGAGTCCAACAAATCGTACGACAAAGCCAATTAAGCGATGCATTTTGCAACATCTTGTTAATCCAGTCGAGGTGTATTCAAACTCCTCCACTTATTTACACATAACGTCAGTCAGCTTTCTGCGAAACATACGTCACGGCCACGAATGATCTGCATTGGAGAAATGACTCGAGTTCCAGTCACCAGTTTTTTCCTCTCCTTAGGTCTGGCACTTGTCGGTCAGGCATAGTGAGTCTACCAGCGTAACATAAAAATACAGTTGGTCGTCCGGCGATCAGCTCACCGAGGATTGCCAGCAGGGATACATGTGTTGGCGTAGCACGTGTCCGGGATTCGCGACTTATTTCACTTTTAATCGCGATGAAAAAGCGAGCAAAGCCTCCGATCGTGCGACAGGTGCCCGTAGAAGGAGATAACTGTGTCATTCACGCCACATTCCGATCTGAAGAAGTCCAATAAACTGTATCACTTTACTAGGAGAGCAGGAGAGGCATGGGTGCGTCGGGGCGCCCTGCCCGACCCGAACGCCAGATTTTAGCCAGCCAGACCTCCTCCTCCGTTCAAATCCTCGACCCTGGTGTATTCTCGCCGACCAACGCGGAAGAGCCTCGTGTTTCAAACTTATACACACAATCTTACAAGTGTTTTTTTTTTAAACAAAGAACACTGATTACGAGCGACTGTAGCGGGCACTGTTATCGATATTTAATAACTCGCTGTGTTATTTAAAATTGATTCAAATTATTCGAACTAAAGTAATATTTTGTTTCTGTTCTTTTAATTTAATTTGAGTTGCATATTTTGTCGATTGTACTTTAGTATTGCGTAATAATTTCAGCTTCTCGCACTTATTAACTTGTTATTATTCAAGCTTTTTCCTAAATTGTTACACCATTTCTGTCACTTACTTTGTTTTTTTTTTCAAGAAATAATTTACTGAGGATTAGAATTTTTTTACCTCGAGTGTATATTATTCCTTCATAAATTTATGGATGTTTATCGTACACGTATGTATTTTATTATGAGTATATTATAAATTCACTGGTAGCAATGTATAATTTTCTTTTTAGTCTTATTTCTTTTTTAATCGAAAGGAGGTATACCGCGAACGTTCGAGCTGGACAGAGTCTCAGGAAGCGCTAGGAAGGCGTGAGATCTCGGGCGTCTAACGTTTTGTGGCAATTAGCTCTTGGTCGACATAATCTAAATTAATAAGTAAACTGACAGGAGAGTATAGAAGACGTGGCGGTGCTGGGCCCGAAAGTGGGTTGCTGTTGGCTTCAGGTGGCTTAGGCAAGTGGCACGTCGGCTAAAATGGATCAGGAGAGCATGCGAGCAGAAGGTTCGAGTTGCCTAATCTTTTGGCACCGCCTACGATAAATTCCTGTATCAATCTTCCGCAGCAATGGCGTCTGCCTCTTCAATCCTACGTCTGTAAACGTCCCTTTTAATATAAATAGTCCCTAACTCTACGTTTCCTACTTTTCTATTTTCAAAATCTCATTTCGTAAGGTAGACAAAATATTTATTAATAATTTTCTAAACTACTGCCAATCAACCATTTTGAATAAAAAAATGCGGAGGCTTCCGAACATTTAAAATAAAAATGTATCACGATGAAGGAACTGAATTTTAAACTTTAAAAGTCAAAATTAAAAATTCACGATTCCGTTGAGAATGAAATTTCCATCAAACTTTCCTCACGACTCTTATCAATAATCATTGACTCGAGTTTCGTAGAAACGTCTCCGACTTCCACAGATATGCTTATCGCTTCGAGTTCTTATCAGCGGATAAGTAAAAGTGCCAGGCCTCGTGTTTGACGTGGTCTTGCACGGGGCCGAGTAAACGAGGGACTGTATAATCGAAATCGAAACGTGGCCATCGGTCCCACGGACTCGGTTTGGGAACCGTCCGGCTTCACACGGCTTTTATGGTGGGAACCAGGAATGCCTTAGCGTCGTTCGCTGAGTGTGGGAAACGTCGATGATTCCCAGGCGATGGGAATAACGTTTCCTATACGTACACACGAAACGTGAACAGCGTAAATGTTGTTACGTACACACACTACTCAACAAAATGTTATCATTTTATCATTTCACATACCCGGAGCTTCTTTTAAAACATTGTTGTAGGTATCTGGAACGTGACTCCACGGTCGAACAAATTTTTATCAACGATCAGATTTTTTTTCCGTATGTTCTAGATCGTCAAACATGCGATATGGTCTGAAAATACATTTTTTATCCAATTTAAGCATTAGCATAAAAATGTTTTTTTTTTTAAATTTTAGCCTGCTGTGTATTTTGTGTAATTCGGTGCTTAGAAGAAACGTATTTCTTCATTTAAAATGAACTTCTGCAGAGGTTAGAAATAGTAAGATTTCATCGTGAACATTCACGGGGGTTTATCAATGGAGTGGTGTAGTAAGCGTGGAGTAATCGTACGTGTAGTATAGTAAGAGAGGAAGAAACCCGTTCAGGAGGGTATAGCTACAGGTCGTAGGCTCGTCTGGTCGGTTCAGAATGGCCTTGGGACCCCAAGGCTGTTCCTAGTGCGGGCATGACTGGCTTAGGCGAACTACCACTTCACCATGCTCGCCTGATGCTTCTAAACACGTCGGTTAGATCAACCCTAACCTTTCTTACGCTCTACACACGTATATCGTGCACCTGTGGCCGTTTCAAATGGATCTCTATCCGTAATCCTTGCTTTTAGCGCTGTAACTCCTTTTCGTGCGCATTTCTTTTAATCGGGATCGAAGGGTACAATTGTTTATTGAACGAATGCTGTTGTAACGACATTATTTAACTAGGTCAAAGAATGTTATAAATAATTTGGAATATTTAAATGATGCACTGAAGCATTCATTCAGAGCTTAAAGGACCGTCAACACTCATCGAAAGAAACAGAGATTTAAATTATTGTTCCTTTATTATTCGTTATAATTATTTACTATTATGTAATTCAGTAATCCTTTAAACTACATTCAAATTTAATATTTAATATCGATGCTTCAATTTTATATCCTCGTGGAGTTTCATCGAAACATTCCTCTTGAATTCTGCGAGAAAGAATTGAACACTTGGAAGTCATCAATATTTTTCGAATCCTATATTTTATTTTACGGGTTAGAAAAATCTCTGGACTCCTCAGGCCGGGGTGCCTTTAATTTCATTTCGAGGCGCACTTAACCGAGCTCCTGTAATCTCAAACGAGAGACCTTTCCCACGCCAGCTAAATAGCGTGGAATAGAAGGCCATAAAATCGAAATTAACTCGACTTCGTGAAAAGAGATTTTTGCCCCAGGTCGGGGCAGAAGATTTCAAAATCGTGGGAATTGCGCGACCACAGGCGAACGGTTTCGGCATTCGATACGCATAAACCACGACTTTCCCATGGCACGCTTTCTCGTGTCGAGGGCACAAAAAATAATGAGATTTCGGCGGCTGGCACGTCGCGCCGCTGTGAGAACCAACACCGTGAGAAGATGCTGGACTTGGGGCTGAATTCGGTGTTCCTCGTATCAGGCCACTATCAGAGGGTGAAGCTTGTCGAGCCGAGCCGCCTTAACAAAACTGAAAGCAGCCTTTAAATGACAACGAGCTCCCTCGAAATTCTTTGAAAAAATAGATATTTCCTGCTTTGTCAAAATCAAGCAGGTTTCCTTTTCCCACGAAAGGGTCTTAAAATCTAGGACAGTTGTGGTAAATGTTCCACGTGTTTCCGTGTCTCCTTTGCACAATAAAAATCGACAATGTAATTATACGAGAAATAAGGAAACCCTTAAGTAGTTTTTTTGTTTCAAGGAAGAATTGGGGTCTTTAATATAAACGCGCAACTCTGGCGACGAGGTCCTACGAACGTGTTTATAGATTTAAAAGCGAAGTTTGGAAAAGATCTGCTTAACAGTTTCTTAGAAAAAATTCCCAAAAGTCACCTTATTCTTAGCGTCCTAAATAAAGGCTCCCTACTTAAGGGTACTACCAATATGTTTAATCACTCGACACATTAATTTATATTAAATTCCTAGTGAGATCGTAGAAGATATGTTAATAACGAAATCGAAGTTGATAATAATAGGGGCGTAAGTTTAGTAAGTTTCTCTTCATCGAGCATGATTTAATTCCACGCTTGGAGCGAGGAAGGCGCGCAAGGGGTAAAAGCAAGCTCCTACCAGCTCTTCTGGTGTGGTCTCCTGCTCGATCTGGGAATCTGTTTCCCCTGAAGTCGCTCAGATTCTCACGATCATGGGAACGGAGGTGTCTCTCCTCCAGCTGGGAACTCTGGGAACGATGTCCCGTGGGAAGCTTTCGACGACGGTGAAGACGACCGAAGGACGCGGAGGAGCACGGGGAACGACTGGTCGAACTCTTTTCCAAAGCTGAACGCCTACTACCGAACCAGATCGCTCCGCTGGTTCCAGGGACGAACTATCTCACGCTTTCGACCGTGCCTGTGGGAATCGGCTCGCGTTCCCGGGGAATCCTTCTCGAATTCGTGAGAAACTATTTGAAACGCGTCGCGGGGGCAATCGTCGTCACACGCGTCACGCGCCGAGCGCGATCGTCCTGTCGAATATCGAATCATCTCGGCTCAAAGGACACGTGGCATTGGGAGGCACGGGAGAATGCAAAGAAGGCTCAGATCTTTGGGGGATATTTAACCGAAGAGCCACTACGATGAAAGTAGAGTGTTTTTATTTTAGGAGAGAGGAAGTTATTTGCACGAGTATTAATATCTTTTGAAATTCATTAAAATATATTATTATTATTAATACGTTTCTATTACATTCCCATCTGTATACAATTAGTAAAAAATAAAGGAAGATATGTAATCGACGGAATTCAGCAATTTGCTGATTTTAAGTCTAACCCTGAGAATAATACCAAAATAAAAAGAATATAAATACAGATGACGATTGGTTACACAGAAAGTTACTATCAATTCAGTAAATGAGAAGCTTAACCAGTTACAAAATCCCATCCCATGTAAAACCCCACTGTCATCTATCAATTTCCTCCTAAAATCCCTCCATCAATCCCTATCACGCTCTCGAAGGGACCCTCCACTAAATTCAAGACGCAGCCTGGCCCTCGATCCACGGAGCCCACGACGACCATCCAATTACGACGTTAGGGAAGGGATCGCGATAAGGGTCGAACTTTACGAGCGCGTATATTGAATTCTCGAGGGCTCGACCCCGCCGCGATGATCTTCGACGCGAGGGTGGGAAGAGGGAGTTAAGCGATTTAAAATCCCACTATTAGTGCGACACGGCGAGCGTCGCGGAGGGACGAACGAGGGAGAGAACGAGGAGATAAGGCGGTATCCCTCGAACGAGGTCGCACGCTGGGTGTACCAGGACGGGCCTCGCTTCTTCGGCCAATTAAATCGTTCCCACGGGATCGCACCGTGGGAGAGTCTCTCCAGGAACGCGAGAACCAGGGTCCCAGGGTGGCCAGGGCTGCATGCGGGCTAAGGAAGTCGCCTCCGACGCTGTCGAAGGGCGACGATCGTCGTCTTCGTTTCCTCTTTTTTGCTCCTCGGGCGCCTTGGACACTTGCGCGAGGGGGAGGAGGTGTCAGATGCGAGGATCGCGCTCGCGTGAGAACCCAGCGAGGGCTCGTGGGAAAACGGCGAAGGCGCGTGGCGCTTGTGCCAGCAGGATCGCACGAGGCCGAAGGAAGTGGTTCGTCGACGCGACGGCGCGACGGGGTCATCCACCCTTGCGCGCAGGGATCCATGCGTGATGGGGTTCGGGAGTGGAGGATCAAGACGGCTGATCAGATTTTGTGTCTTGCATGGTTTGAGAAATTCGAGAATGGATTTCTCTCCACATTCATTACACTTTGTTGGAGATCAAAAGTGAGGGGAAGATCTCGTCAATAGAGCAAGTTCTTCAATTCCAGTTTTCAAGGATGCAGCTGACCAAAGAGTGACATACATTCTCAATAACGTGTTTTTTTTTGTTTTTTTTTCAGAGGAAGCGACGACCACACTCTGCCCCAAGATAATCGTTACCCCGAAGGTCTACGAGGCGCTGTGTGAAAAGAAAAAATGCACGGACCGTTAAATCTTCGACATCCTCCCTCGACCAGTCGGTTGTGGAAAAAAATCTTCGCCATGTATAGAGAGTGTCGAGGCACGGCGTGAGAACGTGCCATCGAAGGGACAAGAATGCTGAATATTTCGAGTAGGGTTGCATAGCCACGAAGAGGGTGGTATCCCTCCTTAAGGGGTGTGTATCAGGAGGCCTTCGTTGGAACGTGGCTTTGAATGTGGAGGAGGTCTTCGAAGTGGAATAGTATTTATATTTTATATAGTGACTGCTGTCGAGACGAGGGGACACAAAGGTTTGGATATTAAGTTGACTTTCAAGTTAGTAGGGTGAAAGCATTTTTACAATCTTACACTTGCAATAATAATTACTTATAACACATGTTGAAATTTGTGGCTTCTGAGTATGTAATTTTGAAGTAGAAATACTTTATATATGCCACCGATAGCATTATGAATATAAAGTTGTATACTTTCAAGACACCAAGGGGTGGTGATATTAATTTGTAAAGAAAGTTTTATATACTGTTTTTGTTTCCTTCTCAATGAAAGCCTTAGAAATTGTTACAGTGACCCAGATTTTAAGGGATAGGTTCACAACACTTGAGAAACTTGTCCTACATCCTTAACAGAAAATCATAAGCGAAGAGGAATTCCGACGACCGTGCAATAATGAATTGGGAATGTAGAAGTTTCGGGTTCGACTCTCCTAATGCTCAATTTCACGCTTCATTGGTAATTCCCATTGTCGAAAGTATCCTACGTAAACAACTTTTCTAGGAGAACATGAAGGCAACGAAAGTCCTTCCACAAGAAGGACCTCTTGTAAAGTTTCATTAAACCATTAAAATACATTCGAAGTCATTTGCTTTTGAAAGTAGCAATAATGCTTTCTCTTAATGAAGATTCCATGATACAAGAAAGAGTATCAGAGGAAAAGGGTTGCAGTTCGAAGACACTTGATCTCTTTCTGGATCAGGGAAACATATTAGAAAGTTTCTTGAACCTTACAGAACCTTACTTGACCCAAGCTTCAAGGGTCCCCCTATAATTTCACGGTAAATTGAGCACCCTATTCATGCTAATATCTTGTGTCAACAACGACGCCTAGGTTAGTATAACAACTGTGGAAGTAGTTCTCCGCGAAACTGAAGATTTTGAAGTAAGAAGGTGACTATTGCACGAAATTATATTTTATCGATACTACTGCAAGTTTTCTCTGCACAATATTACTCAACAATATTGAAAAAAAAGACGATTGTATTAATTACAAAATTTCTCTACACAACTGTGAGTACAACACTGTCTCTCGGCCTTTTTTCAATAAAAAAAACCTTCTGTTGCACGCTGTACTTCCCATTACAAATCCGTTTATCAATTCTTCATTTGTGGAATGACAATTCTCAATATTGTAGAGACTATTCCACCCCTCAAAATTGAAATTAATAAATAAAATCTTCTCAATAAAACTTCATTAAAAGTTCCTCAGGTTATAGCATCCAGCAACTTACATGTCTCAATGAGAATACCACACAGTCGTTTGTTCTTTGTCGGTGCTCAATAGATCCAGGATACAAACGGACGAACACCTTTTACTCTTGTAAACACGTGCTTCAACGATGCTTAATGGGCCAGAGAAAAAAGGTGTGAACAAGCTGTATCGAAAAAGGGGAAACGATACTCTAAACGCGTGCAAGAAGGGCCACCGAAAATCTAAATGCGTTGAAAAAGGACGCAGCAAGCCGTCCACGCGGAGTTGAAGAACAGCTGTCAGCCGAGGCTCGAGCGCCGATAAATAGCCGTTTTATTCGTGTTCGAGGAAAAAAGCTGACCAATTCTAGCGTCAAAGAAAGGCCAGCGGACAGATTAAACGCATCGACAAAGAACAGGCGAAGCTAAAGGACAGTGAAAGAAAGACTATATAGTGAAATAGTGCGTGCAAGAAGGACGGAGGGTGTCGTCCGCGCGGAGTTGAAGAATATCAGTCGAGCCTCGATAAACAGGCTTTCGTATTGGTGCTCGAGGGACGGAGGAAAGAAGATACGAAACGATAGCTACTGCAGGAATGAGACGGACGGAGTCCCCAACGCGTGCGAGAAGGGCGGACGAAGCTATAGAGGCCTGAGAGAAAGACGAGGGAGATACTGCGTTGTTGGAAGAAGGACGAAAAAAGACGGCTGCGCGACGAAGAAAAAAGTGCTGACCGAGGCTTGACTCCTTATAAACACGTTTTTAGCGGTGCTCGCGGGGGGAACGGTCCGAACAAGTAGCGGCAAAAAAGGGGGAACGAAATCCTAGACGCCTGCAAAAAGGACAGACGAAGACACAGACGCGTGCGAGAGAAACAAACAAAGTTGTACGCGCGACGAGCAAGGCTTTCTTTACGTCTCTTTCACAATCAGTGGCTATCATCCATGTTTTCAGCAGATACCGTTTTATTCCTCATGCTTCTCTATCGCAATTTGTTTGTCTGGTTTCAAAGATGCCTGTTTCATCGCTCGGCTGATCTCACGACTTTGCTAAGGTGTGTACAAAGGACCGTGCATCTTGATATGCAGAACAGGTTTCTCGAAGCGAACACCTGTTCCCTGCACAATGGGATTGCACTTGCTCGCTAATGCATGCAGAAATCCAGTTTGCGAAACAGGTTCCCCCGATGCTGCACGTTTATGGTGCTGCTCACGGGGTCGAGGGACGTCTCACTGCTTCGCTGGTCTCGGCGGACAGGGGACCATGCGGCGAGGGTTGAAGGTGGATGAGGGTCCTTTGGAACGCGCAGGACTCTTTGTAGTATCGTACCCATTTAAGGAAATGATCTGGGTAAACAGAATTCCTAGGGGAGCATGATGCGCTTGGAAGTCCCGCCACCTGGGTGCAGCGTTTAGGGAACTATATAATAATAAGAATGGACCTGGGGGAACTGAAGAGTCCTTGTAGAAAACACTGCAAGTGCCAAAAATCGAATTTTTCAGGAGAGAAAAAACTTCCCTGGCTTTAAACCATTTACGCAATTTGATTTGTTTTGATTGCTAAATATGCTTAAGTATACAATAACCAAAATGCATCAGAAATTTTTCTATTTTTTCATGAATATAGTCCAAATTCATGAAAGAAAGAATTGTATTTATACAAAATACTGTATGTGTCCCTCTTAGTTGCAGAGAAACTTAAAATAAGTGTGAAATGCACCATGTTTTGTTTTTGTAAAATATCTAGTTATAATTACGTTCGTCGTTGATGGTTTCCGAGGGCACAAGGATCGAAAGGGTTGCGCAGAGCTTCACTATGGGCAGCGTTCTTTTATTAGGAGACCACGTTGCATCGAGGTGGTAGAAGTCGAGCCGCCTGACGAGGGTCTGACATGGGACTATTCTGACCCCCGTAATTTGTGGTTTCGCGCCCATTTAAGGAAATGAATCTAGTAAACAGTCCGCACAGGGTAGCACGAGGACTTGGAAGTACGCGTAGGAAGAGGAACCCGAGGCGGGAAATATGACTCCTTTCATTTTTACCAAATTTTAAGGTACGCATCCTTGTTTAAAGCAAACTTTTGTACTGGAAGTAGTGTAAATTAATAGGTAGTATTATACGAAAAATTGAAATTTGATAAGCATTATTTCATGTTATTGTTAGTGTCACTGTAGCTATGATACTTTTCAAAGTGTTTTCCTCGCCAAATTAAAGTCACTATTTTAAAAATTGTTATATAAAACATTTGACTGGACAGTGCACATAGCAAAGAGTTAATTAATACTTATTATATAAGTCACAGATTTTTTGTAGACCACCATTGTATTTGGAAATGCAGATATAGAATGTTTTATGAGATTTCTTCTGTTTATCTGGTTCAGGGCATCCTGTCTGCTCGAAAGGGTTAAGGCGAGGCTCACTATCGCCGATTCCTCGAGATTAGGAGAGCATGCAAGTGAGAAACGCAAGCTGTAAGATTACCCATGACTCAGGTATAGCCAGGTTTCCCTTTTATGGCCTCGTCCCTACTTAACCCTGGGGTGGAAAGAAACCAATTTTGTAAACAAGACTGCTGGGGGAGTATAACACATTTGGAGCTTGTACTCTGCTCGTCCTGACCCTGACAAAATGCACTTCCTCTGAAGTCTCGATTTTCTAAATCCAAGAAATACACTAACATGGATTCGTTACACGACATAATTTATCTGTATAAACAACAAGATTGAAGTCTCAAAGTGTAATAATTGATGATACAGTACTCTGATTCCAACGAGCCGTTCCTCTTGATAGAAACTATCTTCCAGCTTGAAAATTAAATCATATTAAAAAAATTCTGATTTTGCTTTATGCTAGTCTTTTAGTGTATTGTAAATCAATAGCATTTTAATCGTAAATAATGCAGAGAAAACATTTTCCTCAATATTTTGAGATCTGTCTACGAAATTTCGAGTTGCAGAAGTGAAATACATAATTTAGCATGCAAAATATAGTTCGAGTTAAGGAAGTTTTATGTTCACAGCGGAGTGGAAGGGAATGAAGAAAATTTTCGTCTTACAGAGGTTTTCGAGTTAACGAGGTTCGACTATAGTAAAAAAGCGGTCTCAGGTCTAGAAACACATGATGCTACCGCTGTTACTTATCAAATGCATGTGTTGAGAAAGTGGCCAGGGTGTCTCACTACTTAGATACGCTTGGAGACTAGGAGAGCATATAATATACAAGTTGTTAGAGTCCTAAACAACGCTATATAGTACCATGTGTGATATTTTATAGACACGTGCAGTATCAGTGAACATAATATGCTACGTAAAAGTCCACTTTATTAACTTTCTCTGTCTACGAATTATTCGTAGGAAAATAAATTCAGTATTCCTTATTCTATGATAAAACTACTGTCACAATGAATTCTGATCCAAACTGTTACAGACATCTATTAACTTCTTTCTCACACTGAATGGTTTCCAAGGGACATTCAAATGGTCGACATTCGTGGCCAATGTACCAGTTGTTCAGAATATTTTTCAGGGGATATCTGACGGACCCCATCAATCAAGGTATCAGGAGAAGGAAGAGCTGCACTGGCTCCCATTAAAACTGGGAGCATTTAATAAAATATAGATCCCCTACCTTCCCAGAAACCTCATGGTAAAACACGATATTAAACCGTTTGCCACCGATCCCTCGGTTCCATTTCATTTGAAACTCGTATAAGTATTCTAAATATAAATTAACGAAAGATTCTGTACCAGGATCTTAGGAACGACTAGAAGAGGAATGGATTTCATCGTAGACTTTGTTATACAGACCCATGACTCTAACTCTATATAGCTTGAAACATATCCCTGTAAATTACAAAATGTGGTAACATCGCAATCTTATACTTCGTGTATTCAAAGTGAATAATTGTCTCATGAAACATGGATGTAATCCCAGAATTGACTAATTTATTCTCTGGCCAATACACTTATTTATTTAACTCGTATAATTTTTTTAAAAAATCCTAACCTTTTCCTATAATTCGGTCATGTGTCTATATATATTTTTATCTTCAAAACAATGCCAGTATCTGCAAAGGTCCTCACGCTACAGAGTCTACATAACAAACGACGAATGGCGTCGGATCAATAGTCGAATCCTTACGAGTCTCGCCAATCATAGGCTTTCAAAATCACGCTAACGGAAATTTTATATCCTCCACGTACCAGGGTCCCACAGGATCGAGGAGCCACGCGAGCGGGAAATTGCCCAACGGGCACAGGCTAGAAGCCCCCTCGGCCCAGGCGAACGAAAGTAGAAAAGGGAAAGAAGAGGAGCGCCAAACGTGGTGCGATATTCAGGAAACATCGATATATATTCCTGCGTTAATGGCCCGTTAAAGTTTATGGGAAGGCGTGAAGAACGTTGTAAACACGAATTAATCGAACACCAAGCACCAGGGGCGCAGGATCAGCCAGGAAGCCAGACGCGGGCTGGTGGCGCGCGGTTTCTCGGCTAGTGAAAGGGTTAATTTTCGACGACCGCTGAACAGGCTTGCATGAAGCCCAGGAGATTACTCGTCCAAGGGGATCGACTCTCCCATTGCCACACTCACCCACCGAAACCCTCGTTTCACTGCACACGCTTTCCAGCCTTCTCACTTTCGAACGCCACGACGCAAGCAAGGGAAAGTCACTGTTGTACATACGAATAGCTGCATTGAGGCGTATAAACCGACCTTCTGGGTATATCGATCCACGAAAGGGTTAAACTCGTCGAGAAATCTGGTACCATTTTGAGCTGGGAAGCATGCGAGGCTAGGAGGTCGTTCCCGTTCCCAGGACCTCACCTGAAAGGTGGAGTCTCGCTACCTGTTCGAATCAGGTTCATCGCTCCGCCCACGATCCAGGTGGAGTTTCAACTGATTACCTGGGGAACTTGTATCTCCAACCTCCTCTGCCACCTGTTTGGATGATTCCTTCGAGCCTTCTCCATGTTGGAGTCTCTTGGTTTAAAGTTTACAGTAGACGAGGATACGTAGGTTCCGTGGGCGTGGTGATGATTGGAATTCCAAGGATTCACAAGCCCCGATGCCTGTGGCAGGCATGGACAGTCAGGAGGGGCAGAAACTGTGCTCACTTTCAATGCTCGCGGAGGTAGGTTCTCTTTCCTTTCGAAGGGATTCATTAGCGGTTCACAGATCGATTAAGCGAGCGATGATGGTCAGTGTCATTGACAGTCAAAAGTCAATATTCTATAGCGCGGGGAGCAGGGGAGCAGTTGAAGCGAGGAAGTGGACGTGGGGCCCTCTCGAGAGGCGCGAGGACCCCGAAAAAGGAGGCGGGCAACTTCTTGGGCCGCGACCAATCCTGAGGAACCGATTTCCTCGAACTCGTTCGAGCGTGTCGAAGCAGCAGGGGATTAGAAATCACGTGGAAGAGCCCGGAAAAGGTGTGAGACTTTTACGTTTCATGATTCCCAAACCGGGTTCACAATGGTGGGAATCCGAGCCGCTCGTGTAATCATTGTAAGCGGCCTGCATTGACCACTATTACTCCACCAAATTGCGGCGTGTTGTAAACGGGAATCAGGGAAGTAGGTGGTCCTAGATGGTGAATTTCTGGGCGAAATGTATGTGTGTAGAAACTATAGAACGGTTCGAGGATGATGTTACAAGTTACATGTACTCGATACCACTACACGTGACATCCTATTCTGCATACGTAACTTATGTGGGATAAGGGTTATGATGCCAATAGACTAGAATTACAAGTGGAAATGATTCTTTAACGAAGTTTAACGGCTATATTATGTTTCCGATCGTAAAGTTGCCAGGAAGTCAGGAGTCAGCAAGAGTTTCTAAGTCTTTCTATGACTAGGTGGCTCCCAACTTTCCCATGACAACGCGAAGAATATAACGGCGGAACTCTTGGAAATATAATGACATCTTCTTATGTGATTCAGAATATTCTATACGAGTTCACGGCTTCTTATAGAAAATGTCGATAAATGATAAGTCTGCGAAAGAAATTTTCTCTTTCCCAAACACTGCCTCCTTTCCTTGAACAGAAGAGGTTCGAGGAAACGTTCGGATCCGAAGATACGAAACCGCGTCCCCTCAGTTTCGAATTTCGCAGCGATCTCCTCGCTGGTCATAGGACTCTGTTGAACGTGAGAGGAACGTCGATCCGAGCCGTGCATTTTCGTTCTCACGCTTCGACTGGGAGCGTGACAGTCTTCGGGAATGACTTGTTCGGGCTGGCGAACGCATTCCATTCTTTATTGGCCCCGACATTCCTGACGTTTGTCGGATGACGGGGGAGCACGTGCCGCGCAGAAAAAGCGAACTTCAAAAGACTCCGCCGCGGCCCCTTTCGATCATATCCTCGCGATCTTGAATTTCAGCGCACTTTCTTGTCGGGCATGTTCCTCCAATAATCGTGAGAATGGACATTACATCACATGAGGAGAGTGGATCGTACAAATTGGAGAATATTCTTAAGGAGGAATGTTGTGTCACTTTCATATCTACAGCTTTTATTCTATACAGCTTACTCCCATCAAAATGAGAATGTTGCACTAAATCTTCTTCTTTTAAACAATAATGGTCAAATTTATTTGCCCCTAAATTCATTCTACTTCTGCCATATCAGAATGAAGCCGTTGGACCAGACTTAAATCTATTAAATCTATCTTCACCCAAAGCAGAATTTTTGTCATTAGCCCACGCATCAGCTTCATTCCCCTCGTCACTCGTTATCGAATCCCTACCCAAGGCTCTGATTAACTCCGACAACCGTCTCACGTCCACCATGCCCAAGAAGAGACACTCTTTTCCCTCATGTTCCTCTATCGTGCGCGGGAAGAACGCACAGACCACGTCGGGCCGACGTTCCCACGTCTCGTGGGAACCGTTCACGCAGAACAAGATGACTGGATCTTCCAGCCACGATCTTTTTCCAAAGGAACCCCGCCGGAATATTCATACAGATTCCTGTTCACCGCGTGTCACACGAGAAAACCTCTATAGTTCCATACGTAAGCTAAGATGGAATAACGAGCGCGTTCCTTCGTCCATTTTTCATCCCCGAGCACACAAAGCGTCGTGTTTCACGAGGACGCTCGGGGCTCGGCGAAGAGGAAGCGGCGATGAAAAGCTGTAAATTCCGTGCGCCGAGGGAATTTCCGAGCCGAGGAATTCGCCGAAAAAAGGAAGCCAGATGTCCTCGGTCAGATTAGCAGTAAGGACTTGAATACCTGAAGACAGCTGGGAGATAAGGGAAAGACGACGACCGTGAGAATCGAGGTTCGAAGGGCGGCCTCGTTTTCTCAGGAACATTAAGCTCGCAGGAGGCTCGAGGAGGTGTCTTGGATGGTGACAAGATGTTGGTAGACCTGGTCGACGACGTTCAGATGTGTCTGATCTTGGGTGTGATTAATTAGATATGCTTGTATTGAAACGCAGAGGAATTGCCGATGAGGAATCGAGCTTTGTGTGTGGGTCAGATCTGAATCTTAAGCTTGCTCCAAGTAGCTTATGTAATAAAACGTTTGTGTTTGATTATTCTTTTCAGTTTATATATTCTTCTCCTTCCTATTACTTGAATTTTGAGATTGGAACTGGTACTGCGTCTAATAATTGCAAGATCACAGTGTTGCACCAGTGACCTGCCTAATTATTGTTAATGAAGCTTCGTAAATTCAATTTTATCTCGTACTTTTAGCTTCCCGGCTTCCTAAGATTTTCTGTCAGCTTTTTGTGGTATTACATTACCTCGACGCCATTGAAGTGCATCCTGGTGATAAACGATTGGTTATACATTATATTTATTGCGTCGCTATAGCCTTTATTGGATTGGTACTATATCACGTTTATGGGACAGTTTCGGATCAGATTTATGCGGGCTCGTCGTGCGGGGTGTATTGAATTCCTTTGAATTATTGCCATGAAGAATCACGTCGCTGCACATTTATGTGGCCCATATTTGTTTAAGCAATGCTACCACAATGAATTCTGATCAGAAGTCACAGCAATCAAACGATCGCTACCACCCCCATCCAACCTCCCTCACCCTCCCCTTCCTGTTCCACGTCTCGGCAAAGAAGCCCTCCTTGCAGCGAATGTTTCCCTACTAACCCTGAGAAGAAACGATCTCTCCTCGTAGTTAGTTTCTCACGGGACACGTCCTCGAGTTCCCACGAGCCGCCCCGTGGCATCGTTCCTCAAGAAGCGTCCTCGCTTTTCCAGGAACGGTCCGGAGAAAAAAGGGCACCTAGGAGGAGAGGTAACGGACGAAGGGAGCGGATCCGTCAGGGTATTCTTCGACAGCCCCGGCCGAGATTTTCCTGCCGATGCATCCCCAAGATCCGAAGCTCGTAAAAGGAGAAATTACGACCGGCCACCATTCCCAAGGACTGGGTTTCACCGAGCGTCTGGCGCGCGGTGGCATCGTCCTGGCTATTGGGAATCATCGAGGTGGCTCGAACGCGAAATTCTTCGGCGGGTTCAAAGGTCCCCGTTTATACGAGGGAAGGAGGAGAGGCTCGAACCCTCCCACGACCCCTGGGGGCCTTCAACTTTGCCTGGGCGACTGGTTCCTCCTCGGGGCCGAGCGTGAGAACGATCTTCGCCGACGGTCAAATTCAACCACCGCGGTATTAGGGTGTTAGGCGACGTAAGAAAGGAAGCTGAAGAGGAGGAAGGGGATGAGGCCCCCGACAAAATGGCGCTTCAGAGGGGTCGCCATTGCAAGGAACGTCGTCTTGCTCGAGGGCTCCGAGGACTGTGCGGTCATTGGGCTGTATGGTGGCAGTGGTGGAATGGGATCAGGGTGATTTCCTTGGGGATCGATACATAAGTGAAAAGTGGGGTGTAATTTCGAAAAGGCTTCGCTTTTGGGGGAAGAGAGTCTCAAGATTATATAGTCCAGTAAACGTCCAGTTCTTTAAAATTCAATTAAAGTGGTTTTGCTATACATATGCATATTATCTTGAGAATATTATGGAGAGTACTCCGTGATGACACATTTCTGAAGAAGCTGAAGAAGTTACAAGTTTCGAGTTGTTAAAGAAATACATACTTTAGCATTTGATAAATTAAGGGTTAAAGGATTGCTCCGGTTAAACGGATTGAAATACAGATTTTTTCAAACATTTGTCGAAAGTACATATCCTCAAGATTGTACTGTTAAATTTTCATGGAAAAATTCCGATTATTTTAGCTTCTACAGAGGCATTTTGTAGAGAGCGCAGAGCCTCGGTCTCTAATAGTACACATAGATGAAAACTTAGAATCTTTGCTACAATTGCTGCTTAATTTAACTGCAACTGAAGCTTCAGTTATTCCAAAAAAAATATAGGACAACACGGGTTGTGAAATTCGAGCTTAAAGCGTGCTACTCCTACCATCTAAATAGGAGCATATGTTCAGGAAAGTGTATCGCAACCACGCCGAGCCACCGTGATCTTGCGAGATTCTTTAAATTTTCGATCGAGGCGTGACCCAAGAATTAGGGAGTCAGGAGTTGCGTAGAAGCATTTTAAAGCACTCTCCAAGAGTTACTCATACCACCTCTTCTTTTCCTTCACCCGATACAGCTGATACACCAACGTGAGGTAGAATTCAAAATAAAATCATTGTCTCGTTATCTCCCTTCCTCAGAAATGCCCTATTATGTAATTTGGAAGTTCGTTGACGGGGCGGTCTAATCTCTGAACCGTTTCATTATTTCCGTCGGGAACAAAAGGGTATCGGTCGCTTCATGATCTATTCATGAACCATCGTTCGTGGGGGCCGACTATAATCCCAGTCCTATTAGAATGCATAGAAAGTCCCTGCCACCCCGAGGGGGAAACAGCTGAATAGAGTTCCCTAATTAGTGAGCAGGGCGGTATAGGGCTGCAGCAAGCATTTTCAAATGATGGGCGTGGCTGAGGAACGGCCCTCTAATAATTTCCTCGATGATAAAGGAAAACCAGCGGAGCCTGGATCGCCATGAAATTATCCCGTATTTCTATATAGACCCCTCGTTGGGAAAGTTGAGCGCTATATAATGCAAGTTCGAACGTTTACGAAGAGGACCGTACACGCGCGAAATCGAGTTAAAGAGGCTGCGCCTCAAGTGCACGGGACGTTTGTATGCGGTAAGATTTGCTGCCTTGGAGAAAGTGAAGTCGCACGAGGTGACATCGACGCGTTGAAATTTCTAGTTCGAGTGATCTACTTTGGTAGCAGGGGACCATGAAACGACTGAAGGTGAAATGGACAGGGTGTCCTGGTAGGCAGGACACCCCTCGCGGTTCAGGTCTGTTTCTATAGAAACGTTCTTGTGTCACAAGTATTGGCGAATATTTTGAAGAGAGTGGATTTATCATTCCTATTTTTATATAGTTGTAGCTTGCGAGAGGCTTGTGGAAAATTTTAGGATAACGTATAAATGCTTGAGTAACTTTAGGATTAGAAATTTGTTACATACTGTGTCGAAGATAATTAGTAGATCGAATACTTAATGTTTATACGGTAGGAAAAGGAAAACTCCATTTGCTTTCACGTCAAATGTCCACGTGCTGTTTGAGCTATTTCAGGAGTAGAGGAACATCAAGGATAGGGGGTTACCTGATCAGGAGGTGGCACTGTAGGGGTGTGGCGGTAAAAAAATTCGATGAATAGGGTTGGGCACGGTCAATATGGAAAAAGGTCTCCTTCGTGACCTTTTTTACCAGAGCTTCATCTGCGATAGGAGGGTATCGTAGGACACCCTCGTTAATCACGAATTCTTTTTATTTAAATGGGAATCTTACCTAAATATATAGCGTCTCTATAGAATTGTACATACCAGTGATATATTACTACCGTTACTTCTTAATTATGGGAATAGTGGATTGTTATAAAATGTACCTGTTAAATTTTCTTGCCACAGAGCGTCGCACTATGCGTGTATGTTTCTAAAGATACATATAAACCCCTGAAGATTACTATATAATTCCAGTTTTCAAAGGCAATAGTCAAAAAGGAATCAGAAATATATATGAATAATAGGTATCATCGATATTATCATTTTCAATGAAAACTGTGTAAAAAGAAGACCGTGTTCCACGCTAAAATTAAATAAACAAACATCCCTAAACGCACCTTACTTCAATCCACGAATTAACAGAACATAATTTAAACAGTTGCATAATTTTCTGTTATTAAAAACAATTACAAAAAGCCCTACCAAAGAATGTGTCGCTAGAACGTACATAGACGCCATATTAAATGACACACACGAGCGAAGCGTGGTGCCTTTCACAGCGTCGAGCGGAAGTCTTGGGGGGAAAAAGTTACCCGCCAGCCGCGGAGTCGAATGAGCGATCGCATCTGGCGCGTCGACCTCGCACGTGTGTGACACGCATGAGAGAGAATATGTGACTTGGGGACACGCAGCCTTCCACATATGAAGCAGAGAAGCAGGAAGCTCGAAGAGGAAGCGTTCAGACAGACATGGGTGGCCGCCAGGATGTGTGGCAAAGGGGATACGGGGACGGAGTTCGAGTGGAGACGCGGCGGGCGTACCTCGGTTTCCCTCGTCGACGTGGGAAAAGGGCCATGGTTTCTAAACTGCCTCGAACTTCTAGGGAGCAAGGTATCAGGATCACGAGGAAGGATATTCTCCCTATCCTCGGGCGTTTAGGGCACCCTTCGCTATTTAGAATGGAGGGTAAATAATATAGGTGTCACTCTTTCTGTTCTACTATCCACGTAGCTCTCGCATACGAGCTTTAATAATTATTTACACAAATTCGAGTACATATACAGGAATTTTGAAAATTTAGTAGAGTCTTTTAAACCCGGTTTTCTAATTGTACAAATTTATAAATAAAAACCGGTCTTTAAACTCAGTTTTTAAAAACCAATAAACCCTAAATGTGACTATATGTATATAGTTCACTTTTGTATTGATGTAATGAGTATTTAAAATTTAGAGAATTAAACAACGCTATATAATATTAAACAGGTAGTTAATACAAAATCAGTGTCTTAATTTTTTAAATGAAAAGAAACTTTAATCTTACAGCTACTATTCCGCCTGCAAGTGTATCCCAGATGTTGTAGCGGCCTATCGAACTGGAGAGAGATTTATGTCTCCAGGGTGTGACGGTCGCTCACCCGGGGCGTAGACATTAAAAGTGATGATTGCCAGATCCTTAGTTCAGGCACGACAGCCTTGACGCTAATTGCTAAGGCGCGTGAGGGAAAGGACTTTCCCTTGAAGCGGTCAGGAGTATTTTTTCTGGCCTCCGCTTTCCGGGCGACCGTTGTTCGTTCACGAAACCAGCAGACTCCTAACCGTCGAGCGAGACACTTTGTTCAAACGGTCTTGTATTACGAATCATGCGTAGAGTCATTCATTAGTTACTGCTGAATAAAAACTTCATCATAGTTACAATCCGTGTGCACTAACTATCCACCCTCGCGATTAACTCCCTACAATGTCTATGCGAATGACTATATATTTATTTGCAGACTTCAGGTTACTTCTGAACCCCCCGATTGATGAGGAAGGTATAAAAGGAATTTGTCCCAAGGGGTTCGAGATGATCTAGAAAGCTACCAGGGCACCAGGGCCATCAGGAGTTGGAGCTGGAGCCATCGGTGTGACCATCGCGATCGGAAATGCGGTTTAGAAGGGACGAAATTGGAGCATGGTTGTCTACCTGCCAGCTCAAAGGGTTAACGCGACAGATCCTCGAGTTCTGTGTGAACAGGGCGTCAGGAAACACAGAAATCATTCCGTGCAAAGGGTTTTCCATCCAGAGGCCCTTTTATAATTTTATATAAATCCACGATGCTTCAAGACAAAGATAGTTGCATTCTAATTTCCACAAAATGAATTGCAGTGTCTTTGAGCACATTATGTAATTTCTATCTGGAGGGATTCAAAAGCGACACAAAATCACTCAAAAAATTAAAGTTCACTTGCATATTATAATATTATGCAGTGTGGACAATGTGTTCAATTTTCTATCTTTTTGCTACCATATAAATTTCTTGAAATATTATTACAATTTCTTCCACCAGGTCATATTGTTGGTGTTTTCTCAGGTGGAGTCCTAAATCACCACGATATGAATCCTATCCTGAAGCCGATCAAGACACGAACAAAAGCTATGTGGCTTCGAGTATCAGCACACCATAAACGCAAGGAGGTCTTCATGGCCACCATGGAATTCCTCACTTCTCACAGCCCGCGACTTTCCCCAGGGCCACTTTAAACTCATTACACAATTCAAGATCCACGATGACCAGCCCCAATTTAAATAATTACCATCCTCGTGTATTGATGTTAATTAGTCCAGGCGAAAAGGGTTAAGGGTCCGCGGCGAAGGTCGTACCACTTAGAGGCAAGGGGAACATGACAGAACAGAAGTAGGGTCCCCTTTTTCAATGGTGGCCCACTCAAACTCTCTCACCACGCCCAGAAATCACGACCATGGTGTTGTATAGCATGGCGGCCTCGCCTCAACTTTAAATTTCCTGGAGGGAGGCTGATTTTCCAAGAAGAAATCGTAATAAAATTCTAGTAAATGTTGCAAAATTCTGTTGTCGACGCTCAATTACATTGAATGAAAGAAAATGGGGTAGAAAGGGGAGCACAGGGTAATTTTATAAATCAAGAGTTTGTGTTTCTGGAGGATCAGATTTTTGTGTTTCTAATGTGTATAAAATTAAATAACATGTCTTAGAAGATTCTCAGGTAAAGGAAATATAAAAAGTTGTACTCATTGCAGGGAAATACAGAAGAGAACACGACACATGTGTCTGTACTTCGTAATGGCCGTCGCTGGACGTTCACCATGAGCCCGCGTTGATATGAATTGTACGAGCTACGCATAATTCGATAAATTTAGCTACCAGGCTAATATAGCTGGCGTGGAGCATGCCCTGCCTGCCTGCCTTTTATGCAAGCAAATTTATTCTAATTAAATCAAATTAGATGCAACCATTCCCCCCTGTCCTGCGGCTCTTTCTCTTTCCCCCCCTCCTTTTCTCGCTCCCTTCCCTATTCACTCAGTCTCGCTTTCTCTGCAGCGTCAACGCCCCGCTGCATTTGTTATCATTCGCCTTTTGCGACCGAAGATTTCGAAGGCGCTTCTGGCATTGTGCAAGAATGGCAAATAATTTTTGTTTAGAGCTTCCTGAATTTTATAGAATTTTGAACTTCAATTGCTCACAGATTGTTCCACTGTACCAATAATGCAACTTCAATTATAAATACACAAGATAATTATATAGAAACGTGTTAGCAGTTATTTAGGGAGTTTAAACTTTAAATTATAAATAGAATTGCTAAAAAATTGATTTCGGCCGATGCATGAATAAATATTCTATTTAAATTTCTGAGTATCCGAATAAGTCCCATATTAATCAAGTGTCTTCATTAAATA
Organism: Andrena bicolor; assembly: GCA_960531205.1. Taxonomy (NCBI): domain Eukaryota; kingdom Metazoa; phylum Arthropoda; class Insecta; order Hymenoptera; family Andrenidae; genus Andrena; species Andrena bicolor. The sequence continues at coordinate 1,433,818 of OY482668.1, read as the reverse complement.
GCAAAAGAAAATAATTTTATTATTACACATCCATCCTCCACTCTCAATTTCCCCTCCGAATTCGATACTGATCTCCCCAAAGGAGCTATGCCTGTGGTGAAGAAACACCATAGACGTCACCACAATTGCCAGGATACCATGATCGAGTAGGAAGTCTCGCCATGGTCAGCCATAAGGAACTCCATACGAAATTCCTCCACCGAATAATAGCTTTGCTCGCCACTTATCCGCACCAAAAGCGATTCAATTCCATACGAACTACGACCGTGCACGTACATCTAATGAAGTGGATTAACATCTTTCAAAGTATTAGGGTATTAGAACGTAGTCGCAGGTTAGAAACTAAATTTCCGTGACCCCATTTAGCAACCACCAGACTCCACTTTTTGGGGATGCTTCAGTAGGAGACTATGAAGCCAAGGAACGAAAATTGGAAAGGGTATTTACGACGAAGATCAAGAACAACTGACGAGCGTCCTGTCTTTTTTTAATGAAATTCTACCAGGATTCTATAGAGCAGAGAAACGAAGAAGGGCCTCCCGAAAGGGACGTCTTGTTTAGAAAATATTTACTGTATTTGCTTTTCTCCGGGCTTTCTAACAGGGAAGTATGAAGTTCGTCGAATCGGGGAAGGAAAGATCGCCTGGGAAATTCTTGCACATAACGGTGACTTAAATGTATAAATGCCACCGAACGCAGCTCCGCGTTGTTTGTCTTTCCACCAGGCTCGCAGAACACGGCGCGGGTTCGCGTAGTTCAGGCTACAAATACGGAAAATCGCGGAAAATCGGCAGGTGGAAAGTCGACGATCGGGGAAGCATGAACTGCGGAAAACGTGAGAGATTTTCCAGCGGTCAGCGGGCAGGTAGGTAAACGGTTTCGGCGGGACACTGGATCTCCTCGCTCGTGGCGCGAGGAAACCTCGATTGTGCGGCGCGCCTCCGAGCGTGAAGCAGAGTTTTCTTTTGCTTTCCGACAGAGAGCGCGTTCCCTGCAGATGTTTATCGCAGCGGTGTTCATATTCGTGGCGCGTTGCTCATTTCTTCACGCGGGAAGCATAACGCAGCGAGTTTTCCACCGCGGGAGGTTTCCGACCGGAACTTTGGGAAATCTATCGGTTTCTTATTCGCCAGAGCAGGCGAACATGAAGGATAGAGAATCTCCAACTGTAATTTTCAATTTTCACCGGCTCGAAAGTATTTTCATGTGTGATAGAATTTTGTATAAGTATAAGAATTTGGTTCTACGAATTTTACAGCATTCTGTGGGACGATTTTGTAAACAGAAAATTAGTGAAATTATTTTCAATTCAATTCGGTTGATGTTTTCATTTTTAAGCTTTTAAATAGTGCGTATAGATTTATTTGAAATTCTGGGTATTCGTAAGTGGCTTCCCGCGTAAAGCTTATGGAACATTTACATCGTCCCAGCGAACTTTCGAAGGGTTTAATTGCCTCTGGGGATAGCAATGGCCAAAGAAACGACCGAGGAAAAAGGTCACGGAGGGATTAAGCGGGAAATGACCGTTTAATGGCGATGCCAATTATCTCCGACTCGGTTATTGGGACCGCAGTAAAATGGTGGAGGTGGACTTTCCCTGATAAGTCCTTAGACGTCGTCAATTCCTTAGGCCACGGTGGAATGAACGGTTCTCGCAATTGACGGGAGAGGAATACCTATTAGATTCAAAATATAATGGAGCATGGTTATACGCTTACTCCAAACGTGGGAAAGAAATGTTGATGGAAAGCTGAAGGAAATTAAATCATTCTGAGTGTATGAAATGAAGACGAAGATTCGCGAAATGGTTTAAATATCGATATTGCAAACGTGACGATAAAGATTGTATTTATTTAAATACGTAACCATACTCAAGGAAATTAAATTCAATTTTTAAGTTCGAATTTCATTCAACTCAAAAGACCTGGTTGTGTTTGTGTTCCTTTTATACAAAAGTGAAAGGGCTTCTCGAAGGACGAGTTACTAGGATTCTATGCTGCTCCTAAGCACTCTATGCCCTTCCTAAGCCAAAGAATCGACAATGTTGGTGACATTTGAGTAGGCTCGTGAAAGGGAAGCAGGAATTTCAAGAAGTATCTTCAACGAAACTCGATTGAATTAATTACACATCCCCCAACTAGCTTTGCAGATAGCTTAATTTTAATCTGACCATAGGTGAATGTATTACCTGCAATCGCACAAGTTCCAGCTGCAGACATCGGCAGGAAAAAATGAGTTCTAAGGGGCCTAAATATCAGAGACCCAGAAATGAGAAATTGGTCGATGGGGAAAACGAGCTTTAGAAAAAAAAAGTGAAAGCCAATTAGCTACCGTTCTAACACCAGGGACTCAGAAAATCTAAGAAGATAGGAACTTTTGGGACTTGTCACCTGATTTCCTGCCAGGAGTTGAAACGCGAGTTCGAAAATCTGATCGCAGGCCACCGCCATTCGTTTGACGTAGCAAACCAAGAGGGATTTATTATCCTTGATAGCTTCATTTACACGCTACTGCATTGTAGTCACTACAACGTTGTCAACGATGACGATAAATCGACGTTACCGAGCCCCTGGTGAACGATAAAAAAGCTTCGTTAACGACGAGCCGAGGAATAGGCTGTTAGGAATGGCAGTAAGTAATGGTTGAATCGTTGAAATTCGGGGGCTGTGATTAATGGGGGTGTGGGTGAAAGCCTCACAAGCCAATTAACATGCCCTCGAGGGTCAGGGAAACAGAAAAGTTCGGAGGTGCATTTCTAAAGGAAGTTTGGAGGAACCATGGCCGAATAGTTTCTTTTATATTCTATGTATATACTACCAAAGGTGAGGGCTTCGAAGAAAATTCGTCCAAATGTAGGTATGCTTACTGCAAATATTTCGTTAAGGGGGACAACCACGTGCAAAACTTTGAGGTTTAAATTTAAAGGCTTCTTGAAGACTGATAATATGTAAGTATGGAAGACAATACTTAGGCGAAGTGGTAAGAAATTTGTGTACGAGAAGACTTTGAAGTAAAGTAAGCAAGTAAAAAAGACGAAACTTCTTATATAAGAATTTCATCGATTCCCACAAGAAGAAAAGTGAAAGCTTATTATCGTGTCCTGAGGGAGCAGAGAAACAGAATGTCACAGAGGAACGTTTCAAAAGCCCCTTTGGCCCTCCTGCTGAGGGCCCAGGCAGCGGCTAATGAGATTCTTTGAGAAATTTCTTCAGCTATAATAACTTTCTTCCAGTATTCAAAAAAACTCAACTAAGTGCATGCAAGTGCACATATGCGCAGGTATTCGAAATTCAGTGAGCGTCGAATCTTTTTAAAGGAATATTCGAAACTTGTTGAACGAGTAGAATGACTTTTACGTAGTTATACTTCGTTAGTTTTAGATTAAAGTTTGTAACTATTGCTGATACTTGCGATACATTTGCTCCCACGATTAACGATCTCCCATCGATTTGCGGCTTTCAATCATTCTCAGGAGTCATAATCAATTTCCCACGAGAACAACGAGCAAGCCAACGTCAATGGCCACGATCCAATGCGTGGACGAAAAAGTTGTGAACGCGTGGGATCGTTCCACCCGACCAAAGGATCTGGTTTCTCACGGTTCTGGGGTCCATGGTACGAGGGGAGCTTATAAATACCACCGAGTGCTCCTCTTCTGGTCAGTCGCTCTTCAGCAACCGCCTCGTCCACGAAGATCTCTTGCACCTTCTCCGCAGAATCGCGTGTTTTAATTTTTTTAGAAGATAGTAATTTGTTTTACTTTTGTCTGCGTTTGGTGTTATGGGTCCATGGTGATAAATTGTGGACGAATGATTGACGACTTCCTCACTGACGAATCCTGTACTACCGAATCCCTCACTAACGAATTCTGCAATGCCGAATCCCTCATTGGCAAATCTTTCATTCATAAATCCCTCATTGACGAATCTTCCATTCATAAATCCCTCATTGACAAATCTTTCATTCATAAATCCCTCATTGACGAATACCTTACTCCAGAATTCTTAGTTATCGAATTACTTGTTCCTGAATCTCTTATTATTGCATACCTTATTATCGATTCCTTTATTATAGAATACGTTACTACTGAATTCCTTATTATCAAATCCCTTGTTACCGAATCCCACTTCATTGAATAGTTTACTGTTGAATACTTTTCTATCGACTCCCCTGTTACCGAATTTTCTTATTATGGAATCCCTTAAATTATTCTCCAATCCCTCATTGACGAATACCTTCCTCCAGAATTCCTAGTTGTCGAATCCCCTTTTATCGAATTCCTTGTTCCTGAATCTCTTATTATTGCATACCTTATTATCGAATCCTTTATTATAGAATACTTTACTACTGAATTCCTTATTATCAAATCCCTTGTTACCGAATAGCTTACTGTCGAATACTTCTCTATCGACTCCCTTGTTATCGAATCCCCTGTTACCGAATTTTCTTATTATGGAATCCCTTAAATTATTCTCCAATCCCTCATTGACGAATAGTGTACGAATCACGTCAAACACTGCAAAATTATCGACTAAATTTTTTCACAAGAGACGATATGGACGTCGATCCGCGGATTTACGAGTGATCGCGATCGTTTCGACGACCTGTTAAAGATTAATCCTCCAAATTGCGCACGGGACCACAACGAACGATCCTCCAATGCGGTATTCGATCGCGAATCGTGCCGTTGCTTCGATAAACCGTCAGCAATAATAAATTCTCGCTTACCGGACGGATGATTGGATTGCAGATTGTAATCGTCGACTTGTAGCGTGCCGTTGGGTCCACTTCTGGTGAACCTCACAACGTGATACTGGTTGTCGTTCACTTTCACGCCGACCTCCCCAATTGGATGATCGTTTGTGCCCATATTGTAAACGGCGAACACGTTTCCTTCCACCTGGAAACATTTCAGCATTCACAGAATTAGTGAACGCTTGTGGCAGCAATATTCTATGAGTCTAGTGAGAAATCTGAGGGCAGTGGATTCTGATTAATGAGAAACTGTGGGACTGGACATTTCGGCCAAATTGTGAGGCTGGTTTAATTGCGCAAGCTTTTGTGGAGGATCATGAAAAGATGTGAAACGGAAATTTTTTTTACGAAATCAAGGACTGTTGATTATTTGAGTATTTGGAATCGATTGTATTGTTCAGAGATGTATAGAAGTAATGCTTGATGGAAATAGGCGGGAGTGGCAGTGACATCGACAGAGAAATTTTGTGAAGTTCCACGAGATAACAGACTATCTGGTGCAATTAATTGCTTGGATTTTAAGTTCAATTTTGTATCGTTCTTTTATTACTAAATACTCTTTTTAATCTTTTCTGACTGGTGTTAAGGAATACTAGACATCATAACTGTTATAAAATATAGTACATTGCGTGGCAATTTGTGTTTTCAAAAATACATCTTTCATGCAGGTGTTGAAAAAAGTATTGTGCGTGACAAGGGAGAGACGCGATATTGCCTCGCGTGAAACTTTACCCTCGTCAAAATCGCTTTCTTCTCTCCCTTGTTACGCAATGTACTATTAAAAGTTAGTGTGTAAGAGTTAATATCTTTAATTAAATGATTTTGGTTACGAATAACTATTATGAATGATTACAATTTTTTGGCTATCAGTAACCATTATCGATGACGGAAATTTAATTGTGGTTACCAGTAATCAATATACGTGAACGACCGGAATTTTTTGTGGTTACCAGTAACTATTATCAATAACCCGATCTTTTATGTTACCGACAACCATTATCGACGGCGAATTTTTTTTCTGGCTACATTCGATCATTGTCAATTATTTTTATTAGTGTTACTGATAATTAGTACCTACTCATTGCCATCACGAAAAAAATTAATTATAAAATTACAAAACTTGTATATTTTATTAAACAAAGAATTGAATTTGTTCTATGTTACTCATTTTAAATGTGGGAATGTGCTTGAAGTGTTTCCTGTTGCACATTGCATATAAGGGAATGTGGGTTTAGGTTTTTACGACACAATACATACAATTTAAGAACTCCTTCAATTAAAAGTATGAATGTGTTTCACATCTAAACCACGTAAAGCTAAATCTTTCTCTTAACAAGAAGTGTCTGCATCGTTATCTGATGTATATATCAATTCTTCTCTGCATTGTCTGAGTTACTTGCACAAATTGTTTCCTAAACAGCAACTGTTTTATATAAAAAATGCAGTTGTATCGTTTCACAGAAGCCTTCACCAATTTAACCGCATTCTATCAACATTCTTACTCATTATCTCATAAAATCATTTAATCACACGTCATAAAGAAATCAATGTTCACGTCATAAGCAATTCATCTTGCAACATCTGTCACGATAACAATCGTCATTTTTTGTACAATTTTTCAGACTACTTCCCTGTATAAATCAATACACATGGTACCCGTTACTTTGTCCGCGGTGCACAGCAATCAAACTGCAATTTGCGTGGCACATTTAACAAGTCAAATTGAGCTCTGGCCTGTTCATTACTAACTAGCTGCCATCAATTATCATTTACACATCAAAATATCATACGCATTCACTCAGAATATCGAATCAATATTATAGAATATCTTACAAATTCGTTTATAATTTTTTACAAAGGAACACTGCAACCTATTTGCAATAAACTCCACTCTCCCTTGAACATGTGCACTACTCTTTCATAATTATTTACACAGAAAATGTGTTCCTCGTGGAGTCAGCACGCGATCAATAAACTTTCCCTATAATCTCAAATTTCCATCCTGACTCAAAGAAAATCTACTAAAACGCACGTTCTCCGTCGACGCAATTATTCTTTTATACTGAAATTCAGATAACTGCTACTGCTACTAACAATTTCGATTTCGAGGTAGTCGTTGCTCGACGCAGACTCTATTCTGAGTAGCACAGCGTCATTTGCGCTGGTAACGAAGCCCAAGGCCACCGTGTCCCTCTTCATTTCCGGTCTCCGATCTGGCGGGAAGGTGTACGTGATAATTCCTCTTCCGGAGCCGAATTCGTAAGCCACTGCTTCTGCAACAGAATCATCACGAATGTTCGTTAGAAAGATCAATGTGTGCGATCTTAATGGTTTAAAGTTTATTTGCTCAACAATTAAACGACAGAGACGAGTTTTGTTGCGAAACGAGAGAGAATTTCAGCACAGAAATTGATCTTTGTTTCAACCAAGTGTTTTTTCTTTCAAGCCATTAGGGTATCTCGGATAAGATTCTTGATTGCAGAATGCAAAACAGCTTGCATTAACATGTTGCATTGGATGACGAACGATGTAGGTTAAATACAGTAGTACGACTTGACGAGGCGCCATTATCAATCATGATTAATGAGAAACGCTTAGACGACGGCGATTTGTTTATCGCTGATCTTGTAATTACCGTGATTATTTCCTCGTTTCCGACGTTTGTGTACGCACTTTGAAAATTCATTTGCATGTTGATGTTGTGGGCGAGAAAAATTGTAGTTTGCAGATGACATTACATTTGTAGATTGTACATGGAGAACGAATGTTTGGAGAAGATCATAAGTTGTTGTATTAAAATAGTTGAGAATATTTTAGGACAGGCTATAATTGTTTTGACAAATGAACAATGATTATGTAGTTAAGTACTATTATCTAGATATTAAAGATTACTATACTGTATTTACGTGAAATAAAAATCGAATGTTTTAACTACTTAACTAATGTTTTAAAACTTTGTTGCAAATAATCTACCTCAATAAATAATAGTAATAATACTAAGAATGGTGTTTAGTATAAATTTTTCTGGGCTCTCAATTTCTTTGGGAGTGAAAAGAAATAGCAAGTTTGCATTTTAAAATATACACAGATTTTGTGGCGAATATTTTATAATAGGGTGCCACGTTTGTCGTCGGATCGGTTATATTACGATGGTGATAACGTAGTTATAAAATTTGTCATAGGTATTATCATTTTTTTAAAAAAATATTCCGTGCTGGAGATGTATTATTAAACTAATTGTGTTGCGACCACTCAACGCGAGTGCTCCAGTTTCAAGTAATCAGATATAGAGCACCTCGTAAAATAGGCAAATTTATTTCGTTTCGTCACGCAGCTGCGAGTCACAGAGTCTTCATAAAAGTATTTCATATATTAAAACGGTAGAGTGTAAAAAGAATGCTACTTTTTCCATTAAGATCTCAGAAGGGTAATAAAATTAAGCAGTGCGTAGCTTCATAATAAAATTCTCAGATTCTTCCACAACGAATATTAAAGAAATAAAATATATTCTTTAATCAGCTGGTCCATCCACGTGCCTTCTTAAAAAGGAAGTAAATATTACGTGATTCATAGGCAGAACTCTAGGCTAACTTACACATTTGCAAAACAGTTAATAAGCGAAACTTAAACGAAACTAAGCTTTAATAATCCTTCCCGAAAAAAAAAACAGTTAACTTATAAAATATCATTCCATTCGAAAACTTTATCTCCCCATTTCGTGCGAATTTAAAACTAAGAAAAATGAATTTTAAGATTCTCCGGCGAGATGAATATTATCGATAATTTTTGTTCACGATTCTCCATTTACCCAGTTCAGTATATCGATTCGCGAAAGCTATGAGAAATACACTTTTTATACCCTTCTCCACCCCTACGAAAAATCTGTCAACGAATGAGGCGAAGAACTAAAAGTGATCGAATATCGAATGTTGGTGAAAAATGCCTCGTTACCATCGTTACACGTCGGCCCAGTGAAACTGGTCATGTCGCAGTCGCAGGTGTAACTGTTCCACTGTTGCACGCACGTGCCATGATTCGAGCACAGGTCGTGTGTGCACTTTTTCCCAGGGTGAAGGCTGGCATACATGTCGCAGCCAGAGTTGACCAAGGAACTTGGCACAACTGCGTCTGAAATCAAGTTGGTGCTTTCGCCACTCAGGTCCAATGACGCCAGACACCCCTCGAAACCGTGTCTGCTGAATATCTGCTTCGGCAGTTGGCTGTATTGCATTTTCTCCACGCCACCTGAAACGGTGAAATGTGGTGTTAGTCGAAGAAAAATTGAATATTATGTGTACAGGATGTTAAAAATGTGATGGTCTCTACATTCTACACCTAGATCCTTGGAGGTTTGAAAATATACTGGTCGCAAAATTGTTTGTAACACTGAAAATCAATGTTAATTTTTTTCAGGAGAAAAAGTCTTGATGTAAAAAAAGAAATTAACATTAATTTTCACTGTTATAAGAAATTTTGCGACAAGCTCTTTTTTTTTAAATTTTCATCGCTTCTGATGTTTAAGATAACCCCTGAAAGGAGTGACCATCCATTTTTTAACATCCTGTACAGCAGAGTAGCGTAATCGTCAGACATTTCTCAGGTTTGTAGGTATCTTTCACACGTGATTCCCTTATCATAAACAGATTTACCATGTTTACCTAATTAATATCGTATTTGAATTGTAGCTCTCAGGCATTACAAGGTATATATATGTTCTCTGTTACAAGGGAAGGCATTTAAAAATTGTATGCAAATGTACATTAAACTCCCATTAAGAAGAAAAGCTCGTGAATACCGAATTTTCATCGCTAATCGTAACTACACGTCGCTTTTCCTCGCAATTTCCTCGCGTGTTGGATTAGAATTCCGAATCAATTCTGTCGCGGAGCAACGCAGAGAAGAAGGCACGGTGGCTGATGTCATCTATGGAAAAATGGCAGCTGTGACGCGGAGAGGATTCGGAATTCCGTCATACGAGGTCGACGAGCCGAGACGAGCGACCGCACGTTCGACTGATCGCGCCGCTTCTCGCTGCCATAAATTCAAACCACCCCCGTTGTCCGTGCCGTTGGGGGGAGGGGGGGGGGGGGGGCGCTGGAGGGAGCGAAAATTATTTCGGCCTGCCTGCACCACCGAGTCGCGCGCGCGTGCACAGACTCCGAAACGAAGCCCGCGGCTCGGCCAATCGCCCCGCTCCAACCAGCAATATTTCCTGACGCTATCATTCGATCGGCCTGCGTCCTCCCTTTCCCCCATTTGCACGTGTTTGTAACGCTAGGGAAGTTAATGATTTCCTAGCCGCGGAAGGGAATTAAGAATGTGGGAGAATTGTTTTAGGGTGGATTTAAAGGATCATTATTATATAGTAACACCGTCACCACAGAAATTGAATTGCATAAAGTGTTCCAAATCTTTCAGCGGATTCAGAACGGATAATGGATGGCGGATTAGTTGAATTAAATCATTTGAAGACTTCTGTCGTTTGCAAGACTCCCTAAAAAGCTGTCTTTCTTTCTAATCGATTTTGAAGAAAATCGGAAGGTCACCCAGGGTCTCATCTTTAAAAAAAAACATGATTCTATTCCTCACCATAGTTTTTTTTTTGTAGGTACTGCGACACTTAGCATGTTTTTAGTTCCCGAAAAAATGGGTCCCTCCGAACGTTTGCCACCTGGGCCTTTCCCTTAGCTTTATTACGCACCTGCGACAAGTTGCCGGGGACCACGAGGTAAGTACACGTGGATATGGACCGTTTATTTTGAAAGTGGTGTGAGTCCATTTTCTCTTGTTTCGAGAAAAAAAATTACATTAAATAAAGCATGAATTACGTGATATCTCATTTTTTTTTCAAAAATGGACTTACACCACTTTCAAAATAAACGGTCCATATATGAGTTCCTACTTAGGCACCTTGTCGCGGCGAACAACAAAGGTTTCTAGTATCGATTTTCGCATTATTTTTCAGTGTTATCGTGAAATTAAAGAAAAAGATTTAGACTACAAGGTACTTTCAACGTCTCAACTTCTCGTTTCTGCATTTTTCTCACATCCGCGATTATAACACTCGATAGGTAGGTACCTCCTGTTTTTCGCTCTCTTATCGATCAATTCATCGAGTTTCTAATACCATAATCCTATATTTACGACGACGATAAACGTTTAGTAAACAATGTTTTTATCTTTCTTTCTCGTATCACATGATATCATTGTTAGAGCAAACTTCACCTCGGCAGACACGTCACCGTGGATGCGCCACCATGGACGCATCACCCTGCACCCCACCACCAAAAAGGGGTGCATATAACAGGACCCCAAAAAGAAGAGCACTTAGTTCCAAAACGTGACACTAAGCGAGCAGTCATAATTATTCACGTGCAGCAGAGTATTCGAGGATACTCTTCTCCTTTCCCGATTTAATTAAGTGTATTCTATTATTAAAATCACTTGATTTAAAAAACTAAAAGTACCTATAATTGGTGAACACGAGGGCTTCCACCTCGCTTCAGCTCATAACAATCCTCAGATCGCGGAAGAAACGTCTCGAGCCGTCCGCTAGCTTATCGCGCGGTTGTCTGCTTTATCAGCAATGTATCAAGTCATCGTTTTAATCGGCTTCGAATTAAAAACCGAAAGTGGTGGAATTACGAGGAGGAGGGGACAGCCGGCGTAAGGTGACAGAAAATTACTTATAAATCTAATCTCATGTACGAGAGAGAGCTCTGTGGTTAAAGACCGGATACGCGGTTTCTCAAGCAGTAGCTTGGCATCGCGTAACGTGTCAATTTTCTCTTAATTCTTCAGAATTCTTCGTCAAAGATCTCGCTCCTTGCTTCGATCTCCGTTCCAGCGCGATTCTCTCAGTGTCCCATCGTGTTCTTCGGTGTCTTCGTCGATTCGATCCCACGCTCAGGCGATTACTCATCGAAGATATCTCCGGATCGCTAAGCTCGTTGGCAAGCAAAGGATCACCGAATTTACCCATCGATCTTCCGTGAAAAGTTCGTCACCATGTGCAAATCATCGATGGGTGCACCGCGTTTGGCCAATGTACTACTCGTTCTTCTTATCGCGAATTTCTCGGTAGCGTTATCACCTGCTATCCACGACAGGGCCCTCCTTCGTAGTTCATCGAATTTCGCTGCTGCTGATCCAACGATTCGCGACAGTTTGGCGTACCTGCCAGCCAGGTGGAGGTTAATTTCGCCGCCAGAGCTTCAGCCGCCGGAGATCGAGATCCAGTTGCTGAAGAGCCACGTCCAGGAGGACAAGAATAATCTTTGGGCCGCCAGCGCTGAGTACAAGTATTCGCCCTACAACTACAACATTGGAAGCATGGAGACGTCGGGCCAAATCATGGCTGAGAAAAAACCGGACGAGAAATCTAACGGGGTTAAAAGCGAGGGGAACGTAGCGAAGGTGCCGGCGGCCAAGGCGATGCCGCAGCTAGGCATGAGGAACATCATCGATGTCCCGACGTACGACTGTCCTCCTGGCCAGAGGAGGGACCCTTATGGCATTTGCAGAGATATTATGTGAGTGTCTAACAGTTTTGCGGATGATCTCGCGATACAAGTGTCAAACATACTTGCTCGATCACCTTGTTTGCCTCTTTGCACCTCTTTAGTTGAAAAGGAAGTAGAAAGAAACGACCAATCAAAAAAATCTCCCGGTTTGCCAATGTTTTTAAAACATTTTGGTTTCTTGATTTTAGAAGCACCGTTTCGTCAGACAACTGTCAACCAGATTTTTGCAGAGCAAAGTTACTGGTTCTGTACAGCTTGTAAATCAGATTTAAATAAATTTAAAAAAGATATTCGTATAATTTAAATATCCAATAAAAAGTTCTGGAAGTTTAAGAAAGATTCATTACGTAGTTTGCTTTTAATAAAATAAAAATACCTGTACTTTTCGGACCATTACCGTGGTGTCCTCACTTAAGTAACTATTACTATGAATCTCACTTGTGCACTCCCCTGTTAATTTACGAAATCAAATTTTCTTCTTCTGAACATTTGAATTTATCAAATTTATTTTTCTTACATTTACAGTGAACTGTAAAGAGTCGGGGAACATCTGTGTTTAATCAGATTGGCGAAGTATGGATATACCTGCGACTTTCACGACGCTTATCTGGGCATCGAGAAATCCATCAAATGTGTCATTCCTTATTATAAAATAAACCACTTGACGAGATGGACGAGTGACATTCTTTCCTCAAACCCGATTCACGTTTCTAAGGCGACATTTAATCATCGTTGTAAATTTTTTGTTTATTTACCGACTATAATAATTGTAGGCCCAACATTGAGTATTCGTTTTTTGTTAATTGTTGCGACAAGAACTGCACGGTTCCGTTCTGTTTGATCCAACAACTGCCGCCCGTATTGTTTACCACGATCAGACCGACAAGCTGGCTCGCAGCACTATTAATTGACCTTGCTCACCTGTGTGATACGAGCGAGGCGAATTACAACGACGATAAAAGGCGTGACCGAAATCTCAGGCGGAGAAAATGCAAACTCGATTCCGCGATGTCCTCGCGACGTTCGAACCTTGCCGAGTCGATTAAAATGAACGGCGTATCGCGAAATCGAAATCCATCCAATCACACCTTTCGCGATAATAACGTGCCACTAATAATGTAAGAATAATAACAGCAATAATCATGCCACCGTCCTTCGTCGCTGAGGATGTGTAGCTCGCATTGATTCATAGACGTCCAGCGATTGTTTGATTAACCCTTCGTGGTCGCACGGGGTGTATTGTACCCCAAGAGCAATTTTTGATTTGAAATGCCGCACCTTTACATCTTCCAAAGGGGATTGATCGCAAAACAAAAAATAAAAAAAAATTAAAAAATCTGTATTTTACCACAACGATGGAAAATCGCTCATTTTCAACTACAAAATTTAGCATATCGAAATTTATATTTCTAGAAAAAGACTATTGGACCATGACTGTATAAGTATTACGAATGTAGAATTATCACTGAAAAGTTAAAAGGTTCAAAAATACGAAAATGGTAACTCAAAAAATGACGCTGGGGTACAGTGAACCCCGTGTGACCAACTTGTGATTATAAGAAGGTGTGACCACGAAGGGTTAACTATGTGAATATATGTGACTAGCAAAATAACCCCGCGGCGCATGGCATCGTGCCTATGAGATCTTAGGAAATAGGGGAGTCCGAGAAAATATATTTTACCCCGTTTCACCCCCTTTGGGAATGGAAGTTCGAAAAATCTTTCCGTAGTGGGTGCGTACAGATCGAGCCACTTGTTCCCACCGCGGTATGACGTCGCAAGCGGGAAGCGCTCGCCCGGTCGCCACCTAGCGGTCGCGTCGCGAAATACTGTTATTTAAAAATCATTATTTAAAAAAATAAAAACGTTAGGACCTTTCTCTCGTCAGTACGAAGAAAGTGATGTAACATACTTGTGGCTACAGTTCATATTTACTGAGAAACCGTATTTCAATATATGCAACTTCAATTTTATATAATAGTATATATATATATATATGTATATAGATTGATAAAACCCACAGAACGCTACATTGAAAGGAGCAGATATTATTTTAAATCTCCTTTGGAAACGTCGATTTCATTTTTCCCATCAGAGAAAGCCCAGCCTCAACGAATACCTAAACAGAAAATATGTGAGCAGACGCTAACTTGATTTTATTTCCTCTCTCACACAAGAACAGATATTTACAATTTTTATTACAGTCACTATTCAACTAACGACGGAAAATCCCGAAACTTGGTGAAAATGTAGGGGATCTCCTCCTGATTACATTAACCCCTGAAAACTCGGTTATTTTGCGATTTTGTGTTATAACTCGCGACCTGTAAGCGATAGAAAAAAGTTTCAAGACAAAAGTTACTTCGTTTAATTAGATCTATCATTTGTAAAAAAAGCAGTCATAATTATTCACGTGCAGAAGGGTATTCGAAGATACTCTTTCCCTTTCCCGATTTAATTATGTGTATTCTATTATTCTAAGTTACTTGTTTGAAATAAAAGTGTAATTAGTGAACCCAAGGACTTCGACTTCGCTTCACCTCATAACAATCCTTAGATCCCGGAAGAAACGTCTCGAGCTTTGCTTTATCAGTAACGTATCAAGTCATAATTTTAATCGGCGTGGAATTAAAAACCGAAACTGATGGAGTTGCAAAGAGGAGGGGGCAGCTGGCGCAAGGTGACAGAAATTTGCATATAAATACAGTCCCATGTACCAGACAGAGCTTTGTGGTTAAAGACCGGATACACAGTTTCTCAAGCAGTAGCTTGGCATCGCGTAACGTGTCAATTTTCGCTTGATTCTTCAAAATTCTTCGTCAAAGATCTCGCTCCTTGCTTCGGTCCCCGTTCTTTGGTGTCTTCGTCAATTCGAGCCCACACTGAGGCGTTTGCTCATCGAAGGTATCTCCGGCTCAAAGAAAAGGATCACCGAATTTACCCATCGATCCTCCGAAAGAAGTTCATCACCATGTACACAGCATTGATGGGTGCTCCGCGTTTGGCCAATGTACTACTCGTACTTCTTATCGCGAATTTCTCGGTAGCGTTATCACCTGCTACCGAGGACAGAGCGCTCCTTCGCAGTTCATCGAATTTCGCTGCTGCTGATCCATCGATTCGCCAGAATTTGGCGGACCAACCAGCCAGGTGGAGGTTAATTTCGCCGTCACAGGTTCAGCCGCAGGAGATCGAGATTCCGTTGTTGAAGAGACACGCCCAATATGACGATTGGAAGGGCCAAAACCCGTCTGACACCAGATCGGTCGAGACATCTAAAGGCATGCCCCTCTATAGGGGCATCTTCAACATGCCACACCGGGATTGTCCTCGTGGCCAGCAAATGGACGCTAATGGCGATTGCAGAGCAGAAGTGTGAGTGCCTGTCAGTTTTGATCTCGCGATACAAATGTCAAACATACTTGCTCGATCACCGTGATTGCTCCTGAATCTTTCTTCCTTGGATTCTTTAGTTTGGGGTATACAAGATCGTTGATGTTAGTAGGTACAGAGATAGATTCGGCAAACGTAGAAATACAGTATAATGATTTTGTGAAACTTTTTGAAGTAAGGAATTGTCGATAAAGAAGATTGTCTACCAATCGTGGGAAATAAGATGTCACGAGGTGATTAGTCTGTGTGGTGGATCTTGTATACTGCAGTAGAGAGCATAAGAGATTGAATAATAATGGAATGGGGGGATTTAAGGGGCGACACGAAAAGTAAAGGTATCTTTGCAAATTTATTAAAAACAAACTACGTAATGAATCTTTTTTAAGCTTTCGCAAAGTTATTGGTCCTGTACAGCTTGTAATCCGATTGAAATAAATTTAAAAAAGATATTCGTATAACTTAAATATCCAATAAAAAGTCCTGAAAGTTTAAAAAGGATTCGTTACGTAGTTTGCTTTTAATAAATTTCCAAAAATACCTGTACTTTTCGGACCATTACCGCGGTGTCCTCACTTAAATAACTATTACTATGAATCTCACTTATGCACACCCCTGATAATTTACGAAAGTAAATTTTCTTCTTCTGAACATTTGAATTTATCAAATTTATTTTTCTTACATTTACAGTGACCTGTAAAGAGTCGGGGAACATCTGTATTTAATCAGATTGGCGAAGTGTGGAGATACCTGCGACTTTTACGACGCTTATCTGCGCATCGAGAAATCCATCAAATGTGTAATTTCTTATTATAAAATAAACCACTTGATGAGATAAACGAGTGACATTTTTTCTTTAAACCTGATTCACTTTGAACAATTTAATTCCTTGTGTGTACGTCTGTGACAAATAACGTAATGAAATATGTGGCTCTTGAACGTTTTTGTTGCTCGACAATACGAGCATCGTTGGTATCAGTGTTATTTATTATGTCGATACGACTGATCGATGATTTCATTCTCGCGTTATTACGCGGTGCTCATCGACTCTTAGTTCCTGATTTTATCTCGACGCCTGATGTATCGGGACAGTCAATCTCTGTATTCGAGCGATTTGCTACCAGAGGATTTTCGAGATTCCTCGCGACTCACGACCACTAAATCACCTTCGAAATATTAAGGCACCTGGTATTATCGAAGGTCAAGAATATTTTCTGACACGTGAGTGTATTATATTTATCCAAGATAAATACATTCAGAGTGAAATATAATTTGTGGCAAGACTGAAAGTAGATGCATTTTTGCGACCAGGGAAGTCAAAGGGGAAATGGAATTAGTTCATGCCGGGTTCGTTTTCGAGAAAATTGAGTTTGAAAGTTCGTTGCCTGGGTTCGTGTGGAATTCTGGTACAATCTGCTACTTTCAATTGTATTTGTATTTCATATAATATTTATAGTGAAGTAATTTGATTAAGTAATATTATTCCAAATGATAAGGAAATTTATGTAACTTAAGTTTCAGTTCGACCCGAAAAATCGACAGAATTGCTGGACAGAAATTTTGATCCAAATCATTCATATACAGATCAGTTCCTCTAGTAATCATCGATAGATATTCAAAATTCAAAATTCAAAACCCAAACAACTGTTTACGCTTTTAATTCAATCATTTTAAATTACATCCTCCAATTTAAATACCTTCCCGTCGCCCCAAAAATAACACGAAGTTGAAGTTCCATCGCGAACATTTACTCACCGATATACAAGATCCCGTCGAGATCGAGATTCTCGTTGCTGCCCTGACTGTTGACAGCGGTAACGTGGTCGTCGACAGCGAGCGTGTGCCTCTTGGGCGCTGGTCTTCCTATGCTAACTGCATGCCACTTGCCATCGTTCAACCTCGACCTCGAAGTGTCTCTAACCTTGACTGGACCGTCACCAAGGTCGAAGACATAGTGAACGTGCCCGTTCACCAGCTCCACAGCGATAAAGTCGCGCTCCCTGCCAGCGTTGAACAGCATCAAGCCGTTTGCCTCCCGTGTCTTGAACTGCAAAGTGAAGATCGGTGGATCAGAGAGAGGGCGAATTTTAAACATTATAATTTATAACATTTGATACCAGCGGCCGTAGCCGTGATGGAAAACACCGGTTCTCGTTAGATCACCGAAGTTAAGCATCGCGGGGCGGGTACTGGGGAAAGATGGGAGGACCACCTTTCTCCCGGTGCACCGTTGCTGCTGGGACCCGAAGGAGAGAGAGAGGAGAGGAAAAAGAATATGACTTTATAGTTCGTTGGGCAATATAAGCGGTTAAGCTTGAAACGCCATCCTGTTTAACAGGAGAAACAATATACAAATACAAAATAACATTTGATCTTTTGCATATGAATTTTGGCAGGGCAGATTTAGAGATGAATGTAAATTGGCAGGGAATACATTGCCGCGTTGATTCAAATAGGAGTATCTGGTCTAAAGGTGGGTCTTAGAAAACTGACTTGTAGCATTTTATGTTTTTCCACTAATAAAGACCAAAAAGATGAGCAAATGAAGTAACGCTCATTCCTGTTTTATAAATACCCAAATTGACGCGTTATCTATTTCCTAATCCCACCATTGAGCGGACCACGCGAGCTGGGCTGCACAAGGAGCCACGGTAGGAGAGCAAATAGTTCCTACGTTCGATTACGAAATCCGATCGTACTTTTCTGTGATATCAAAGCGCAGAGCCGGGTCGCTGATGAGGCACAGTGGGGGAGGCAGGTGCCCGTCAATTACGGGCCAGCCTAATTACGAAGGTGATGACCAGAGGGGCTTGTCTGTCACTTGGTACGGAAGAACGAGGCATGATTGGGTTTTTACGTGGGACAGCGCGACACGTGCCACGATTAATCCAGAGTTTGCGCATCGAATCTGGCAACGGTCGGGGGTAGAGAGAGACAGAGAGAGGAGAGAGAGAGAGAGAGAGAGAGAGAGAGAGAGGAGAGAGAGAGGTCTAATTGGGGTAACCTTTTGTGGGGATGTGTCACCGTTGACATTTCATTTCTTCTGTGGCCTCCACGCGCGTGGTGAAATTTCGGATTAACAACCGAACCTACCATCTCCATTGCAGAATACCAACCACACTTCATTGGACGCCCGAATTTCGACGAATCAAACTCTCCCTCGGAGCGTGCCTTTGAAGGTAGCGCGAGAAAATATCAACGATAAAAAATACTTCGCGATAAACTTGGTTTTCCAAAGTTTCTTTATACGAAAGCTGCGTCTGCTTTCAGGCTCCCCTGCTAGCAAGGAAGAGGATATTCCTGTTAAAGTATAATCAATATTTAAGTTACGGCGTTTGTTGGAGAACTGTTCCGAACTTTCACTGACATCGAAGCGGGATCATCAGTGGTCTGAGTAGACTTAATTAGTTGACTAAGAACCGGGTTTCGTAACCGATTATTATGTCTTAGAATAGATTGAATAGATCGTAGATGGTAGAAGGATGCACACCGCGCTGATTGTGAGGAATTCTCCGACCCCTATTGAAGCTAACTAACAATAAGTAGGATTCTAGAAAAACGTTCTAGTAAAAGTAGTTTGCCTTTTTGTTAACGCAACTGATACCTGTTTCTTCATCCACACAGGCAACCGTGCGTTTTAATCTCTCAGTAAAACAGTTCATTTTTACCAGACCTTATTCCTCTCGAGGCAAAGCGTGTCAGTTCTTTATATTCATTGCGAAGGCAATCGCTTTTCGCCATTCTATAAACACAATTTCCCTCTGCTTCACTGAAAAAGCAAATTCTTTTAACTAATTCGCCGAATACTGTTTGGGAAACTTGGATAACCTACTGATCAAAGGATTTCATTCGGTATTTCTCTCAGCATTTACCGTTCAGACACACTGCCTCCTGCTAAAGCATTCGCAACTTCTTAAAACGGAATTCCCGCTTTTACGTCGCAAATAAAAACGAGACGCTAAATTTTAATTCGATCAGTGAAGAATTACTGATGATTTGTTACCTGGAAGTAGATGTTCGTTTCCACGTACGCCTTCAGCACAGGTAATCCCACGAACGTCCGTTTCGAGGTGAAGGTCACTGGATAGTGGACAGGGTGGTTCCTCTTGCCGAATTTCCCCGTGACCCTGATGATTGGCGTGACCCCTTGATGGGAGGCCTGATGGTTTCCGGAGCTCCTCGCTATTTCGAGGTACGGATAGCCATTGAACCAGATTTGCTGCAGCTGCCCGACAAAGTGAGGGATCTCCTCTCCAGCGTGCAAATATCCACCCGCGTGGAGGGTACGGAACTCCAAAATCCCCTGTTTGCCGAGCTGCGTTTCGGCTGTTGGAGAAAACCCAGTGGTCAGTTTGGGACAACTGATTTATGTAAAATCACACAAGATTCATTTCCCTGTATCGTAGGGAACTTGGAAGTTGCAAATAAATTTGAAAATACCATCTCAAAAAATTCTCAAGTTTTCATATTATCGTGAATATCTGTGAGACCCTAAAAGATATCGAAAAAAGTTCAATTCATAGTTTTATGATTTTCGATATTCTACAATATGGTGATGGAGAATTCTCGGAAATATGTGGTGAGGATACATTTTTAAAAAATAAATTTTTTGACCGAATTGATCATATTCATATGGACAACTTAGAACATAGTGAAACAGTCCTTACAGAATTTCTCACATCTAGAATTCCTTGATCCGCTTACCAAATTCACAGTTTATGAATTTTTTTTAAATAATAAGACTCATTTTTAAACGTCGATATTATTTAATTACTTCATAAAATTCTCGTCCTCCAAAACTTTTCATCCAATTTACGACAAATTTTATTTACAATTTTACCCAAAGTTCTTCATACCCGAGATTTCGCTCCGTTCAAGCCGCGCCCCTCTAAATAAGAATAAAACGCGATTAAGCCGAAGCCATTAATAAGAATTGTCCCGTAGACGGCGCGGGGCAGTATACTTAAAGGGACTCGAACGAAACCCCGGCGGAAGTTACACAGGAACTATTTTAATTATTAGCCAGCCCCGGGATGCTTTCTTATCCGATGGCACAGACAACGGGGGACTCGATATCGGCGCATTGTTCTTCGCGAGAATCTTACTGGCCCGGCGCTATTAAGCTTAATTGTCCCCGGGCACAATGCACCCAACTTTCTGAATTAGTAGCGCTATGTAAGTATCGACAGGCGTCGCTAATAAACGTGCCAAGTTGCCTTTAAAGGTTGCTCGCGAAACAAAGAGTGAGCAAACGAGGTCGTGCGATTCAGACAAATTTTTGCAAACATCCTTGCTATACAGGGGGAGGAGTCTCGGTACCGTTTCTAGTGTTCCACTAGAAATAACTACTGCTTGGATGGAATCAGTATGCAATAGTGTTTGAAAAGTAAATTAGAAAATCTATTATCAAAATGTTTGGAAAACTTGAGGAGTGAAATTAATGCACTAAAAATTAATAAAAAAAGGGTAGAGGGTTCTGCGAATTATGTAGATAATAAGGCATAGTGGTATTAGGCAATAGTATTTGAAAAGTAAATTAGAAATCTATTATCAGATTGTTTGGAAAACTTGAGGAGTGAAATTAATGCGCTAAAGATTAATAAAAAAAGGGCAAAGGGTTCTGCGAATTATGTAGATAATAAGGCATAGTGGTATTAGGCAATAGTATTTGAAAAGAAAATTAGAAAATCTATTACCAAAATGTTTGGAAAACTTGAGGAGTGAAATTAATGCGCTAAAGATTAATAAAAAAGGGTAAAGGGTTCTGGGAATTATGTAGATAATGAGGCATAGTGGTATTAGGAGTCTGCATGTTTCTCAAAATTGCCAAAGTGTGTAAAAAAAATTTAGAACCCCGTGGAATAGTGTTATTATTTTTAGAGAAAGAATTAACTCCAAATATTTCTTCAAGTCAGTACCAAATTTCAGTATTAATAACCGAAGTAGCTACCACTCACCGCGGACCACATTGCCTTCCATTTGCACCACACATTTCAATCAAATTTGAAACTGGGTCGAATCACACGAACACCCAGCACACGCGGCGAGGCGAAGCTACATTTAATTAAATTAAAAAAAAAGCATGTCCAAAAGCAAGAAGAGATTATTTCCCTCGCGTTCCCTCCTATTCCCAAAGCCACATCGCGAATATAATGCTTGATAGCATACGGTGGAATGATCTCGAATTCCCGGCAAATTTGTTCGACCGGTAATTGCGCTTCCTAAATTGTTCGCGTGCATTTTCATCCGCTGCGTCCCCCGCGCGCGCGCGCGCTACCACTTCTTCGTTTTGGAAACTCGAGCGTACCAAAACCAGGAAATCAATTCGATTCTAGTGTAATTTCCAAGTTGCGTCGATTCAATTCGATCGGACGATAAGCATTCGCCAAGTTATAATCAAATTCTCACCGCGTTACACGAATGTAATCGAACGGACCGCGAGCGTGTAGGGTGGAAGTTAAATTCGCCAACGCCAGGGCGTGTAAGCTCGCGCGGGGGGCAACTTCCCCTAAACGTTCACCATGAAATCCCGTGGATCGTGATTAGAAGGTGGCCCGCGCCTGCCTCGTCTTCGAGGAGCGAGCCACGGACGACGCCTGTCCTCCTCGATTTGATCAGCAGCCGCGTCGAACCGATGAATTCCACGGATCGTTGTTTGATGTCGATTTACGATTCAATTGGGCGCCATTTGATTGGCCCGCGATCGGCTCTGCTGGTCGTTAGTCAGGGCGGACCCTTAACGGATCACGACCACCCGGCTGGCATTGTAATTTCGAACATGAGCTACGCCCTGTTTGCCACTTGTCAACACATACTTCGGCTTGGTTGACCTACTGACTCTGATCATCGTTCAGCAAACAATGAAAGACACCGCTGAATTAGGATGCGATTGGACTTCCTCGCGTGGGACTTTTTTCTAGGCCGTTACTGATATTTTTTACGTCTTTAACCCTTTAGTGCCAAACGTATCATATATGATACATTCCTTTTTTTGCCGTTTCGCCGTTTGCACTCGCATTTCGCTGTTTACAACAGTTTAAGTGAAACGTGTTTAGTGTAGTTTTATTCACGGAATAAAGTTGGACCTATTTGAACCCTGAAAAAAATAAATTAATAAAAAAAGAATTTTTTTTGTATTAAAATATATAAATTCAGACCATTTTTAACGATAAAAACAATACGGGATATTTTTCCTTCAATGGCATCTAGGTGCGGGCGCTAAAGGGTTAAGCAATTTCTATCTTTCTTTAGGATTTTTTAAACTCGTTCTATTTCTGGCGAGTGATTATATGTGAAGTATACAATTATGAGCCCGTGATGCTTGCCTTAACGTCCTGCTCATAATTTTATTCGTCCATTTGTTTATTAAATCAGTTATTGCCCGTGACAAATGGAAATATCCTGAATTGCCAGGAGTGTCTCACGTGAAAAGACTCTCGTGTTTCTTCTCTGTATGGGTTGCGACGTAATTGGTTGTACGATTAAAAAGGGGGTGGTTTTTACGTGGAATTAAATTGAAACACGTTAAATTGACGCTTGGGAAAAAGATGCAGTCAGCTTCCTCATTTAGTAGAAGTTGCTGAATGCATCTGTCTATTATTTCTGTTCCCAGACAGCACGGCACAGAGGAACCATCAAATTGTATTCAAAAGCTTCTAAAGAATCTAATAAAACGCAGCACTTTGTAAGGAAAATATTCATCAATGAGATCCCACCCTGCTATTCATTGATTAAAGTACCTCCTCATTAGAATAATTACGGTACCCATGATTAATAGTATCAACCCAAACGCCCCTTCACAAAGATATTCAGCTGCAAAGCAACGATCCCATTTTGTTAATCGAAAACAGGTAGGTACCTAAGTACACTTGAGTTAATTAATATCATTATGAAATACCATTTCCACGAAGCACATTAGAATTCCAATTATCGTGCTAGCCATAGTATCAACGTACATTTAACCACTGATTGATCAAACATCCGGGCGAACATCGAAAGATTATAAAAAAGTTTTCAAGCTGTCATTTGATTCAAAATACTCAAAGTACCTTTGCAAAATCACCCCCACCTTGTGGAGAGGCTACAAACTTTTGCATCCTCCCAGCTGTCACCCAGGGAAGCATCTTCGAAGGGTGTTGCATCTTGCATCCAAGAACACAAGGATGCCGTGCACTCAGCCGCGCAGTAATTATCGTCGATCGATGCCAGCGACGAGCATTCAAGTGAAGACCGTATGCAGCATGTGGTGATGCTAGGGCGGTCAAGCAATTTAGGGTATTGCCACGTAACTCAATATTGCTGGCACTCGCCATCCATTTAATAGGCTGATCTGGGGGATGGAGGGGGGGAGCAGTAGGTTTGGGGTGTCTCACTTTATTGGGGAGGCATGATGCTTTGCGGCGAACGTGTTGCAACTTGACAATACCGCAGGCCCTGGTTTGAGCAGCACTTTGTGCCTCGTTCTCAATTTAATAACGTTCAAGCTTTAAAATTCCATGGAAATTTTAGGTTTGTCGTTTTGTTGCGTAATTGGGTCAGTCAGGTTGCTAAAATCGTACAAACAAGTGTCTTCAAGTTCCTGGTTTCCTGCACCCTAGTCTTCCATTGCTACCCCTGTTCTTGTAACTTCTATGTATTTAGTCTCGTTGGTTCCTGACTTCTTGAATTTCAGACTTCTTGCAAACATTGTATAGCTATAATAGGTTACCTCGACTTCAACGACATGGTTTTGAGACTCCCCTCAATTTCCCAAAAACTGTTCAAATTCGGTTCACACCAAGTACCTACCCCAGTTTCTCAGAAATACTCCTGTTTAAATTACATACCTCAATGTTCCTATATTTAAACTTCCACGCTCCACACTTGACAATCTAAATTGTCACCCTCCCTTACAAATTATCATCCCGAAGTCTCGAGCCACCTACTATTTTCCAAGAATACCCGTTACAATTTTACACCTTCCTCGCTGAGTCCACCGAGGTTCATCTACGTTCCTTCCAGCAAATTCTCCAAAATTCATTCCGTAAACCCACTCGTCAACCCATCTTCGTTAGAGCAGCCCGTAAAAAGTTTCCCCGTAAAGTGGAAGGAAGGTACTTGGAAATCGGTTAGTACCCACGGAACATGACAGTGTAAATTCCCCATTTGGCGAAGTAGAACGTACACAAATGGCCCGGCGATGGGACAGTTACATCGGACACACGGCGTTCTCGCATGTGAAATGCAATTACGCGTGGGCGTACACCGACGCACGGCGTCGGTTATCGGTTATAGGCAGCGATACACCGACGTCCTAGATACACTACCAATGCATTACATATGACCGGGTTTACAAGAGATTGCACGGAACGCATTGAAACTTTATGCCTACCCTGTGTGCAGGCCCGATTGGATTTTCCAGGCTGGGACAACTGTGGGCCTCTAAATAAGCAGTAAGTTGATAGCGAAGGAATAGTATACTGTGGTGCAGTATAGCCTTGATTATCTGAAGTAATCGATGGGCAGAATGTTTGAACATTTTTGGGGAAGTTTTTGAAAATTTTTTATTGCACGTTGACATATATAGAGAACAGTTACAGGAATTAAAAGATTAGGGGTTTGGTGGTTTTCTTTGACCTGCAAGTTGGTTTCTTGATCCTCCTCCAGTTAAAAGATAGAGTTTTGATAAGATAGTATTTTCGTGATGTGTTTTCAAAATTTGTACTGTTTTATATTGATTTCGAGTCCAGTTAAAAGATAGAGTTTTGGTAAGATAGTATTTTCGTGATGTGTTTTCAAAATTTGTACTGTTTTATATTGATTTCGAGTCCAGTTAAAAGATAGAGTTTTGGTAAGGTAGTATTTTCGTGATGTGTTTTCAAAATTTGTACTGTTTTCTTTGGTTTCGAGGGAAGTTCTCTTTTTTATAAATTTTTTCGCAATAGAATCTTTACCTTTTGTAAATCGTATTATTATTTCATGTTTTAAGGTGAGAATTTTACAAATTTTAAGTTATTAAATTGAGAACGAATGTGGTTTATTATACTTTAATAGAGTTTAGAAGAATTTTAAGTGTAATTATTTTTACTTAAGCAGTTACAAAGTAGCTGTTTTTTTAATTTCCTCCGACTGGTATCAAAGTATTCCTTTCGTTCCATTTTGACAAATTTCTGTTCAAAGCGAAACATGAAATATCGCATAAAATCATTCCCTCTCTGTTTGCAAACGTTTGATCTGCACGGAATTCCAATAATTTTCGTATACGGAATATGACCAATGGTAAATTCAACTCAACAATTTCCGGTGATACGCTGTTTCGTTCGGTTTTTCCTAGATAATCGAATTGAACAGGGAAACGGCGTTTCGACCTTTCACTGTGGCACGCATGGTAATAATTTACACACGTGGAATACATGGAGAACGATTTACTTTAATTAATTCGATATAGGAAAACCTTCACTGACATAATTTCCAGTGATTTTCCAGTGATTATTTCCCAATATCCCAACAAAGTGCATAAAGACCAAAGAGACTCAAAAGAATACCTCATAGTTGCTGTGATCTCAAACAGCTTTTAATGCGTTATATCCTCAAACAAGAATGTGTGTGTGTGTGAATGTGAGTCCTTAAGAGTGCTCAATACTAAGCTATCACAGCGTTATCAAATATCAATATAAATTTTCAAATTATTCAGGAAAATAGTATAGAAGCTTTTAGAATTTAGAGAAAGTCTTTAATAAAACTAGGAAGTTAGACCAAATAATATTTTTTTTTAAATTCTTTATTAAATGTGCCCAATTGTTACTTACAATTAATTTCATTTTTTTTTTTTAGATTATTTAATATAACATTTCGATTTCTATACTTTTATGTACAATCCCAATGAAGTAGCTCCTAGTAAT
This sequence comes from Andrena bicolor, assembly GCA_960531205.1. Taxonomy (NCBI): domain Eukaryota; kingdom Metazoa; phylum Arthropoda; class Insecta; order Hymenoptera; family Andrenidae; genus Andrena; species Andrena bicolor. The sequence continues at coordinate 1,407,270 of OY482668.1, read as the reverse complement.
ATTTACGTCTAAGTAACATACACAAACCACCCCCGTCCAAGTCCCTTAAAACCATTCCTTAAATTCCTCGAAGCATATATATTCCACAATACTTGAAGGAAGAAGCAAGGGAAAGAATTCAGAAAAATAAATCATATTTCACCGACGGTTAAAATGCCTGACTTCAGAATAGTTCGTAATCCATTTAATTTCGCTGGACCGGCGAAAGTCCGGGGTTGAAGGCGGTCAGAGAGCCTCCCCTCGAGATAAAACGCCAAGCGACGTGCCAGCGAAGAAGAGGCATCCCTGCGCCGTTGAATCTGAATAATTTCGAGCATTCTTCGCGAATACGATATTCAGGAGACGTCAAATTCCGTTGGAAAAACGGCCGGGGGATGCGCTTCCTGTCGCGGCGCGCTTCCGTGGGGCAGATTATTTATGAAAAAGGACACGGGGCCGCACTTCTCGCCGCGGCAGAAGGCGCACGGAACCGTGGCACGACAAATGGCGCGATCGAAATAAAAATGGCAGTCCAAGTTCCGACGACGTCAGGAATTCTCGGGGCAGCGGCGCCCCCGGCACCCTCTCCGCCCTCCCCCGGGCGCGTCGCTGCCGCCGATCGATCCTCGCGCGATCTCGAATGCGCCCCTTCGCGCGGACGTCCCGGCCGAATGCACTTCGAGGGATCGGCCACGATAAAGAGCGCATTTGCGTGCCAGCGAGTTGCAACTCGACGGGGCGGCAGAGCCGAGGGTTGGGGGATCCGTGCTGCCGCGGGGGACGACAGCTTGAAATACGCTGAGAGGAAAGTTTTCGGGAATTCCATCAGCCGCGAAAGAATGCCTCGCTGCTTTGTACTCGGGCGCGCGATTTGTCCGCGTGACGCGTGCCACCTCGTAACGCGAGAAGTGGCGGTAAGTAGACACGATCACCGCGACGAATTCGTAACTCTAAAATTCTGAAGCGAACTGGTCCTTGGAACGCCGAAAATAAAGGGGGTGAACGTTGAATTTTATTGATGTCCAAGGGAGATTGCTAAGTAACAGGGTAATTCCGGTGGAGACGGACCACGTTTTTAAAATCGTTTCAAACTTAATTATTTTAAAAGTTCTGAATATCAGACTTCTCAGTTCGTTTAGTGAACTATCTTTTCTAGGATATGTAATGATCATAACACAATTTCTTTATAAATAGCTACGAAAATAAATAAATAAATAAAATTTTGGAACGTGGTGCATCTCTCACTTACTAAAATCTTTACAAATAGTTTAGTTTTTCAGCCGATCAAAGTAGAATGACCCCTTAACTGGTCCGCCTCTCGCGGCGATGCATCTCTACCGGAATTACCCTAAGTAGTATCGAAGATTCTTGGAACTCGTAGATGAAAAGTAGCTTTGGGAAGTTGCTGTATTTGAATTTTCCGGATAATCAGATCTTTTTGAGATTGCGTCCCCACGATGGCAGTTCTTCGACGGAGGAGAGTCCTAACGGGCTTGGGTAAATTACGAATTTCCCTGCGCGGTCGTAGGATGAAATCACAAATTCCAAATGCACCCTACGGGAAGAGGGGGGGGGGATAGCCAGTGACGTGGCTGTTTGCATTCAGGCGGCGATGCTTTGAATCGGGACGCTCTTATGAATGCTAATTGAAGATTTTCTACGGGGTTACGCTGCAGCGACCCTATCAGAAATGGTGAAATGCGGCAGCGTCTATGTGGCATGGAAATATAATTGAACGAAGCCGGAGCCTGCAGGCTTGAATTGATCAGCTTCGCGGGAGAGCGGGTTTTGTCTTTTTCTCAATTACGTTGTTATTCTTGAAAGTGTTGCTTTGATTATTTAATGAAACCACAGTGGAATATTATATCTGATAAATGATACATTTGAAAGTACTGAAGAGGAATCGGTGATGGTCAAATATCTATTGTAAAGTAGCGCGATGACATGGTTTAACAATTTTAAATTTCTTTTTTTATACGATCAGAAGATGCGTTGAATAATTACAGTTACACATAAAATGAAACTCATTCTACCATACGATTTATCAGTTTATTTGCTTTCCCGTGTGCATGATTACTGTATGGATGCGGGCTGACCCAATTTCCTGAAACGCCCTCTATGGAATTTACATTTACCGCCAACGATCGCTGATAGCCCGGATGGGAACGCAAAATCAAACATCAAATTCGTTTCCTAATGCACTTCAAGCATCGTACGCAATATCTAATCCGTAAAAAAAGACACTCTAGTTTGAATTATTTATTTTAAATACAGCACCTATGAATACTAATGACTTGGAAACAGATTGATAAATTTTCAAGCGATTTTGAAGGAATTTGAACTAGAAAATTCAATCATCTACACTTTTCAAATACAATACTACAATGCATCTTACAATACCATAAAGCACAAATACATTTAATTATCGAAGAATCCGTAGAGAAACAATTTAATTTAAATCAAGTGTCTTTAATAATAGATTTAGAGTCTTAATTTTAACAGAACAGGTTACTTAGCACGATAAAATAAGCAATGCAGTGGCGATTCTACTAAAGCGGTTCGAATATTAAAGTCTAACTCGTGCTCAGCTTAATTTTTCCCCGCGATGAATATTATTTCCCAACTTCCCACGATTATGCCGGACATTTTGAACGCAACCCCTTGATATTTCATCGGGAATTAATTCGAATGCGATCCGCTAATGCACAGCGAACACCGGAGTAATGAAAAGTGCTCGCGAAGTTACTTTCCCGCGAGCCTGTCGATAATTTGCGAGCGTCGGGCTTAATACTTCCGAGGCTGTCAAACCATAAATTATTATAGAAAATATCGGCCGTCCGCGAAGCTGCCTTCGCTGCAGCTACTTTCTTCAGCAATTTTCCGCGGCAGTTACACGGCGGACGTTCTACACGGCCACCGGGTGTTTGAATAATTAAGGGAAATCGTCGCGAAAGTTTCGCATGATCGACGACGATGCTCGGCCGTGGCGCGTCGAAATTAAAAATTTCTCCGCTAATTTTTCACGCAACTTCCGCGCTCCGCCCGCTATTGTCCTCCTGGCAGCAATATGTAAATTGATGCGCGACAAATTGCTTCAAGCAACGGTCCGCTGCACTCCGTAAACGCCCCTCATTTTCTTAAATAATTCAGCGAGTTGCCGAAGCAACAGCGTAATTTTCTACGACCGTTTTTAGGGAAGAATACTGCAACAGTTCTGAAGAACAAAGGGAAGGTAGACTGGTTATATAATTTCATAATGTTTGCATTTTACCACAGCAATTACACACATGCTATTTCAAGTGAATCTATCAGAAATGCTATTCGGGAGTCACAAAAGTGTCTCGCGAAAAGGTCCTAAAAGCAGGCTGTGAGTACGCAAGGGTCTTTGAAAAGTTGGATAAAGGAAGATGAGAGATGAGATCGAGGTAATTGGGGACAAAAAGAAGGGGTCTGTTAAAAACAGAGGGATAAGAAGACTCATCAACGATGTCAGAGAAGAAAGGAGGACACTAAAAGAAACCTCTTCGAAGAGGAAACAGGACCAAGAAAAGGCTGGACGAAGGTACAAGAAGAAATTCTAACTGCCACGCTTAATCAGTGTTGATATTAAAATTGTGGGTAATTTATCAAGTGCCTACTTCGTTCTTCCTAAATGGCATAAATTCGTGACTTTGCGAAGACTGACAGTTTTGAGGAATAAATAAGCTACGGCAAGCATAAAATCGCTATCTACTTCGTTCGATGTCAGACAACTGATCCACCCTCTATAGAAACATTTGATTTAACTGGCTCTTCGTACGCGACCGCGGTGCTTCATAACGGAAATGGAACTGTCGATAATTTCCTAAGAAATATGATACACTCACGGTGATATAAGGGGGCCGGAAAATTATTTTCTAGTCGACAGAGAGCGAGAAAGGGGTTCTGGTACTAAACGAAAATCGTGTCGGTCGTTACAGAGCCCGCATAAATCTTGTCGGAGCGAATGATTCGCGGGGAATCCGCCGACTGATAAATCTCGATGTGGAAATTGATTATCGGAGGGAGAGCCTTCCACGGTATTTACACGCTGGTGGGAAATTTAATCCAACACGTGGCTTTTCCCCGTGGCTCCCGTTTCATTACCTCTCTCGAGCTTTATTAACGAACGCTTTGCAGGTCAACATAATGCCCGCCAGTGACGAGAAACATTGATTCTCTAAATATTCTAACAAACAAATCGAACTCTAAAACGAAGTACAATCGATCGATCAACCTTACTTTTTTAAGTTACTTTAATTTTATCTTGATTGCCTACATTTATATTTATATTTTGCTTTAAGCTTTGTATCTTTTGTAACTAAAGGGTTTTTCCCGTTAATAATAATAATAATAATAATAATAATAATAACCTACCACGTTCTATTAAATAAACACTATGATGCTCTTTCTAATTTCAAAAAGCACTTATCTGACGTATCAAAATATTTAATGTTAAATTGCTTTTGAATCCTTTCAAATCTGACTCAAAAACAAAAGTCCTTTTTATATTTGTAAATACCTAATTCTCTTCGTGCGTCAGTATTTCTCGATTCCCAGTATTGAATTTATTTCGTCCCTTGCTCCACTATATAATAAAATATACTTCTTTCTTAACATTCAAGTTCCGAAACGAAGTCTTAATAAAATACCATACGACTTCCCTTCCCTTTTTCATTTAACGTTCCATCCTCCTCGTTCCGTTCTCATAGATTTACCTTGCAGGCTTTTTATTCTCCGACGCCACCCTTCGCCACCCCCGACGCCAACCCCCTCGTGTTCTATCCCGCGCCAACGTATTGTCCTTCCATCTCTTCGGGCTTGAACGCGGAATTCCAGCTGGAATTGCCGTGCTCGCCTCGGCTGTTGCCCGGATATTTATGCTAAATAGGGATTTTGAAATACGATATTGTGGCGGGAAGGCAACGCTGCGGGGCAGCTTCGAAAACGATGTTCGTGGGTGCGTTTTGCAAGTTGCAGGATAGAAAAGAAATAACGGGGCAGTGAAATTAATAACGCTCCTCTTCCCGCAATACGGACTTATTTAATTTCAAGTGGAAATTTATTCAGTTTCTTTTTTAAGCGCCGCGATTTAAATGTGCAGATGCGGCGGAAAATAGAGTTAACATTTGCGGAATAATAAGAGACCTTCATTTCTGCGAGACGCTTTGATGGCACACAATTGGAATATTTGGATAGATTCATATATTTCCGAGATTCGTCTATCTTTTTAAACAGAGAGAATTTCTGACAAAGGATTATTCGTGAGGCACAGAAGTAGCATTGTGGAACTTGTTTCTATTGAAAGTTTGAGTCGAAGGGAGAGAATTTTAAGAATTTTAAGGTCAATATGAACCACAATTTGACTTTGAGGTAAAATATTTTTGAACATTTTTGCGGCTCAATTTAACAAACAATTTTTACACAACAGCTGATTGAAAATTGTCTTGCGTCGAATCGATCCAGTATGACAACTATGTATTCTCAAAAAAGTAGGTGTGACCACCGAGGGTTGAGCGAAGAAGATTTAATTATAGTGAATCTACTCGCCATGAATTTTTCTGACATAGGTGGGTAAAGAATTTGAAGTAAATGGCTTCGATAGACGGAATGGAGAAAATTCTGCTGAAGATAAGCATACATCGCATAGTCGATATTTTATGAAATTTTCATCCCTGCATTCTGGATTTAATGAAGACTGAAATAAAATGGAAAACTGGTGTGCATCGTATAAGGCTCATTGTGAGGTAAGGGATTAAAAAGAATTTTAAATGACCACTATTAGTATAAAATGAAATTACGTAATTCAAAGTATTCTTCGTCAAGATTTCGTAATTTAACAAAGTCGATTGAAAGTTAGGCGATCTGGTTAGCCTTATAGGTAACCATAGAAGTGTGTTCCACCTTTTCCTTGTTGCAGTTCTCGAGACTTTAAACGAAGCCAAATTAGTGACACAATTTCGCGAGTTCTTGTTAATTCTGTATATTTACACGTTTCTATTTCACGTCAAACTAATTGCTTGAAAATTTCCCGAAGTCGAGCCGTAAAGTGATACACCGCAGCCAGGAACCCGAGGCTCGGCGCTCCATGTCGGTTTTAATTAACATCAATTACAATTAACACTGCCTGTACGCGATTAAATACGCGGGAATCCGGAGAAAACCCTGGTAACAACTGTGCCTTCGGAAGGAATTTATTAAACCTCGTTTAGCTTCGCTCGTTCTACTTTATTCGGACCAAACTTTTTCTATTCTCAAAATTGACACAGAAGTTCCATTCCAGATAATTCTAGTATAAATACAAGCCAGAAGGATCCAAAGAACTCGATGCAAAATAAATCCTTGTTAGGCTTCCACTCGACAATAATTTTCAGAAAATGTCCTCAAAGAAGTGGCTTTGTAAAAAGAAAAGAAAACTGGAGTTTATTCTTTAAATAAATTTCTGTAAACACCTAATGATTTTTATTGAATTTGCATTAACCAAATTTTTCTTAAAAATATTTTCATCCATTCAACTCAGCTCCTCCTAAGATTAAATTCCGAGTGAGCCACTAGAAGACCTCTATTTCTATAAATTCTGCTTCTAACTGAAAAACTGATTTCGATACTCGCTAAGGAGAGGACGTTGCATAAGTTCCACTGCACCCAGTAGAATAGTACATGTTATTTCCCTCAACTGCATCTCAGCGGGATGCAAAAAAAAAGGGATACCTCTGACGTAGCTTCTCGCTAAACGAAAAACAATATTGCCGGGAAGCCCCCTCGTTTCGTTGGGAAATGTCGACGAGCAAGTGAGACACCGTGGGACACAACGAGTCCCGATATTGAATGGAACGTCCACGGGGAAGCTTCGGAAATACGAAAGGATGAATGCTGGGAATCCGATGTGGGTGGATCGTTGGGGAGTACCTGTAAATCTTGAGGATTCCGTTACAAGGTGTACCGATGCAAATGAAACGACGTTTCCCTGTGCCGAAACGCGACGGCGGGCGTAAGGAGCGCCCGGGTGAGGGCAAATTGTGTGTCGCTAGCAGACGTAAAACAGTTGATTGGTTTCGAAACGTTGCGTCGACGACGATTGCACTGGGTAAATGGCGGGGGCGACGTAGCTGCGTTTGCAAGCCGAGTACCTATTACTGGCAATGAGAAGCAATCCGATTAAGTTTCGAGGCGATAAAGAGCGCTCGATAGACTGAAACAGAGTGTTAAGTGCCGGGGGACAACTTGCCGGCTTAAACTGGCTATTTTTCGAACGCCTACAAGGCGAGGCGTAGTTTTGTTTCTCGAACTGCTTTTGTAATTGTGTGAAATGTTTCTTATCATTAGTGACGCGAAACTGAGTAGACTCTTATGAGACAAGTTTCATGATTTGGTTTAAAAAATTTTAACTCGCACGACTATTTCAATAATTATCTACATTTTCTTAGTCGTTGTTGAGATTTTTGTCTCACGATAGAAAAGTCTCATAAAATCTCATCCTGCATTCGCACCTTTTAAAGAGGTACAATTTGTTCGAAGCATTTAATTATTTGCTATTCCATGCACAACTGTTAAGGGTTATTTTATTATTTTATTATTCACAGAAAATAGTTTTTACTTTAGATACGTTGATTTTCAATTTTCACCCATTAGTGTATTATATTGTGGTGTCGAAATAGTTTTGCATGTACTGGGTGGCCCGTTCTAGTTTCTCAAACGGCCCGAATCGTTGCATTGTCAACTGTGTCACTATCGAGTGCTTCAGACCTAATTCCTTTATAACCCTGTTAGCCTCTGCAAGTGGCACACTTGTCAATACCCCAAAAGGCTGACTCAAAGAGTTAACCAGTTCACAGTAATGACGGAAATCGACATACGTCGCTCTGGCTCCACAGATTCCACGCAAACGGGAGGTCTATCGTAAAAGGGACAGTCGAATAAACTAATTTTAAGTCAATATTCTAATACCACGACAGCGTTTCCTTTCAAAAGAAGAAATCCCTGAGTTTTCAAACGTTTGCAATAATTGCCACGTGTCAATCGCACCACCGCCATTGCATTTTTATTTTCATCAGTCATTTCTTTTTAACAAGTTGATCGGTCATTGCATATTTAGGGGCCCAATTTACTGTACCTTTTTCCTCCGTCAACGATCTCTTTTTCTATTACTTAATAATCAATTAAATTAAATTGAGAAACATACATAATTGGTTTTGCATAGTCCTCGTATCCTTTTCGCGAGTCGTCGCGAGGATGGAGAGGAACAACATCGGAACCCACTCGAAATAATGAAAAAGAGTTCCCCGAATGACGTTCAGGAAATAATTCTCCGTCCACGGCGAGAAATCACCATGATTTTTTTAACACTGTCCCAGCGATCAGCGAGCAAACTTTCGCGGATACGTCGCACGCCAGGTAAATTGTACGTCCGATGCAGCTGCAAAATAGTTGATTGGTTTCGGAATGTCGCTGTCGGAGTTGGGTGACGCGTGAAAGGCGGCCTGCCTCGTTCCAGATTGCTTTTGTTCGTGCCGATTTTACTTAGGGTCTTTCCACACGGATGTGCTCACTTGGTACATTAGCTTAAAATATATGGCAAGTGATAGGAAGTGTGACTACATGTAAACTCTTTCCCAACAGCAACTAAAATGGCGAGCTACAAAAGTGTCTCATGCAAAATGCTTCCTAAACTATTCACACTGGTTCTATTTACGAGATCGCGAAGATTTGATTGATATACCTACTAGAAAAATTCCCCTCGCAATGCTCTCTACGTACTGCGATAAAATTTAAAAAAAAAATTCAAGATCAGATACTCGAACCTCCAAGAAAAAAAAATTTTACTTGGCTTGAATTTCAAGTAGACACTTAAATATTTTAAGCGCCCCGATGGGTCGACTGTCCCGAATTTCTGACGGTCCGCCGACCGTCGTCGTCGTTGATTTAACGCGAACTCACCACCTTCCGCCACGCACGTGCGTTCGATTATCGACGCGCGACGAATCCCAAAAAGTGGCGAGGAATCGCTACAGAAATATTTCTGGCTTTCGGGGCTGGCTGCTCGCTGGCGAGCGAGCTCGAATTCGAGCCGCGAACCAGAGTCTTCTTTTGTATTCGTACCACGTTGGAGAACGAAAAGCGGCAACGAGATCAACGGTGTGTGACTGGATGATGGCTGGCGCCAAAGGGAAAATGGGAACCATGGGATATCACGCGATGGACAAGAGAGGCTTGATGCGAATCGACACGCTGCCTTGCGCTGTCCTCGTTACAACGTCGATTGAGACGCAAATTCCACGCGTTTCGGGAATGTCTTTTGTGAATGGGCTTTATACATTTTTACGTGGCTAGGTTCGCGCAGGTTGAACGAAAAGAGAGGATAGAAAGAAAGGGTCTCTGGACAGAAAATGTCCTTGTAAAATACACACGCAAACTATTGTTCATCGTGGTGTATTTCCATGGACGTTTTACGAATTTGAAAGTATTTTGCACAGCCAACTCACCCCTTACAGCAGCCTCGTCGTCGATCTGGAATTTCAGGGCACTCGCTCTTCTGGAGAATCTCAGCGTGTGCCACATGTCATCGTTCAAACCTTGTCCAGCTACCAGAGCCTGCAACCAGAAGTGTTGTATTAGCCTTTGAGTACCGACGTGCTATTTTAGTTACATAAGTACCGACCATGACGTCTGCTAGACCACCGTAGCTTTACTAACGAAAACTTTTATGTTTCCTGATATTCTTCTAAAACAAACGTTTCTATGTATTGTTAATATATCTAGTTATTGTATAAGTAAAACACAAAATATAGAAGTTTTCACATTTATTACTAATTATAAACATTAATCGCTAACTAAACGTCTTCGCTAACAAATGTAACTAGACTTTTCGAACTCTCAAAGTGTCTGTCAGACCACACGTCGGTACTTAAAGGTTAAATATTAAAATCAGACTGTGTAATAATTACAGCACAGAGGAAATTGACCAGTGTAATAATTACAACACAGAGGAAATTGACCAGTGTAGAATTACAACACAGAGGAAATTGACCAGTGTAATAATTACAACACCGAGGAAAATGACCAGTGTAATAATTACAACACAGAGGAAATTGACCAGTGTAATAATTACAACACAGAGGAAATTGGCCAGTGTAATAATTACAACACAGAGGAAACTGGCCAGTGTAATAATTACAACACAGAGGAAATTGCCCAGTGTAGAATTACAACACAGAGGAAATTGACCAGTGTAATAATTACAGCACAGAGGAAATTGACCAGTGTAATAATTACAACACAGAGGAAATTGACCAGTGTAATAATTACAACACCGAGGAAAATGACCAGTGTAATAATTACAACACAGAGGAAATTGACCAGTGTAATAATTACAACACAGAGGAAATTGACCAGTGTAGAATTACAATACAGAGGAAATTGACCAGTGTAATAATTACAACACAGAGGAAATTGACCAGTGTAATAATTACAACACCGAGGAAATTCACCAGTGTAATAATTACAACACAGAGGAAATTGACCAGTGTAATAATTACAACACAGAGGAAATTGACCAGTGTAATAATTACAACACAGAGGAAAATGACCAGTGTAATAATTACAACACAGAGGAAAATGACCAGTGTAATAATTACAACACAGAGGAATTTGACCAGTGTAATAATTACAACACAGAGAAAATTGCCCAGTGTAATAATTACAACACAGAGAAAATTCACCAGTGTAATAATTACAACACAGAGGAAATTGACCACTGTAATAATTTCAACACAGAGGAAATTGACCAGTGTAATAATTACGACACAGAGGAAATTGACCAGTGTAATAATTACAACACAGAGGAAATTGGTCAGTGTAATAATTACAACACAGAGGAAATTGACCAGTGTAATAATTACAACACAGAGGAAAATGACCAGTGTAATAATTACAACACAGAGGAAAATGACCAGTGTAATAATTACAACACAGAGGAATTTGACCAGTGTAATAATTACAACACAGAGAAAATTGCCCAGTGTAATAATTACAACACAGAGAAAATTCACCAGTGTAATAATTACAACACAGAGGAAATTGACCACTGTAATAATTTCAACACAGAGGAAATTGACCAGTGTAATAATTACGACACAGAGGAAATTGACCAGTGTAATAATTACAACACAGAGGAAATTGGTCAGTGTAATAATTACAACACAGAGGAAATTGACCAGTGTAATAATTACAACACAGAGGAAAATGACCAGTGTAATAATTACAACACAGAGGAAAATGACCAGTGTAATAATTACAACACAGAGGAATTTGACCAGTGTAATAATTACAACACAGAGAAAATTGCCCAGTGTAATAATTACAACACAGAGAAAATTCACCAGTGTAATAATTACAACACAGAGGAAATTGACCAGTGTAATAATTACCACACAGAGGAAATTGACCAGTGTAATAATTACAACACAGAGAAAATTGACCAGTGTACAATTTTTAAATACAACAGATTGTCAGTCGATGTCTCTCATTATCGCGAACCGGAAAGGTGTCTAAAGTCGTCACGATTGTTTATAAATTCCCCATGAAAGTTCGCGCGATTCAGAAATCTGAGTCTTGGTGAGAGACTCGACGGATACCGTGGTGCGTCAGTCAGAGAATTTCTGCTTCGATTTTACGGTTAACAGCAGCCTCGAAACGAGATTGATTGCATGCTGCTGGATGCAAACCGCCGGCTCAAACGCCGAGGAAATTTGCGCCGCGGCGCAATGAAAACGCCTCGGGCGGAAACGCGCCGATTGAATTACGTCGCGCGGATGCAATAATGGATACTTGAGCGCGAGCAATTAGCGCGAAGCGACCGCTACCAGTGCTTGCCATTAGGGGGAACACAACGAGGCCAGTTTCGGGGAAGGGTCGGCCTCTCTAATGAAGACACCGCTGCCTGTCTGCGAGCGGAAGTTACAAGAGGGCCTACGTCGATTATGCGCGAATTTCGACAATCCCCCCAGAGTAATCTCGCTTTTCGATCATTGCCATCTAACGGCACGTTGTCATTGACAAACTTTCCTCGTGGTAAGATTTTTTTCCTAAAAAAATCGATTTTTCAAATCGGTCGACTTTGTATAAGCTTGATTAAGTTTTTTTTAATTGTAATTTGGTAAAATGTGGAATATCGCACCTATTGATTAGGAAATATTAAATAAAGAAAGAGCGGGGGATTTTTTGAAGATCGCTGCAAATAAGATTTTCTTCAATTGAAACTTGCAATGAATAATTCTTTATTGCCTGTAATGCTTTTCGTTTTAGCGAATAATTTGGAGCTAAAGTTGATGAAGCTTGAAGAGGTGAAAAAAAATTCTTAGAAGACTCTAGCGCAAGTCTCTTTAACAGATCTACCCTCCGTCCGTTTTTCTTGATCATTCGTCAGAAAAATAAAATATTCGGGAAAACCGGCGGTGAACGCAAATCCACTTTCAGGCACATGTATTTTCATAAAGCGGGAGCAGTGAGATGTATTCGAGTATTCTGAATAACGGGGTCGACGGTCTCGATATACACAAGTATAGTTAACCGTAGCCGGGAGTATAGTGGCATCGATAAACTAACAACACACGGCGCCTCTCGTTTGGTTAAACCACCATAAATCCAGGCAACTCGTCACTATCTGCTAACTGGTTTGGTCCACGCTGCCGCGAACGATATTCATCTATCACGTGCCACCTGACACACGTTTGTCACCTAACGTCACCTTTGCACCACTGCCATTATTCCTGTCCCCCACTGTGAAATTTAAGTGTTATTTCCTGCTTCTCGGGCGACGTGCAATTTCTCACACTTACAGCCATTTGATTTGCTTTTAGTGTAGCCTCTGTATGAGTTTAAAGTGACTCCTTCTGCTTAAAACGTAACTGCGAACTCGTCCTCATAGAAATTTGTAATTATTCTTATTACTTTTCCAGCACTAATTATTATTCACCCACCATTAGTCACGCAATTTTTCCCAAAGAAACTTCACATCGAGTCGACCCTTCGCCCCCAAGATCAGTCACAAGTCCGCCACACTTTACACAAGACACTTCACCCTAAACGTCCCCCAATTTATTCCTCAAATTGCCTCCACTATGATCCCTCGCGAGGCACAAGTGTGGGGTAGTTTTTCATAGGCGACGAGGGTAGCGCGCGCCCCCTTGACTCTAAAAAAGAGAGTGGGCCGGATTGGGTCGGTTTTTATCAAACAACCGGGGAGATCGAGCTTGAAATCCAGCTCACTTTGAATACCAGGAGACTTGGCGTGGAAATCCGTCGTGGCCACTGGTGAGAAAACGTTCGCGGGGGCGTGCAAAGTGGCGGGAAAAAGCGCTCGTCGCTCTCACCGCGGTCGAAGTGAAATTACATAGAAAGTCTATCAGTAGGCGGATATTACGGTCCACCCGCCCGCGCCTCGGCACCCCTTGGGGGTAACTTTATCGCCGACTCACGCTCGGATAATCGCGCGTCTCTGCGGCCACCTACGAATCAATCTGGCAATTAAGGGACGTTTTGTCGCGGCGCTCGAGCTCGATCGAGCTTTATCGAATTCATCGGCACCGCCGTGCAGGAAATCGCGGCTGCATAAACCGTTCAATCGTGGCGTGGCAGCGCGATAGCATTATCGATTGTCAGGAGGGAGCGTGTCTTTTTGCCGCGGCCAAGCGACAACCTAGCGCCCCGTGTTATTGGAAATATATCGCTGGGAATCGAACGTGGCGGGTCGGCTATTTTCCAGAGTGCTTGGCAAAAAGCCCCGTTCCCAGCGGGTGTTATTGTTCATTAGAATGTTGCTAGTTTCGAACGATTAAATAAGGGTGCAGAAAGCAGTGATTGGGTATTTATTTTATGTGTTGTTATGCTTGCAGATTCTAGTGCCTTGAGAGGAAATTTCTAATTCAGTATTTTAATAGACATGTATTTTTCAATGGGGTGAAGAGATGAGGCATTGAGAGCAAAAACGGACTAACCCACATTGAAAAAAAATTATTTTTCCTATTTTGTATGATTAGGACAGCACATTGGACTATATTATTACTACTAAATTCATTTCGAAAAAAGATGTGGGTTAGTCCGTTTTTGCTCTTTGTGTCTCAAATAGTTGTCTTGGTGGGGTTAGGTGAATTGAATATGTCGAAACGTTTAACTTAGGAACGTGAAATTTAAAAGGTGCATTGTTTTTATGACGCACCCACTAAGAAATGATTTTTGGAAATTTCGTCGCTACTATCTCCTAGGCCCGATTAGATATCAACTCGGTTTTTATTTCCAAAGGTTACCTCCACAAATGCCTAAAAACAAATTTGAGGATTTCGCTGGAATCAACCCCTAAGGGAGTGGAAAAGGGTAAAATGTGTTTTCTTTGACTCCTTAATATCTCCTGGGCCCGAAGCGAAGCGCAGATGTATTTTGCTAGTAGATTTATAAATAAATAATTAACTGAGAGATTGTAATTTGTATTGGACATACATATTTAATTAAAGCTCTTCAAGTGACTCGCCGAGCAATTGTTTCTCCACCAATTAGGTCTGTCAGTGTATTATTATGTTCAACACATGCAACCACATTTTTAAGATACCTTTAGGTATTAGAAAAACGTGTATGTATTACGTATAGAGTAAATGGAATTTGTAGTAAAATTTATTTAATGAATCAGACCACGATTTTAATCGTAATCAGCGTATAATCCATTGAAGATGTGGGCTGATTCTTTTCAAATGTACCTATTCATTGCCCGATACGTTTGATTCGGGGATTCGCGATTAATTATAATGTGCAGTACGCACAAAGAATATCTCTTTGTCGACAGCACTGTAATTAATCAATAAAACAGCCCATGAAACTGACACTTAATACGATTACTCGACCCGTATTCCGGCTAAGGGATTTAATTAAATGTGCTTCGATCAGAATTCACATTCAGCATCGCGCTATTCGACGGTTACGTACAGCGAAATTTATGTTTGATTCGTTTACAACGCGGAACGCGATATCGCCGAACGAAAGAACAGATAAACAGTTTAATTTGAAACAGTTGCGTTCTCCTGCTGACGAATATTGCAAATGAAAATTGTAATCACGATTTCATGTTGCCTTTTATCGTACGTGTTATCGTTTCAGTTTTATTTGCGCCATGATAACCCATTGGCGGCTCAAAGGGAAAATTCTGAACGTGTTTGCACCGAACAGCCGGTTAAATGATTTTTTCACATGTAGCGTAACTAGAAGTTATATTATTCTACAACGCGGCATCAATTATTTTTCCAAAGTTGTGCAACACCGCGGAAAGCTTACCGTGGATTCCATAACGTCTATTTGTTTGGAAAAATATGGGAATTTACGGCCAAAGTGGTTTGTTTATTTCAAATGTTCCCGATGTTTGAACAGACGGATGCATGAACGAAAGCGTGGCTATCGTAAATTATCTACTTAAAACGAACAAACAATGTGAGGAAAAATAAAGCAATTACGCGAAACAGGATTAAACTGAATGTTTTCATAGATGAAGACCATTATAAGTGTTTACAGAGATTACTTTTGTCAACTGAAAGCGAAAAATATTTATAACGGTACAAAAAAATTGAAAACATTGTTACCATTTCTTCAACATTTTTTTAACTGTTTTATCTGTCAAGATCGTCTCTTTCCATAAGAGTGCGTGCACAATCGGTGAAAATTAAAATCGTTATAACTCAACCGTTTAGTGAATTCGTTAAAATTTTTTGAGCACATCAGGGAGATTAAGAAGAGCAATCTCACAAATTTTCAGCAACTTGGTACCATTCTTAAGGTAGGTCCGCTACATCCTTAACAAATCAGTGAAATAACCTCGAATTATTCTCATCCTCACTTTGAACTGCGAGATAAGTGATTCCTCAACACGATCGTTACCTAATCTGGCATAGGATCCGATTAAAATAAATGAATTCGTGGTGAGAAAACATTTAAATTCCCCTTGGAAACATCGCACAGCCAGAGTCGTCTTTTCCTCTGTATCCTCCAAGACCACAACGCAGCATTCTAATTAAAATTTCTTCCAGCCCTTCAAATATTTACCAGTCTCCGATCAATTTCAGACTGACCGACCTGCTTTCACCCCCTCCCACTTACATACGTTATTTGCGTTCGCCTGGCCATTCCTCGCGAAAAATCGCGAACCTTTTTCCCTCGTCCGTGATCAACTCAGCCCTATTTCCAAAGTCCAAAACAAAACTAAAAAAAAAAAGAAACGAATAATTCAAACGAAGCTAAAAAAAGAGAAAAAAGGCAAGGTCGCATCGCGGTACAAATAACCGCGACGAACCCTTGGAAATCTGATTTCTCGTGGAAATTTCTTTGTAGCCGGTCGAATATTTAAATAGCGAATTTTAATTAAAGTTTGCACCCGGGCTCGTCAAATATTTACGATCCTCTGATCAATTTCCGGAGAGGACCACCCCGCCCTTCACCCACCCGTCCATCCATGCCAGCGCCACCACCGCCGACGCTTTTTTTTTTCACCGTCGCGCTGCATCATCTCTATTTATTTTCTTTTCGCCGCGCCCGACGTTTTATCCGTCGAGAACAAACGGAGCGGCAGTAACGTCCCGAGACCTCGGAAATAATTCTTCCCGCGAGGAAACGGCGCGTTCGTTTCATCCCCGAGCGCAGCCACCAACCACCACCCTCCCTCCCCCACCGACTTCGCGCGTTTCCCTCGCTTTTTTCTTTCCCTTCTGCCGCCCCCCTTGCAGAAGTGTCGCGCGGGCTGGGGTTGTTTCGGTTTCCTCTCTCGTCGCCGATGGAATTTCTTCGGCCTCCACGAGGGAGGAAAGCAATTCGAGAATGAACGCGATAAGGCGAGGACACGTCCCGCCGATCGCTCGTGAAACACTTCGAGATGAACGAACGATTCTGTGGACGTTCTCCGTTGGCTGCTTCGCGACCTGGCGTTAATTTTTATATTGGGAGGACGGGAGGTCCTGGAAATGCGTAGTTTTAGTTTTGTGAAGTATTACGGGAGTTTGGAAATATTGTTGAAGCAGTAGTGAGGAAGTTTTCTTTTGCAATATGAAAATCTTGAATTTTTTATTTATAATCTTGAAGCTTCCTTTGCTTTCGCTTTAATATATAGGGTAAATGTCCTAATTACTGGCAGCGTCCCTATTACTACCACTCTATTTATTTTACTTAATAAAAACGTAAAGTATAAAGAATAGTGCAAAAAAATTATTAACAATTAAATCGGGACTGTTCTTCTGCTTCTTCTTCTTATTATTATTGTACACTATTCTTTACACGTTACGTTTTTATTAACTAAAATAAATAGAGTGGGACTTCTACCCTACCGTAAACTGGGGTGACTTTGCCTGCCAGGGTGACATTTCCCACTTTTTTACTCTGACTGAAAAATTACCGTATGATTGAATTCGCTATTTTTTTTTTTCGTTTGACATTGGAGAAATGATTGTTATTGATTACAAAACACCATGTGTTCTAATTACTTCACAATAGAATAAAATAAAGTCTTTCCGAAAAGTGGGCAATGTCACCCCAGTTTACCGGTACCGTATGTTTTTTAATATTCAGTAAAATTTAAGATATCAAACATTTCCTTCAAACTGCAATAGATTTGCCCGAGGTTGTCGCTTTGATTTCAACATCCACGTTAGCTACCCCAAATCCACCGAACCGCTTCGCCGAATCCTCTGCCGTTCCGTATCAGAAACGGTTAATGTACATACATTGTAGTCGTCGGCGGGTATAATTCCGCGCGCCGTTAATTAATTCGACCCATTTAAATGGCATAGTGTTCACCCAGTGACCCCGTTTTCATTTCGATCTGTTCACCACGCACACAGCTACAAATCTATTTACCTATACCTACATAAACTCGTACAATTCGATTCCTTTAGCCCAATAAGAATTATTAGGAGACTGTCAAGTACGTGACTACATCGTAATTGATATAATTTAAGGGGTAATTATGCTCGATTTCAGGTTTACATTTCTCCTGGTGATTCACGAGAAACGAAGGCTGTTGAGAGAATTTTTTTTTAAACACTAGATAGGTACTTTCAAACACGAGTCGGTTTTCCAGGGACTAACTGAAAGGTTCACCGTATCAATTATTCCGTTCAATTATCGAGACCGTGTAGAGGCCGAGATTGAAACATAAACGTAAATTACAGTCTCCTCTAATCGCACCCAGTTGTGTTTCGGGACTCCGCGTTTCCGGGCGAAATGGGTTTGCTCGCAGCTGCGTTTCGGGCTTGGTTTTCGCGAATGGGACTATCTATCACGTTTCAGAATCTTTTCATTAGTAATGTCGAATGCGTGCACGTATTTTTCTAGAAGGTTGGAGAATTATTCGCGCGGGTGAGGGATCAACCCTTCAGCTGGAAATGGAGTACGTAGTCGCTTTGAGAAAGTAGTCACTCATTTTTAAAAGAGGAATGTATGTATTTAGCTTTGGGTGTCAATTCTACGTTACGGTTTCTGTTCCTTCGTTTTCGTTCCAATTGCCAAGTTGTATCTATGAAGAAGCACTCAATGGCCACTTTTTATTTAAAGAGCTTTGTAACTGAGAAGTCAATGCATGCATGAATCGTAGAAGACGCAACTGTTTCTATTAAAATTGTCATTATATTATTTAAACCTTCGCTTGCTGTACTAAAAATAGTAAAGTGTTCTATTCACTAAGAAGACACTGTAATCAATTATAATTAGACCGAGTCGAAGGTTTAAATGGCAGCACTTGCATGTCCACCAAACATCGTACTTCTGATTACGAAGTGCATTTGCCTCAGTCGAACCAAACACACTGTGACCGCATTCGAAATCATTCGATTGGGTTCTATTACGAATCATCCATTCCAGTTAGACGTCATTTTCGGATCCTGTCCGCAGGGGCGTTCATGTTGGGCAAATGCTATCTCCAATCGGTGTAATTAAATTGAAACCAGAACGCTTGGCCATCTGAGGACACGATAATGTATGCGGTGGACAAATCAAAAATATATATAAACTGAAAGACAGTAGACTGGTTAGGATTAATTAAAAACATGCAAGGCATATCTGAATTTTAAATAGAAGATGGAATGGAGAATAATTTATCCCTCGCAGTTTACCTTTAAATTACTCATTAAATTTTCCAGACATAGCACTTTCAGTTATAATGGCTTAAAACATAGCAAAATAATAGATGTTATAATATTAGAAGAAGAATTGAGGGGCAATATATGTATATGTAGATGTACTCACAGTTAGTGCGAGTTAAGTTTAAACTAGCTGAGTTGGTCAGTTTAATGACTTGCAAAATATTGCCTTAACCGCAGCAGATCTGTCAATAACACGCAAAGTGTTATAATACAGAGCAGAATGTGTAAGAGGGAAACGTCCGTGTAACGAAAATGTTGTACGTTGCAATAACAGACGAGCAGAAGCACGTAGAGACGGCGTTACAGGGAGAAGGAATAACGATGGGACGACAATCATAACAAGGTGAATCGCGCAATGGTATTTTAGATATGCAGCGTCTCTCAAGTTTTCTCAGCGTTAAACAATGACTGACAATTTTCTGGGAATGAAAAATTAATAGCAGTCTTTATAACAAACAAACGTGGACTTAAGACAAGACAATTAAATGCTTGGAGCACGAAAACCAGAATTGAAAAGTGAAATTTCTTTCCCAACAGATTTAATTCTCAAAATTCAAATATATATTCTGAAAACAGAAAAACACAATTTTTTAATTACCATTTTTTCGTTAAGTAACTATTTTCATATTTCTCGTAGTTTTGAAAGGTGAGTTATACTGGGGTGTGCTGTAAAAAAACTTACAGCGCAATAATTCGTTTATATTTTGACTCTAAATCGTCCACAGTAATAAAAAGCACGTGCTGTTCGCTCCGGAGGTGTTCAAAATTTGAGAGACACTGCAGAATGGGGAACAACTCTTGCAGCTAGCAAGCACGCAACGTTCTCAAGCGCATAATGTTGTTCCGGCATACATAAGCTGCTTGCGTTCGTGGTTTCAGTTTGCATAAGGGTGAAACGTATTGCGAAACGGTGGCACACATTGCGCCGGAGTAAAATGAAGTGAGGGTGCAGGGTGTATCGATTAAATAACGAATGCTGAGCGTTTCGACTTTGCATCGACTACGAAAACTTTGCATCCCTTCGCATGGAGCAGGTGCAGCTGGGACAAGTGTCGAGATGAATAAAAAGGAGAACGTTTATCTGAAGAAAATTATTGATTTTGATGAAAATTTTATGGTAATAAATTATTTTAATAAATTATTTCCCGAATCACTGAGAAGATATTCTGCCATAGTTCACTAAATTCTTCTTAAAATTTCTATTCCTCTGCTGGACAGAAATAAATAGCCTCCCGTGGGTTCCAAACAGGAATTCCGTTAAACAAAACCATGTTTCACTGAGTGAACTAATATACGTTCGTCGAAGCAACGAATCACGCGTTTCCCAAAAGTGCTTTCTACCAAAGAAGTCGAACCCCGAGGTCCCCCATGAATTATGAATACACGGAGCTCCATCGACCGCCTCTATTTTCCTTCGATTTGAATTTTTACAGCCAATTTATTCTGTCGAGGAAAAACGACCCAGGTCTGGATCGATGAATTACGATCGCGTCTTGGATGGGCAAGGTCGTTCGAATTTTCATGCGTTATCGCGCGCCACGGGAGCCGAGGATTCCAATTTATCATGGTATCAGTGCTTTACGCCTAGCCGGAGAAATGAGAATACACGCGGATAATCCACGCGGAAAAGCTGTTTTTTTTCCAGCCATTGAAACGACGAGAGGGAATTTAAATACTCGAAAGTCTTTCGCGATTCTTTGAGTTTATACTTTCTATCTTGCGGTTGCAGTGATTTTGATCGGAGTCCTTGTAGCGACAGAAAGGGGGATATAATATTGTCCGCAGGCATTTCACAATTAATCCACTTAACCTAGTTGCAATTACCTATGCTTCAATTTCGAGGAAAATCTTCCCGCTCAGTGTTTTAAAATTCACATATTTCGTAGCTCGTAAATTCAAATATGTCAGAGGCTTCACTCACCTTCTCTTTATCGCCGACATGGATCACCATCTTCGCCTTGCCCTCTTCGAGATAAATTTGCAGTCGATCGGGGCTGTTTTCCAGGCTTGTCGAGAAGAGAAGCCCGCGTGGTCGCGTCGTTTTGAAGCGCAGTATCACTTCCTCCGCTTGCGTTTTCGAATCGTCCGGCATCAGCGCTGTCATCTGTTGCGTCCCGTTTAGGTGCAACGTGGACGCATCTGACAGCACAAAAGATTTCAAAATTACGAGACACTATACGTGTTACAAACGAAGAAGACGAAACATAAAAATGAACTACGAGTATTAACTGAACATTTCGACGTGAAAGTTTCCAATTAAGCGACAATCTTTTGAAATTAAGTACTTCTCATGGAATCAGATTTTTCTCAAAAAAGGGAAGGAAAGAATACAGAATACATTAATATTATAAAATTTCAGGAAAAATGCTAGGCCGAGCTACGACGTTTCAATCGCCCGAGAAATTCTATATGCAATAGGATTACAAGGGAAATTCGGTCTCACCCTTTCCGCATGTAGGACCTGTGAAGGGTGTTCCAGTACAATCGCAGTGAAACCTGTTCCACCCCTCGAGACAATGGCTACCGTGCATACACGGTTGTGAAGGACAGTGGGGTGGTTGAGAATGACAAGCTGGCCTGACAGCGCCTGCAAAATTGTCCAGAGAAACGAAATTACGTAGACAGTGACAAGTGTTTCCAGTTCAAGTCTTTCGTCCCTTCGGGGCAGAATATTCTCTTTTTTTTTTACTTTCCATGAAAATTCTGTCGTTCCCGTGGAAAAACATTCTGCCTCCGCCTCAAAAAGGGACATTTCGCGGTGACGTTCCCTGCTTTGACCTTTCGAAGGAGTTTAAAGACTTTGGAAATTTTATTATTATTGGAATAAACTCAAATCGCAAGAAACGTGTGATTTCTAGAAATTTATAATGATAGAAGAGTATAAAAAAATTGAATATTAAAGACTTCGGAAATTTTATTATTATTGAAATAAACTCAAATCGCAAGAAACGTGTGATTTCTAGAAATTTATAATGATAGAAGAGTATAAAAAAATTGAATATTAAAGACTTCGGAAATTTTATTATTATTGAAATAAACTCAAATCGCAAGAAACGTGTGATTTCTAGAAATTTATAATGATAGAAGAGTATAAAAAAATTGAATAGTTACTTTGTAAGAAGAAAATTTGTTGAATATTATACACTTTTCTTCATTCGGTTGTTTATTATTAAATTCTCCTTTCTTGAAAAAATAGAATAATTTTTTAATGGATAAGACAGATTGGTATTTCACAGAAATACTAATAGTCAATTATTTGAATCAGTATAATGTTTGAATAAAATGATTTAATTGCTTTTTTTACTGCTCCAAGCTGTTGAATTTTTTCTTAATTCCTCATATTTTTGTTTTATACTTATAATTGAAAAATATTTTTTCTATAATAGTTTATAACAAACCGAATTTTATTCATAATAATCAGTTCTTTTGAATCTAGTATTCCAAAGAAAGATTTGTTCCGATATCCAATACACTTCTGTAATCTTTATCTCGTATCAGAATATAGAATATATCTTTTCTCGGTATTAATTTTTCCTGTGAATAGTTAAATGATAAATTTTATCTAAATGAAAAATAATGTTAGAACAAAAAGTGTGAAAGTCGAACTTAAGTTGAAATGAAAGCAAAGGTATAACAGAAGCTGTGGTGTCCGAGTGGTTAAGGAGTCAGACTCGAAATCTGATGGGCTATGCCCGCACAGGTTCGAATCCTGTCCGCAGCGAACATTTTTTTTTCGCTAAAAATATTTTTTTCATACAATACTCAGTCCCCCATATTATTTAAACATATTCCACGTTATGCAATAATTTTCATGTCAATAATTAATTACTAAATATTACTTTTACTACTACTGTACGCATACTACGTGCAAGCACTACTAACTTATTCCTTTCTTAATCGATAATGCAAACCTCCTTTTACAAAAAAAACATTGAAAATATCACTGCACACAGAAGGAAATTTAATTAAACCCATTTTTCCCTCGCAAACAAATTTATTTACAGGTCTACTATTATTTGTAAAATCAATAGTTCATGTATCCACGTTGTAACGCTTTGCATAAAGTGCATCAGAGAGGTTTCGTAGTATGGAAACTGTTTTTAGTGTTCATTTTTATGAATTGAACTTTTTTAGGGCTTGGTAAATTTTAATCGAACGCAAATGGCTAGCTAAGATTGCGCTATAAAAGTTTCAACGCATCCTCACCGGAGTCTTGTTGCTGGGCATATCCAGCTATATCGATTGGTTGCCCGTTTATGACGAGTTCTCTCATGCAGCCGACATAACCCTGCCTCAAGGCGCCTGTCCACAACACTGGGGGCACTGTCAGTGGTGCGAATGGTGCACCTACACCACCGATGTACAACAACCCATCCAGGTCCAATTGCGTGGAATCACCTGCGAATCAAAATTCAATTCAATATTAATTGCGATGTAAACCAAACACATTGAAATGAACTCGTGATGGAGTAATTATATGTCACATCTACTTTGCAAATTGCGAATATAACAATTATTTATCTTACTAATATTTCTATTCAGTTTTAAATTTGAGGATGTCACTTGCCAATTTGCTCAGATTTTTCCACAACGTGACTCTATTAATTTTCAAATATATTTAGAGGAGAATACTTTCTCGGTACTTTAAGCTTAACCAAATCTTCATATTAGAAAGGAGAAATTGAAGCAAATTTCATAGTAGAACTTTACAAAAAATTGTTATCGTTTGTGTAAAAAAAAAAAACTTTCAGACACCATTTCAGGTACTCAAAAATTATGTTTTGAGACTCCATCTCTAGCGATAATAATCGCGAATAGACGGGCCAAGGGGGTGTTAACAAATAACTGACGCGACGACAAGGTGCAACAAGCGTATCAAGAACTAACTTTCGAGCACCTTTTGTGGAAAGCATCGCGTCGTTTCACCGTTCAGACCGAAGTTTTCCAGCACTCCGCATAGATCAAATGCAGCGGGGCTTATCTACGAGTATAACGAATATCTTCCTCCCTGCCGTCGACCCACAGCATTTCCCTACTTTCTCCTCCACTCTTTCGACTTCTAATCGAGTTTCCACAAAGATACATGCTACGTTCCACCGACAAATGCAAAATTGTATGCGACGAATCAACGTCCACGTAATTTCCGCATTAAATTCGATCCACGACGCGTGAAATTACTATCGTTTTTTGGACATAAATTAACAGTCTTAACACTTCGACGGGCGCTGAAAAACTCAATTCTATTTCTAACTGGTTTCCAAAATCCAATGAATATTTAAGAAATTTGGAAGAGATCGATAGTGCTCGTAAGTTTGCTCCAATAGTTGCGGTTGTTAAAGTGTTCAGACACTTTCCTGTCAAAAATATGTATGTGCGAAAATTGACCAAGCAAAAAATGTTTCTTGTCGATTCGTTCATTTTTCATTAAAATTCTTATCCACAGCAGCCCTAACATTTCCCTACCCGTCGACATAATCCTGCCCTCCTTATTTAAAATGTCCTATTTAGCATTTCTAAACATTCGAGAAAATTGAAGATTTACCATTTTCTCCGTGCCGTCCTTGTAAAAAAAAAATAAATAAATCAGATTTTTTCTAAATCTCTACGAAGCACTTGGGGTGTTACCTATATCTTTACTTACAAAGTAAAAGATGTGCGGAACTTCAAATATTTTGACTTCTCTTGAAAAATTGGAAAATGCTAGATTTGCTACAATTTAATTAAAGGTGGTTAGAATTGTTGACGTTGCAAAATATTTCGAATTCTATTGGATTTTTCTCCCAACCCTCCTGTGCTGAATTCTATTCCATCCCGTCCTTCCATTACATATTTCGACACCGCAAGGACACTCGTAGCGAACTCGTCCCAGAAAAAAGGGCTCAAACTATCGCTAATTATTCGGCCTGACGCTCAGAGAACGTTGATGAGGCCCGTAATTCAACGTTAATTAAAAAGTCGCCAGAGAGTCGCTTAAAGTCTATTATCCTCGGCGATCCTTTTTTCCCCCCTTTTCCCGGTACAAAACTAAATTTCCCTCTCGTGAAAAACGGGGACGAGGGGTTGTCGGCGGGCCGGTGCGCGGAGGGGGTGGGTTGGGATTCAGTGGCGGCTCTCGAATTACCCTCGGTGTGCGTTCAGAGATGACGTGCCCAATGAAAATAATGGCCCCTCTTTTGCGAGAACCCCTTTACCCCGCGAGCGTGCCTAATCGTCCTGTAATCTTTTTGCAAGTACCCCGCGGAACGGGGACGTTTGAAAGGCAAGGGTGCGCGCATTTCAGAGGTACGCGAAGACCACGAGTGGAAGGGGGAGGCTGAAAACGATTATTCCTGGTATTTCGACGCACCTCCTTCAGGGCGAAGCTCCTTCCACCCTTCCAGGGTTCTATGAGGCAACTGTTGCCTCAGAGTTATTTGCAGGGACAATAGTTCCATTTTCCTTTTGTTGCTACGTAACACGTTTCACCAATCATTTGCTCCAATTGATGACTAAAAACCCAGTGGCAGAAGAATGGCCCCCAATTTGAGGATTTTTAGAGGAATGTTGGTTTCTTGAGCGAACGATAAAATGTACACCAGTGGATCTTGTTTTAGGTCGAGCAAGTGACCTGGGAGAGAAGACCAGTTATGAAAGACGGAACACAGTGAAGGACATGGACGCAAAGGGGAAAGGAGATTATGGTCGAGGAAGGAGGACCAAGTGCTTGCTCTTTGAAAACAGTTATACAGCAGCGACGAGGGTATAAAAGCTTGGCAAGAAACTGCGGAGGTGGAATGCTCGATTTCGTGGGACGCGTGCCGGACTAAAAACGGTAATTTTTTTTTGATAAAATTTATCCCTGGCGACTTTGTTTAAAGTGATATCGTGGATGGTAATCGATGGAGTACCAATGAGCTGTGTTAATTGGATGACTTTTCTGAGACTATCATGCATCCTGTTTCGTTTAATTAATTGTGCCTTTTCCATTTATATAGATAACACTGTATATATTGTATGTCCACTTTTAGCGTTTTGGAGAAAAACAAGTTTAAAGATGCAATGGTAGGACATACAATGAACAAAAATATTATTTTTGACAAATTTATGACGTAGATACAAATTCGACTTTTATACAAAATAAAGAAACAGTCAATATCTATCTGTTGCATATAAAAACTCAAAGTGGACATACAATATTTGTGCACTAAGCCATTGTTATGGCGTTCAAAATTTTTTCATTTTTCTCTCATCGTAATTGTTATTTGAACAATAATCCATTTTACAGAAAACATCATCTATTTTTCAGAAATAAAAATTTCTCGTAAAATCAATAAGGTATTATTACGCATATACCTACGATGACGTTTTTCTAATTAAACGTTCCACGTGATCAATACATGGCACGCCATATTTTCAGTTTATTGATTCTTAAATAAACAAATGTTTAAGCGAAAACGTGATTTGTATAAAATTCAAATGGTCTCGTCGCGGCGAGATCGCACAAAACGCAATACACGTGTATCAGCAATTATTAAAGCAATCCCCGGGATACGGCCGTTTACTTTGAAATTCGCTGATCGCGTTTGGCGCATTTCCGGTGAACAGAGCGGATGCAATGCTCGCGGTGCACTCTGGTGCACCGTGCCTTCGCACGTGATGCTTATTTACACGAAACCGTAGGCGTTATAATGCGTAACCGTCCCAGGACAATTTAATACGCGACAATTTGGACGATTGAATATTTCCGTACGTAATCTATATCGTGATAGGATCATTCTATTTTCTAAATGCAGCAGAAACATACAGCATCATATTGTCTTACTCTCGCACCACAATACATCAAACTCTTTCGCGATAAATGAGATGAAGCGTTGAGAGCAAAAACGGATTAACTCACATTTTTTGCGAAAGTGAGTTAGTAGCAATGATGTATTCCAATAGTCTGTACTGGTCATAGTGGTGGAAAACTATCGATGGTTCTCACTATCGAAATTTGTAATAATATTAGAAATTAAATTTGGGATTCTGAATTTCAGCTATTATTAATTTTGAATTGACTAACCGACGATTTAGTGGTGGAGAACTATCGATGGTACTTACGATAGTTATCGATAGTTCTTACTATCGAAATTTGTAATAATATTAGAAATTAAATTTGGGATTCTGATTTCCAGCTGTTATTATGTTTCAATTCACTAACCTACGATTTTCAATACCGATAATTATCGATAGTGAAAATAAGCCATCTATAGTTTTCGATAGTGAAAATAAGCAATCTATAGTTTTCGATAGTGAAAATAAGCCATCTATAGTTTTCGATAGTGAAAATAAGCCATCTATAGTTTTCGATAGTGAAAATAAGCCATCTATAGTTTTCGATAGTGAAAATAAGCCATCTATAGTTTTTGATAGTGAAAATAAGCCATCTATAGTTTTCGATAGTGAAAATAAGCCATCTATAGTTTTCAATAGTGAAAATAAGCCATCTATAGCTTTCGATAGTGAAAAAAAGCCATCTATAGTTTTCGATAGTGAGAACCATCGATAACTATCGTAAGTACCATCGATAGTTTTCCACCACTAACTGGTCAATAACTTCCTATAAAATAGGAAAAGTTAATTTTTTTTTCAATGTGTTGAACCAAATTCCAAGTCCACGTTAACGCTAACAGCGCCAACCACGTGGCAACTTCACAGACGTATGTAAATAATTCCCTTCAATTAGGTTACAAAATGTGCCCGTACGAATTTTTAAGAGGTCCCCTTGCACCACGTGCCTAGCTAAAAAATTTCCAGGGGATTCAAGTGTGCCAGTTGGAATCGATTACGAGGATAATGTGAGCGTAATAATGTTTGCTCACAGTCTCGTGGGCTGGCCGTATTTTTTCAGGGCGAAGAAAAATTAGCCCGGCCAATTAATCATCGATTCCCGCGGGGCACAGGAAATTGGCATGGACGCGAAACGTCCCGTAACATCGATCGTCACGACGACACACCATTAAAACCGCCGCGAACATCCTCCGCGCACAATTCTCGCTTATCAGCCTGACGGCGGTTTCCGCGGTCAACCCGGCTACCGACGGTTTTTTCTCTCCGAAGATTATTTTATTGGCTTAACTCTAATCGCTTTTTAAGCCACGATGATTCATGTTTTTCAGATTACACCCCTCTTACGGGGATAGAGCTACGGATGATTTAATTTAAACGCTTCTTTTGAGGTTTTCATTAAAGTCCCCTGACGAGGTGTAACGGTCGGATGAAGATTTCAAGTCAAAGGATTTTCAGGGCGGCAGACGTTTTGTAATGGGACTATTAAATGAGTAATTTATTATTGAGTCGGCGGGATTGAGTTCGACATATGGTAGCAATAATATATTTCTGTGGCTCGGTTGTATTTTTTTATTGAATATAGAATTGCTTGGAGACTGAATTAGTGATATTCTTATCTGTAGGAATTATAAGAAGGGATTTAATACCCTGGTGAACAAGTAGTAGTGTTTATAACATAATAGATGAACTAATTTACTGAGAAATTTTAAAATAATTGGTAGAGAAGGACTTTGAAAAAAAATTGGTATAGTCTTTCACTTGATGCTAATTTTAAATTTTGACCCACGAAAGTGTCTTCTATGAAAGGATTCTAGTATTGTTCTGCTTAATAAAGCAAGTGGAAATTTAATCTGGAGTCGCAGTAGTAGTATACTTATTAAATAACACAGTGAGTCTCAATCTGTGAGTAAATTCATTTTAGTTGACGATTCTTAGCACTTATTTATTTTAATGTGGTTACATTGCCGTATTCTATTAACAATGTAACACTGGGTTAACTAATTTCCTGCGCTATAATACTTAATTACGTCACTCATTTAAGTAAACCTAAACGCAAATACCGAAATAAGTGAAAGTAAACAATCATCGGAATCCGAATGGGAAGTATCGGATGTAAGGATCGTTTTCTCTGCTCGTGAAACCCGATTGCAAAGGCCCGGACCAAACTACATCAGCCTTTTTCGTCTGTTACGGGCACAGTTGGCCCGCAGGAAGCGTTCACACTCCAAGGATTTACGCAAACTCGTCCTCCCGAGGCGGTGGAGCTCGATTTTGAGGCCGAAATTGCTGAGGGGTCGGATTGCAAAGGCGAGTTTCACGGGCAAATTAACTGGCCGTGTAATTCGGATGACCACGAACGGATAGGCGAAAGTTTCGGCAGCGGGGGGTAAATACACGACTCGTATAAAGCTGTGAATTTCTTTCGTTTAACACTAAGCACGTAGCCGGAACATGCGGGATGGCCGGTTCTGATAAAAAATTGCGATTAAACGACTCTAGACACGTTTCATTTTAATTTTGAAAAATATTTTAGTAGGATATAGTTACTTTGATAGCTTGTAATAAACTTTAGTTAAGGGATGAAGCAAATGCTTTCATTATTTTATAAATTCTGTTATCATAGAAAAAACTAATCTTGAATTTATTTTTTAATTGCTTTCTAAATTCTTTTTTTTCTTAAGTTTGTTAGGAATTGAATTGTACACTAATTCCATTTTTGTTACTTTTACTATGTGCTCAATGTACCGTAACAATTGTTATGTGAATGAAGTTAAGATAAAGATTGTAAACTTTTTATGTGTATTTTTCCTTCTTAGAGGAATTATGTATTTCTGTTGTTATTACTGTGGTTTATGTCCCAACTTGTATTTCACAAGATAAATAATGTGTACTCCCGATCAGACGTTTGCGAGGTACTGTCACGAACGTTAAGGATAAACGCTCTGGTCAGTTTACTATAGCACGAGTATATTTCAATTTACGATGTACTGAGAGCAACAGTAAATATCCATCGACCCGTAAGAAACATTCTGCTTTTTATTTAACGTTCTACTTTACTCCATATCCTCGGTTTTTATGCGTCCCTGCAGGTTTTCAGTTTTCCTCTCTGATCAAGTGAACAAGCAATTATAAGGAATCGTGAGGTAAGAATTTACACAGCAGTATTCACTAAACTTGGTTATGAATGTTTTTAATAATCATATTAAAACGTACTACAAAATGTAAGCAAGAAAAAATAAATATTGTCAGCAAAAAGAAAATGAAAGATAATGTTAAAATTTTGCTGAGAACCTGTTGAATAAATTTATTAAATTTCCCTCGTATGTTGTGAAATCTTCCAATTCTGATTGTGAGTAAATTTTACGGAGGTACTTTGCCTTTAAATTTAGACATATAAACATAATTAATTTTTGGAAATTATATTCGATGTTTTTCGAGAACTATATAAATTATAAACTATACAAAATCCACATACATACATGTAAGTTAAGTAAGTCACCTGAGTGCTTCTCACATTCAGTAATTCAGTGTTAAACGCCACTTAAACCGAAAACACCATACATTCTAACCAGAGATGGGCAAAATGTTTATTTAAATAAATTTCGAATAACGAATAAAAGACGTTGAATAAAGTTAAAGTTAACGTTGAAAAATTTATTCGACGCTGAAATTGAAACGCTCGACGAATAATAGAATTAATTTTATTCGTCAAATAATCTAAATTTAAAGTAACTTTTATTCGATCCGTTATTTAAATAATTTTTTATTTAGTTAATGCCCAACTCTGATTCTAACTACCATCAACAATTATTGCACACTATCAATACATTCCACATCTTCCCCCACAAATGGCCGCAAGGAATCAGAGAATCTTCGACATGAAACATCATCCCCCACAAAACCTCCCCAAAAATCCTCTGACCATGTCCAAATTTACCCTCGACTAACGTAACCGAATCGTGCACCAGTCACCGCGCAGTAATACCGTAATCGAGTCGATAATAAAATAAGGTGTCGAACGTATAAAACTCGCGATAGGGGTAGTTCGCCCGGGGGACCGTAAATCCGACTACTCCAAATGGCCGGCGGGATAAAAGGCGTCGCTGGAAATCGTTTGGCGTTAGAATTTAACGCCACGAGACCCACGACGTACGAATCACGTACGAAATAGAAAGGTACAGAGCCCGGGCAGGAGAGAGAGAGAGAGAGAGAGAGAGAGAGAGAGAGAGGGCGGCGGACCATGGCGAAAACACGAAGGGAAACGGAGAATGTGATTTCTCTGCGGCGAGTTCGAGCTCCATTATTTGAACTGGACGACGGAGAAGTCGATGAAGCGTCCCGCCACTGGAAACTCGCTGCTCTCTGTTTATTTATCGGTTTAATAAAGCTTCGATCCAGCCCGTACATCGTAATCTATATCCACCCCAGCCGCACCCCCGCCCTGCTCCGACTTCTCGTTCCTTTCCCCCGTCGTGGCATCAATTTTCAGAAGTTACGAATAAGTTCGAGATTGCCGGCGTCGAGTTTCGATTGGCTGCAGAGGCTCCTCAGGAGCTCGTGAATATTTCTCCATCGACATGTTTCGGCGCATTCGAAACTCGTGGTACACGTGCTAATGAGAAAAAGTTTGAAAATCTTCCTATCACGTTTTGTTCTACGACGGGAAAATTTGGTGAAAAACTCTGTCCTTTTAATTTTGTTTTTGTGGGGATTAGGGTAAAGGACCCAATTACTGACACCTGACCAATTACTGTCACCTTAAGCTATTTTACTTA
The DNA here is from genome assembly GCA_960531205.1 of Andrena bicolor. Classification (NCBI taxonomy): domain Eukaryota; kingdom Metazoa; phylum Arthropoda; class Insecta; order Hymenoptera; family Andrenidae; genus Andrena; species Andrena bicolor. Next base: position 1,375,526 of record OY482668.1, on the reverse strand, counting down.
AAATAACAAATAAATAAACGTTGTAAAGTCATACACAAAAAGAATTATGTAATTCAACCTATAATCTATGCCATAAATTATATTCGTTATTTTAAGTAAAATAGCTTAAGGTGACAGTAATTGGGTCCTTTACCCTAAATAATGTCCATTTCATTCGACTGCTGTAATATTTTCTACGCTGCGTGATTCTCATATTAGCAGAGCCTTCCGAATCCGTGTTAGTTTATGTATTATTCAGTCACTCCTTCCAATATTATTTTAATTTGATGGTGGAATTGGTAGATTCTATGGAATTTCTATAGATACCGGGAAAACGATCGTCGAAGTGGATGGACCGGGAGGGGAAGAATGAAGGAATTTGTATTCCGCGCGGCTCTGTCGCGTGGAGTATAGAAAGGACGATCTAACGAAGAGGCCAAGTGGTAATAAAACTACAGGGACGTATTAAAAAAGGGAAAAGGGTGGATGATTTATTACGCTCCACGCATGAAACGGTTAGCTGCACCTGCAGATAAGTGTCCTCGAGTGTGTAACTCTGAATTATGAGTGGCTTGCTCCGCGAACCCGCGCATTTTTCCTCCTTCGTCGTTCACGTCGCCGTGCAACCGGTTTCAGAATTTTCGCTCTTGTGCAGATTAAACGATAAATGTCGCGTGCCGCCGCCGACATGACGGGAGATAAAAGGAGAAGAGAGGAGGTCGACGATGAAACGTTGACGAGAGATTAGAAGAAGCTGGACGAGCGACTAAATATTAGATCTGCTGTTCTGTACTTCCTTTACACATTTATACGCGTTGTGGAATATTCTACGCATTCTCTATACAATTCCCTTGTTTGTTAAAACTAAATATTAAAACTACATAGAAATCTTAAAATTGATGGTTTGTATATAGGTACGTTTTTGTAAATTATAATAAGGGAATATCGGCGACTTGAAAATTCAGAAATATCTGAAATATTGCAGTAGGTATCGAAAAAAATCAAATCTAGAAATGTTTGGAGAAGAAAAGTTGTAGGGATCAATTTTGAAAAAGAATAATGTTTTCCACAAATTCCTAATCGTCGCATTATAGGACACAAAAAGCCATAGAACTATGAATTTAACTTTTTTTCGAAATCTTTTACAGTTTCGTAGATACTCAGGATAATCTGAAAACTCACCATTTCATCGAGTGTCAAATAAAAAAAATAGTTACGTTATTAGCGTCACTGGAATGTCTGCAGTTTCAGATTTTTTTGAATTTCTTCTTTTATAAATACAGTTGCCTTGATTCTTTCATGAATTTTAAGAAATTTTAGGAAATAATGTCTGCTTTTACTTGCCTGGTGTCCGAAATTCGACTATCCAGCCATCAACGGTAACACGACCGTCCCTTTCCACACGTCGAAGGGCCACGTCGTGCCACGTGCCATCGTCAACTCGTTGCTTCGATGTCTTCACCTTCACTGGGCCGCTACCGAGGTCAGCGTGAAGGTACAGGTGGCCACCGAAAATTTCGAATGCAAATAAATCTTGCTGTAAAAACGAAACACCATTGTGTTAGCCTTTGGTACACGTATTTCATTCTTAATGTTGCAAAGAATTCTTTTTAAATAAAGAAGCCCATAATATATCTCTTCGCCTGGTCCCTCTGTAATAAAATTCTGAATCGAAATAATAGAAGTTCAAAACTAATTTTTCGACTCGTTCCCGAATTACAAGGGAACTTCGGTAAACCGAAAATTCCAATTTCTTTAAACCTTTCAGGTTTGCAGGAAACGTCAACAGAAGTATTACAATTTCTTTTGCTACCTTTTTTATTTCTTCTTCTTAACATTGGTAGCTTAAATAAAAAAAAGTTTCCCCCTTCAAATTTTAAACAATTTGTTTGCATAGTTTTGAGGGTCATGAAAAACCATTCAATTTTCATTCTGCCAACTTTTTTATACCTATCAACTAAAGTTTGCAAAGTATCCAAGAAAATTCGAAAACACACATTAATATTTAAGGGATGTTTTCACCCCGAAGAACAAAAAAGGAGCCGGCAAGGTGAATCGTTTGATACTTCTATTAAGGTCCTCTGTAAATATGCAAAGTTTCAAAGAAATCCGAATTTTCGGGTTAGCGAAGTTCCGTTGTTAGCAGACCAAGCTCGGTAGAAAGTCGCATTAATTACACAACTAATAGCCACGCATTTACATACACGTATGCATATTTGCAAAATAACAGCGCGAGCATACGGTTGCAAGGCTGGGAAGCATTTATTCTCAGCATCTAGCGATTCTGCTAATGAGCAAGCCGCACGAACTCGCGTACACGCGTCGCAACAAGTCCGAGACCTTAACGAGGAGCCCGGTTTTCGCAACTTCCCGATTTATTTCGCGCCATTCCGTGCCACGAGCAGCCCTGATTATTCGCGATTTTAACGCTTCCCTGCTCCACGGCGAAATATAATTGTGGGAATTACGGAGGTTGTATTGTTAAATCGAGATAACCGCCGGGTGGAAACGAAAAGCGACTGGGGCGGAGGAAATCCGCTTTCTCTTCGTCCACCGCCGGCCACGCGTACCGGAAACTGCATAGAACCGCGATCCTTCGGCGCATTAGAAGGAACCTACTTCCGCTTTCTTGTAGATTAATTCGTCCCGAGGAATGATCAGAAATTAGATTAGACTTTCTCTTTCTTAGCTGTTCCTCCGAAATTCGGTGCCACTTCGTTTCTCTTCTCCAGCCGAAGGTTCCACTTCGGCAACAGAATTTTTTCCCCACCTCTGATTATTTCCGCACTCTCCCATTTTTGTCGCTGCTATAGAGTAACGTGGAGCACCCTTCGATCGCCAGTTCCCTTGTCAATCGCTGCTGCTTCCTTCCTTTTCCCCTTTTACTCGCCTCGCAATCGCTTTCTGATCATTCGCTCCGACCGAGTTGCTCGATGGCTTTTAATGGACTTTACGCGAAATCGTTTCGGCCGGATTTCCGGCTGACTCTCGACGATTAATCGAAACGATCGCCTGGATACGCCCGCGAGCTCGCGGCTCAATGAAATATTTCGGAAAATCAAAGAGCCCCTATCAGCCTCCAGCTTTCGGGGAAAGTAGTCCATGAAACTGTTCATTACACACTGATTGTTTAATGCTCGTCTCGCATTTTCTGGATAATTACGCTGATCGATCTACGCTGCACCGTTAAACAGCGTAACATGGACATTTTAATCGGTGGATTTTCTGCCCCTATCGTTCTTTAAATCGACAACGAGATTACACAAGTTGGGCCCAAAAATCTGCTCTTTAGTTGACATTATTATTATTATTATTTTTATTATTATTATAACATAGGTTTTTCCTCAGTCTTTTATGGTGAACACAATGACAGCTGAACGGTCTCAGTGAAGTAAATTTTTTAGGCGTAAAAAACTACTTAGTACTTAATCTAAAGATTTGCTTTTCCAATGCATAGTTTTTATGAAATGAGTGTTTTCTGAAGGAAAATCGATCATTTCACTTAAACATCCGCTACTTTGTCCCAAATTAATATTTTATAAAAAGGAACGATTAACTACTACTAGATAAACTAATATACTAACTCAATCTCTTTGGTTATTTGATATCAGATAACCCAAAAGAGCATTCCGCAAATCGAATCTAATTTTGAAACAAAATAAATATTTTTGCATCAAAATATGCATAAAATTCTTCAAATAGGGTGGATGTACCAGTAAATGAACACGTACCAATGAATGAAGATTTTTTATTAAAATGAGTAAAATAAGTTATTAAAGTAAGCAACTCATTAATTACAGACATCTTTTCATTTCTTGCTTCATATCCAAATAATTTTTGCAGCACGTGGAATCATTCGCGCTGCAAACATAATTTTATAATAGTGTTCATTCATTAGCCTTAACTGTTCATTTACTGGTGCGTTTACCCTACGTTGCCAAAAAATCGTTCTCCTTTTACCTCCTGATTGCGAATACCCCCTTAAACGCAAAGAAGCACATACCCTTGTGTGGGCCCCGCTGCGGCTGTACATGATCAACCCGTTGGGCTCGTTTGTACGGATCTTGAAGGATATGCTGCCAGACTTGGCGGCCTTCCACGGCGGCAGGACCTGAAACAAACGAGACACAGACGGCTCTTAATGCGCCCTGCACTTGGCTGCCACTTTCTGGGGAACGAAAAAGAGGAAACGGAAGGGGCGAAATCCCTCGGCGTCCCACGAGAAGAATGGAGGTCGGGCAGCGTCGGCGTCGGGGCCCCCCTCGTGTCTCGAATCCAAAATTCTCTCCCGTTACGCTGTCGTCGACTGGCAGACAGTCCATTCGTCATGCACGATGGCTTAAATAATCACGTGTCTCGTATTCGCCCGTAGTTTTTTTGCTTCAATTCCGGGGAACGGAACCGTGTCTGCTGCAGCGGACGCGCGTGACTGATTTACGTTCGCCGTCTCGGGATCGAGAAACTCCAGAGAACTCTGTCCCCCTGTTAATCCTATCGCGGGGAAATTCTCGTTTCGTCGCCGCTCCGCTCGTTTCTCGGGCAAGACAGGGGAAAAAAGAGTGGAAGAGAAAGAGCATCGATCCGCGCGGTGGCTGCAACCGAGGTGAAGATGCGAGGATGCCGGAGATGTATTCCCGTGTGTCGAGCCTCGGCGCCGGTCATTTCGCCGGTCCCTTTTGGCCGAGTGGCGCGCGCGTTCCGGTGAAATGGGGATCTTGTGTCGGGGACGGCTGCCAGTGTCGCTTGGCCAGGTGAAAATCGACGCGGAGGTGAATCTGGGGGATGTTTAACCCCGATGTGGGCGAAATTTTATTCGACGAGCGTGGCTACCTCGACGAAACCGTGCGCAACGGAGGGTGTCTGGGCAAGGTACACGGAAACTTGTGAGATGTATGGACGAAGGTTCGGCGTACTCGATGCTTCGGGCGAAAACTGAGGATCTGGGGGAATTTTTAAGCGATGCAACAGTGGAAACTTTCTTTCCAATGTTAGTTTTCAATTCTGGAGTGATTCCAGGGGAAAAGAAGAGGTTTTGTGGATTAATTTGCGTTTTTTTTTACCATTAATTAGTTAATGCAATGTAGTGTAATCCTACCACCTCCTAATATAATAATAGCATCTACATTTCTCCGAGCAAAATCATATTAAATTTTCTTCGAGCTGTGAAGAAACAAATGTGTAGTGGAAGAGATCTTACATTGTTTTCAAAATGGATAGAACATTATTTATGCTATTATTTCTTAGTTATTTACTAAATACGCAACACATATTTAGCAATATAATTTTCTAATTTGTTAAAAAATATTGAAATTATACGAGCTTATAATCAATGATTTATTCGAAGTAAAATGTACCAGAAACATAGCTAAGTAAATTGTTATTTAAATATTACAGAAGACAGAATAAATAGAATAATTCCTTGCTCCACCCAGAAAATTCCTCTACTCTTCGAGAATCGTCTGAAGCACGAAAGGCAATGGGAATTACAATCCTACAATCGGCGAAGTCGTGTTCCCCACCTGGTGCTTTTAAATATAAAATTTTTTACAGGCTTCCTTAAAGCCACGAACAACTTATCGGGCATCTGTTTCGCCGATAAAAGTGACGCGAACAGGTGACACATTTTTTACGGGCTCGTTGGCGAAAGAGAAAAGAAGAATGTGGACAGAAGGAACGAGCGACCGCGGAAGGACCCATTTTCGTTTGATGCGGATTCATAGCGGTTAGGCGTGCGTTGCATTATTCAGGAAGCACGCCTGACCTTATAACGTAGCCCGACTTTAAATATGGCCGCGCCACTTCTGGCTATCGGGACTGTAACAGTCTGGACAAATTGCCTTTGGAATATTGAACCTGGAAGCTGTGACTGTTTACTGCCGCGACGAAATGTGGATGTGTGCCTGGGGATCGAAGAAAATGCACGAGTTACTAAAGACAAGTTTGTGTTTGATTTCTGAAGTAGGTACACGTGTTTCTACGGTGGGATAAAAGTGGATTCTATATTTTGAAAGTGAAGCACTTCGGTTTAAATTCATATTTCGTTGACTTCTTTGATTTAGATTGTACTACGCGAGAAGGCTTTGGAAAATGAATGAAATTACTAATGAATAATTAAAGAACGAGGTGCAAGGGGGTATTATTTGGATTTTAGAATATTTTAGAAGATTTTAGTAAATTAGAATATCTGAATAATTATTTAGATTTGGGTTAATTAAAAAATATGAAAAATATAAAATTGTAAAAACTTGTCATAATTCTGTTAGTAAAAAGTAAAATTATTAAAATTATAATTAACCTCAATATAAAACACAAAACTCTACGTATTAGAGTTTAGTACTGTATTTTAACGAATTGAACCTTGGACAGCAATTCAATAGACATTCGCGATAACGTATCAAACTAAACTCCACAGATGTTGAGCATAAATGAGATGTCTCCATTTCCCTTATATTCGTCGCAAATCGTTTCAAGTCCTTCTGCAGCAGGCGCCATAAGTATTCCGAATTTCCCAGCAAAACGAACCCTTTTGTTTGCACAGACCGATTGTCTTTCGAAGCACAGGGGCTTGTAATTCTGGATTCAAAGCGGTGCGGTTTCGCGAGGAAACTGGAGGCGCGAGGCGCGGGAAGTGTAATTGCGCGCCTCCGTGACACCGAGGCCAATTTCCATGAAGAAGTGTCGGGTGGAAAACTCACGAGTAACGAGACTCATTATTTATTCTTCCTGCCTTTGTTTCCCTTAAATTTGCCACCCTATTTCCGCGACGGGATGCAAACTTCGCGCCTAGAAGCTTGCGTAATCGCGAGAATCTTGCGACGTCTGATATATCATATGGTTGCATCACTGAATATCGACTGCTGCTTGTTGCGCACAGTTGTGGCCAAAAGAAAAATGAAAATTGACACTGGTATGTATGTATGTGACAGTATTAACATTAGAAATTGTAAAACTGGGAGGTTTACTGATGTATGATTAGAATTAATGGTAGTGGCAGTTTTGAAATTAAATATCCTTTCCTTTCGAATCCTAAATTAAATTTATTGAATTTCTGAATTTAATCTCAGTGTTGGTAATAAACGGAATGAAATTCTCGTTTCGGTCCCGAAGATCTAAGTGCACTTTGTAAATTTTATTTCAGCCTCAAATTCGTCAAATTTCATAACGTTGAAGATAGAATTGAATTTTCCCTAATTACAATCTCGAACCTGTGGTGTAATATTTTTACTATAATTCGATTTCGATAAGACCAGATGAATGCTCTTAAGTCTACTCTAAATTAGCTTTTCATGGTAACACTAGCGATATAAAATTGAACTGTCTTAATACCCACATATAAAATCATCTAAAATTGCTTCATCCATTATAACTGACCAGAAACGTAATCTCTAATTGCTATAATTGTTACGAGGGATCAATTCAGCAGCGGCCTCTTCTTATCAGCCAAAGAGTCGTGAACAATACGAATACCCTCGGTGTCCCTCCTTTTTCTTGTTCAACCCCCGAGCAGTTTTCCCTTCGCCCATCGTAAATTGAAAATCGATTTCCCATACGAAACAATCCACAGCGGGGAAACTCAAAGGTTTGTCTAAGAAAATTACTTGAGATAGATCGATCCCCGTAGAAAGGTTAACGAGACGAAGCACCTGGGAGAATATCGGATAGCATCAACTCGGGTTACTGCCCTGCTCAGTCACGTATCGATTTCACAAAATACATTATTAGACCATGTGTTATTAAACGACTTGAAAACCGTCTCTCCGTGCCCGGCTCCCAGACCACCCTTTGTGCTTCCATCTTCCAAGCACAATTCAGTGTTCACAATTAACCATGTCGCTAATAGACTGGTCGGCCAAAATCTGACAGCAGATTTCGGTCGAAGAGGATAAAATCGATCTACGAAAACTTACTATCACCACTGAAGAACTAATTATCAAGCAACAGGAATTTTAGTTTAATAATCTGGATTTGTAATTTTAAACTGTGTTCGAAATATTTCCAAGCAAGCTCATTCGAGGAAAACAGAAATTCTAGAATAATTGAAACTCTACAATGGATAGTAAAACGTTCTCTGAATGCCTCACTATTTAAGCTACTCGAAATTTCGAATTCAACTAACTCTGTGGTCTTAAAATTGAATCCTTTATTCTCTCTTCAGTGTAAAATATATTTCCTGTGTATTTAGTACCGAATAGCAATTTTGTTTCATAGAACGCGGTATCGTTGAAGCAGCATGAGAGAATCATTCATAATACTCGTTGAAACTCGTGCCACGGATCCCCAGTTGCTTGCTCTTCTCTCGAGCAAGCGATCGTGGCAATGTAAAACTGGTAGTCGCACACGACGGTCTCTAGTCACTCAACTATATCCGTCATTTTTTATGAAGGGGAAATTCCGGCTAAAATTAAATGTGCACGTAACAGGCAAGGGGGTCGATATGGTTTTACGCGCAAAGGGTTCGAACGCCATGAACGATTAAACTGCTAAAATATTGGAGGGATTGAAAAGCCAGAAAACTAGAAGGGTAAACGAAATTTAAAATGGGAAATCCTCGACGACTTAAGTATCCCAGCGTCGAATGGGGAGAAGGGAAGGGAGGGTGGTGTTTGTTGGTTCGTCCATTAACCGACGAAGCAAATCGATCGCCAACAGGAGGGGTACCTGGAGAAACGGCGAAAGAAAATTGTGGACTGTACTTGAATTGCATCGGGAACATACGAGAAGATTGTTGGGACAACTTTGCTCCAACGATATTACGTATTTTGAGGAACGTATGAAGTAGCGATGGGATCGAGCCACCTGTGTACATGAATCTGAAAAATCGGAAGGTTGCTCGCGTGCCGATGTACATAATACACGTCGAGGTAAATAGTTAGCTAACAATAAGGATAAAACTGGTACAAAAATTTGGAGTGATAAAATAAATTTAGTGAAATGCAACTTGGAGGATCATTCATGATGGGTTTGATGGATATACTGAATGCAGAATGAATTTGTTCTGAAATTTACAGGAAGTTGGACTTGATGGAAATATGTAATTGTGTTAGAAAAAGGTGGAGGTTTATTATTTTGGAAACTTTGTAAAGAACAGTGAGGAAGGTCTGCTGTATATTCTGATTTGATTGTAGTGATTCAAAGTGAGATTGAAGATTAAATGAAATTGTAGGTCGTTGCTAAGTGTCGCTTGATATTTCTGGTTCGAAATATTTCTCAAAGCATCAAATGACAGACCACGATGTCAGACGAACATGTTTCGTCTACTTGCGATACTCTCACTCCCACCGCTAGTGGATTTGAGAGACAGCCGAATCATGAAGTGTTCGTTCCTTTTCGAATGGGAAGTCTCGTGAAAAGCAGTGGAAGGAAGAATGTCCAGCGACTTCGATTCGAGATGTCCAGGTTCCATTTAGCAGATACATGAACGTGGGAGGAGTGATTGCTTCGCGTTATTGGAAGGACACATTGGGGACATTGCAATTTTCTTTCTCCAGAACCTCGAGCTCATGATGCTCTCCAGTTTTATAAAGCAAATTGTATACGCTCGAAGCAGAGGGAACATTGGTAAGGTGGTAGTTCAAAATTCATTATATTACACTGTTCCTCCTACAATGAATAAACATTTCTAGTCTTGCGAAATTCTAAACGCAAGGGATGCTTTCTCATTTTCGACGTAAGTAGAGAAGAAACTTCCCAAAGTTTTTCCAGTTCGTGTATCAAGAATATAGAATTATTGTAACTATTCTAACGAATATAAGGTTTGTTATTTTTATATATATGAATATTCTATACAACTGTTTCCACGATCGTTAAAGAAATAAATATAGAACAGTGGAAGAATAGAATTACAATTCCATCGAGTCTTCCTGAAAAAAAAACAGATAATGCTCTTGAAATAATTCTTCACCATTAAAGTGGTAGCAATTAATTCAAGTTCCAACAAAGTGTCCCTGAAAATTTGGAAGATGGTCGTTCGAGTCCTTTCGATAAAATTATTCAGAAAGATGTTTTAACGACAGAAGCTCAGCAGCGAAGTTGCTCAAACCAGAAAACGAAGAGGACACGAAACCAAAGGACCAAGCTGAATGGTCTTCCTTCTATTTTCCATGTCTGGGGATCTGGGATGAAGAATCATGGCTTGAAATGTCGGTGCGGGGATCAAGAAAAAGGAGCGGGGCTGCCGGGGAGGAGAAGGGCTGAGGAAGCGTGAAACTCGAGGACGAGTCAGTTCCTATCGTTACTGCGAACACTCCCTTCGTTTTCATAATGAGCTCGTTATCTCCCTGGAAACGTTTATTAATTGCTTACCTTGTTAATTAGGAGAAAAATAGTCGACGAAAGAGCTTTTCCCCGGTCACTTTTATTTTAACCGTCACGGGCAATTAATAGAAAGTTGTTTTTCCACAGCCATTCATAGTTAATAATAACTAGGCTCAGCATAGAGGAACCATTGAAATTAATTTTGGTCACAGAAGAAATTTTGATTATAGAAGCTAATCATTGACAAAATTTTTCATCGTCGTTAATATTCTTGAAACTTGCAATTCTAATTAACTCTTCGTGTAATAACAAAAAAAAACGTGAATAACAAAATCCTCCTGACCACGATTGTCCCCGACAACTTTCAAAATAAAATCCCATTGGGAGAGCCGCGAAGGCAGCCATTTTTGTGACTCCTCTAGGACCATCGCGATGAATCATAGAACTCGTTCCAGGGTGAAATCTCTCGAATTAGCTGGGAATGAGAAATCTCGTTTAAAGGAGCTGGCTATTCTCTTCCCCGGCCTCGACTACCCTACACCTCAACCCTCCACCCGCCGCCACCAGTAGAAATTCGTCTCGAAAGTCGGAACCGCAAAGTGGTGATTCGTCGTGGCTCGAAAGGAGGATATTTCATACCAAAACTGGCTTCGTCGGTATTTCACCCTTCGACTTTCTACCTTCTAACCCTTCCACCTCCCCGCCTTCACGGCGGTAGCCTTCGGTACGGCTCGCTCATTCCACCGGATTACGAAGCGAAATGGATGCGGACGCGGAGACGATCAATTAGAAAAGTTAAATTACTTGGCGAAATAAATTATTTACTAATCCGAGGATTCCACGTCTAATCCCTCCCTCCCAGCGGTGGGATTCGAAACGTGGAACACGATAAGCCTTCGTTTCACCCGACCTTCGATTTTTAAGACTCCCGCATCTCCGGGGCTAAGGGATTTCTCAAGCTGGAGAGGTCGATGACGGGTCCTCACGTAAATCGAACAATTAAAAAAGATTTCTTCGATTGGTATCTGAAATTACTGGAGAAATGTTTGAGGGGTTGCTTGAGTGCTCATCGATAAGCATTCGAAATTGATTATTCCTTGAGACAGCATTTGCTGCTCTAGAGAATTTGAAAAAATAACTGCTCAAAATATTCCAGATCCCCAAAGGGAACTACAAAATTGTGACGTTGGTCTTGAACCCTCTGCACGACTTTTGAACACGAAAATTTAGTAATCCCATCGTCTCGAATTCGAGAAGCTTGGGTGGTTGTACTGTGCCCCGAATTTGCAATTTCGTGTCATCGAAACAAGACCATCACCGTGCAAGTATGTAAATCACTGTTTGCCCCCGAGGCTTATCAACGTAACGATCCCAGAAAATTCGGCGGTGTTTACGTTAAAATGTACATTAAAATTTCTACGTTTCGAGATATGCAAATCGCACGGTGGACCCACGAATTCTGGTTGCACAATGGGGGACAGGCTTATCGCCGCATCATCGGCCTCGTTTCATCCGAAGAACCGCTCTGTAATCATGGCAAAAATCGCGAAATTGCGGGCTCGCTTAAAACGAGAAAATTAGGCGACCGTCTGGCGTAGACTGTGCCGGATGACTGGTGCAATTGGGCCACCGATCGTGTTTCTTGTAGTAATAAACCGAAAGTGGCGCAAGAAGAAGTTGATTTGGCTGCTGCAACGAGGCTTATCTTCCCATGGCGACATTTTTAACGTCGTTGCACCGATGCACGTGCAGAGTGCAACTGCATTTTTATTTTCGGTGGGATTGTAGGTTTCTTCTTTCGAAGAGGATCGACGATACCGAGTAGGCTCCTTATGAACGGAAGAAACATGACAGCCTTGATTTCCTTTCGATTTTATGGAGCTCTGGTATTGATGGACCTCTTTCCAGGACATTAGAGACACTTTACAATGCTGAGTTTACGTGTGGACATCTTCGAGCGCCCTCGACACGCAGACAGAATCTCCTCCTCGGAGGTTAAACGCGATTTAAACCGGGCATTTATGATTTCTATCTAACAGTGTCCCCGTGAAAGCTTTTTATGAGTACCTTTAAGAGTTTTACGAGCTATAAAACGATATATGTCGCCCTGTTGGATTAACGTCCATCACCACCGTTCTTCTGTAAATCTTAACAAAACATGAAACGCCCGCTAACAAAATCTTTACGATCCTGTTGACGCCTCCAACACCATTGTATCCATGTTCACTTCCATTATTGATACTATAAACGCCTTAAACTCTGTTAACGCTGATGTGCGTGCGAACGTAAAGCATAAAAATTCAGGTCACACTATCGAAGCTCTTTGTCTGTGACTAATGCTAATAATTAATAAAAACTGCGTCTACTGATTTCGAGATCAGAAGTTGGATGAACAAACGTACTTACGAAAAACACTAGTAAAATTTTCTCATATGTTTTCACAAATCGACAGATATGAGTATGTGTCTGACTTATCGTTACGTTATTCCACTAGCAGGTAACGCAGTTCATAGGCCGAAACTTTAGCCCAGGTTTACCAAAACTGAAAACAATATTAAATAATATTTCCTCCGAAATTTCTGCTCCTTTCACACGTAGATTCCCTATTAATAAAATAAAATCCTCAAATTGAACCGTTAATAGCTAATATTTCTCAAGAAATTTCCACCAAGCCCGGGTACATAAATTTGCATGAGTTATCCTATTAATTGCACAGACTTGCGCTAGTTAACCGATTAATTGTACAGATTAACACACCTGCCAAAGCAACGAGCGTTACTTAGCTTAGCACTCTGTATAGTTAAAACAACCAGGGCAAGCAAACAGGGGGTGAAAACGTTGGGATCCACGGCGAAACTGTCAAGGAAACACCAGGGTTGTTTATGAAGTTAAGTACAGTTATAAACAGTCTCATTAAAAGCGGGAGGAGCGGTCGCAGCCGCTCGGGATGCAGGCGAAACTTTTAAAACACCGCTCTCTGGGGGGATTCGTACTTAACCGAATGTTTCGCGATTCGACGGCGGACTCGCTAATTGTTTGCGATACTATTTGTTCCACGAGTTGCCCCGAGTTTTAATGGCCACGGCGAAACTAGTTTCCCTCGGCTGCCTCACGTTCGACGTGGTCAACACTCGTTCTACGGGGTGGTCCAGGCGGAAATGCGAATATTTCAATTTCAAGTGGCAAATAATCGATTCACGAAGACACTTGGTCGTTACTTGTCAGCGAAACACGATCTTAGAAAATGAGGAATATCATATTTCTAGTTATTCTTTATTACTTTGGAAGGTTACTGCATAGAAATGGACCTAATATTTTTTCTTGACCTGGCCAAGGTGGTCTAACTCCTTAAGGAACCTGTGGAATATAATATTTCAGAACAGTGCATGTCTGTTTTACCTAAACTATAAATTGCCCTTTTGTATACTTCGTCTAGAATTAATTGAAAACGGTGTGCATCATTTAGGTAAAGCAAAAGATGATTTCTCACATTTTCCACAGTAAAACATGTTGGTGCCAGGTCATGTGGCATCGACAGAAAGGTGGTAATTCTGGAAATATGTTAATTGAAATTATTCTGTTATATGTCATTTCTTGAGCGGAATATCAAAATTCCTATATTTTGACTACCAGTGAGAATCTGACTTACCCTGGCACATTTCCCACTAAAGCATTTGTAATTCCTCCCAGACCGCCCCGCTTTTAATGCCAGCGTTCCCATTCGCCACGAAATTTCCGTTATAATTCCCTATATTATATCGGTCGCGTCGTTATCGAGGTGTTCGTTAAATATTCATGCAACGTTTCCGCCGAATATCCATCGAGTAATCTATACGCGAGAGGGGGGATCCTGGGACGTTCAACCGCGCCCAAATACCAGCGCGACATTATAGCGAAAACATGTCCCATGCTGCATTGGGGGTTGCACGTAACCTGAGCAACGTGTTCGAGGATTACAGACGTCTGACATTATTGCGCGAATGGGCTGGCGTCTTTCACTTAAGATGCTCCATCTTGACGCGAAATTCGACGGAGGTGATTCAAGCATTTTGTAGCTTTATACGTGTAGCGACTTGAGTGAGACTAGACCAGATTGGAGAACTTGGGTCACTGAATATGTCTTCGTGTCTGACACTATTAGGTTTGTACTACTAGTTATAGGGGACAGTTCAATCGTTCTTGTAATAATTCTCATTTCACGATTCTACTGCGCGAATAATAAAATTAATGAGATCTGTTCAGACTATATGGTCCATCTTTGTGGTGACTGGCTGCCATTCTATAGAATATAGAAAATGGATTTAATCAATTTCCATAAAAATTCTGGATTCTTGACTAAAAGTACTGGCAGGCAGCATTTAAATTTCTTCAAGGCTATTGAATTTCCTTGTCATTCGAGGAATCTTATAATCCTTGTGATTGGTGATAGTTTTATGGTAGTAAATTAGAAGAATAAGGTACAAAGCTATACAAAATCATGAGGAATTTCGTAAAAATTACTTGAAATCTCTCTGAACAGAGGATTAAGCTCCCAATATGAGAAACGTAATTGTTTCCACGTACTGTTTAATCAGTCATTCCTACTGTGCCTTGGAAGAACCTAACAGCCACCGACTAGGCCATCAATATCGATTGACGCAACCTCAGCCTGGCTATACGGGCTGGAGCGTCCCTGTTTCGAGATCAGTTTCACCTCAGACGACGTGGCTCAGGTAGTGGCACAACTCGTGGGAGATTCGAGCGATGCTGCCCGGGGCCGTAAGTTAGTTATGTTGTTAGGAAAGGGAAGGCGAGGGACGGAACGTGTTAGGAGCCAAGGTTAGGCTGGACAGCCTCTACTCCTAGGAGGCTCCGTTCTACCGCGGATTCAGGGGGAAACCGCATCCCCCTCGATCCCTCGGCGAATCGGTTACTGTCAGGGACGGCAGCGTCTCTCATAGGCGAAGAAATTAATCTCCATTTAAAGTTCCCTGGTCAGAAATGTTTGATATGTTGCACGCGAATCTTTCACGTTCCCAGTAATTTTAAATTGGACATTTGGAGAGCTTTGGTATAAGGAGATACGGAGAACTAACGAATTTGGTGAAACATCAATGAGGAGCCATAGAAGTATCTTGTGTGGGGAGTATTTGATTGCTTTGAGGACCTTTTGGACTGCTAATGAAGCGATTTTAATTTTGCCTTGAAAAGATGGAATTTATGAAAAATTTTATCTTCATAGCAAATGAGAATTGGAATTGACAATCGTTTTTCAAAGTCCTCTTTGGTTGGAGATTTGTATATTTTAAGGAAGAAGGAGAGGCAGAATATTCTCGAGATAAATTACTGCCCGATCTCGTGTGTAACCATATAGATCACGATCGCTGGGGATTATCTGCCAAACAGCTTATTACGTTACTCGATCCGCGTGAATTTCTGCTGAACACCGAGGTGCCAGGGCGTCGTTAATATCGAGAGCTGTCGCTTGCCATGGAGAAGTATCTCCGTCTCGAGCTGCAAAGCTCGGGCTCGATGGGACGTGCGCCAGTCGACTGATTAGTCCCCCGAAAGATGTCGATATAAATTAACAGCGGTGATTTACAAATAAATTACACCGCGAATCGACACCGATCGCTGATCACCAGGCTTGACGTTTAATTAATGTTAGCTCTGGCACGTTGGTCTATATACCAACCGAAGCTTGAGATCCGTAAAATTATTTTGCGATCCAAATAGAGACTTCCGCGTGTACATTGAACTCGTGAAAGTCGAAAATCAAGCAAATCATTGGAATCGTTTTGGAAATCAACGTGAGTCTTGAAATTAAAGTTTGAAATTACAGTAGAACGGTAGTATTGGTATTTCTTATTGTCAAATCGGTAAAAGAAAATATCTTAAATGAAGGTTAATTAACTAATTAGGCAATTACGTTTCCCGATCGAAAATGTTACCTGAAGATGTTTTGTACAGTGGCTACGTCACCTTTGGAGAGGATGGACTTGAAAGGGTAAAGGATAGTCCTCTTCTGAACCTCCGCAGGATGCATCCTTTGTACAGATTTCAATGCACTTGCCTGCTCCTGCGTTCGCCTCGAGCTGTCAAAGTAAAGTTCTCGCCCGAGTTGCCGAACCGCAAGTTGCCCCCTGCAAGCTGCAAGCTTGATGCGCACCGTTATAGGTCGATGCATAACCGCAAGAAACTATGTCACGGCCCATAACGTGCTCTTTTGTTAGAAGTAACCAGGTCCTGGGGAGTGCAAGTTACCCTGCTGTGCAACGATTGATTCAAGTACTGATGCAAACACGCCTTCAAGAATATGTCTTCAGACAAGGTGCTGAATTTCCTAAGATTCAACATACCAACCCACTCGTTCTACCTTGTAAGAAGAATAATATCCACAATTTGCACTGCCTACTACTAAAAAAAAATTACACCGCTGACGCAATCAAAGGCTACCAATAACCCACAGCGATTTAAAACAACCCCCACTAGGTACACGATATCCAGAAGAATCCTTTGATTTACAGAATGCAGTAACAAAATTCCTTCAATCATTGCACAATTGCGTATTAGGACCCCTTGAGACTCTATTTACAGCGGACCATCGAATGCAAACGAATTTCCACCCATCTCACTGTCATTCCAGGAACAATGACCCTCGGCCACCCGTTTCCCAGCGCCAGCTGCCACCCAATGAAAGGCATTGCCGGGTTCGTTGCACCGGGAACTTGGCACACTGGTAGCCGAGTAATCGAGAAATATATATTCAAAGTTATTTCGTGTTTTCTTACCCAGAGCCCCACCGTGCTGCAGCTGCGCAAGAGTTACGATACTGGTGTCGTGGTTGCGCGAGGCATTGCTACACCTCGAGCCCCGTAGACGAGAATTTAGAGAGAGCTTATTCGCGAGGTGAGAGAAACAAAAGGGGGACGGTGTACGGTCTCTGTTACGTGTGGCTCTGTGTACGTGTGTATATATAGACACGTGGTTGTGTGTTCCTCTGTGTGTACGTGTGTATGCGGGGGGGGATGTGAAACGAACGTGAGACGAGCTGAACTGATCCCGTTAGTGGAACGTCGGGCTGGAAGTCGAAAAAACTTTGATGTTCTGGTCGCCGATGCACCGATAACCTTATGCACTCCTCCCGTCGCTGGAAAACGATGATGAGCCAGCGACGTTTTGTTCTTTAACTCGGCCATCTATTTCGACCTGTTCAGATCGATTATTTTCGGTGCAATGGAGAAGGACACCTATCAATGTCGATGCGTTAAATTTTTTTTTTTCATTGGTGAGCAATGTTCTGTGGTTTCGAATTGAATTGAGGATTCTATGTATTCGGGACTATTAGTCGATCGATTTTGTAACAGAATTTTTGTGCAGCTTCAATTCATTTTAATTGGATAATTCATTTTAATTAGAAACCCTTTGACGACGATTCGAGGAAACCTATTTGTAGTTGTCTTCTTATATTTTCCAATTCTAGTCTGTAGTTTTAATTGTGGCGTCTCTAACCACACAGGGACAGGGATAATGCCAACCGTTTGCTAGAGAGAATTGCTGGATGGGGTATTTGGGAGATTGGACAGAGGATTAAGCGGAAAGAACCTGTTAACAACTTGGACAGTTTAGTTGGTTAGACCAGCGGTCCAGTAAACGGAAGACTGCTCCAGTGATTTCGAATTCCACGGAGCTACACAACAAGGATTATTCTATTACTGGCTACGTAGGAGTAGCAAGAAATTCTTGACAGGGATCAAGCAGCAGGAATTGGTCCACTACGTGGACATTCCAGTTGCTTAGAATGATCGTTGAGGAAAAAAAAATAGTAACAAAGGAATCGTTCTAGATGGCCGTCCCAGATTTTAATGCAACTTTGTACACATGTAGAACTCACCCTACTACTGCAGAGTATATCGGTTATATTTAGTTTCTTGAGATATTTAGTTTTCAACATTTCTGTAAGCGCTCAACATTTGTCTCTGGAATTGTCGAAAAATCGATTTTTTCACTTCATTTTTCGAATGTTCGATCCTTTAAGAAAGTTATTATTCGAGTCCTTAAATTAATTCTTAAAGCTTAGCTATTTTTTTCGGCCCTAAACCGGAAGATCTAAGCGCTTACAGAAATGTTGAAAGCTAAATATCTCAAATAGTATAAAAAATCCACAACTATACTCATATATATTCTGCATCGGTGGTGTGACATCTACGTGTTTACCAAGTTGCAGTAGAATCTGGAGCGACCACCTGGGACGGTTCCCTTATAAGTCCAAGTCTCATTTCAGCACCGTGGTTAACAGATCCTTTTCCCTGACAGTTTCCCAAATAGAATTGACCCTCTTTTAGCTCAACTTTCGCGCTATTTTCAATTCAGGGATTCTCTGGCTGTGAAGAGTAACATATATACGTCTAACTGGATATAAGAATGAATTAAACCTCACCAGTTTTAAGGAAAAGAATGTTGTCAACTAATACCAAGTATATCTTCTTCACGAAACAATGTTACACACGTTTGTATCTTCCACGAAAACCAACAGCATGCAAAATAGGATATCTGGCGATCGTCGTCAAAGGGTTAAAGAGATTTCCACCATTCCGCGCAAGTGTCGCGAACGAACGCTGTTTCTTTTCTCATATCGACAACGTCTCTGTTTCAGCATTGCTTTCAGAAACAAATCGATCGTCGTGGATGACGAATGCATCCGTCACGATGACGGTCTCGGCTCGTGGTTGCGTTCGTCGGAACGCAGCCCCTTAAATTCCGCCCTGAAAGAACAATTACACGTAGATTTTTGTTGCGTCAACATGCAGGCGGGTGCGATTCGTTCCGTTCCTCTTTCCTCATGCATATCAGTGCTCGAGCTAAAGGCAATTGGTCAGACGTTCATTGGTCGCTCATTCCACGAGGCACAGAAGATGGATTCGATGAAATGAGTTTCTAGCCCGGCTTCAGACACGCTCTCGCGCCGTTGCGTCATTTAATGCCGCGGCTAATTGCCCGGGCGTCAAAGGATCCGTTCCGCGAGCAATTAATCGCCAACCGAGGAACGACAGAGCCTCCGATCGTGAAAGATGATTCCCGGTGAATTGCACCAACTCTTTCGCGAACGAATTAATTTACCGTCCCCGCGTTGCTTCCGGAGAGCAGATGATTGATAATCGGCGCGTTCAAGGTCACGTGACTCGAGTTCGACGGAGCTAGGCCGCGAGCGATTTCGTTTTACGATGATACGGATGGCATCGATGATCGTGGCGAGATGAGTGACAGTGATGACAATACCGAGAGGAGCGAAGATTATTGCGTGCATGTGCAGTGACCAGTGGTGTACCTATAGAGGCTAGCTTTAAGATCGTGAGCAAGAGCCCCACGCGTGAACTATATATATACATAATCGTGACAGACTTCCTAACCATTCACAAGAAAGCTTGCGTGGAGACCAGAGAAAATCGGCACCGGAAAAAACCGGGAACCGCGCTTTTTGCCGATGCCTCGCATCGGCTGACCCGGCTCCTCCGGCTTGGATCGTTCAAGCTGCCGAGGGGAGGAACAGGCGCGATGGTGGACGGTAATCGGGGGACTGTATGTCAGTTGGCGAACTTATCAGGGAACTTTCCGTCGTGCCGATTTTCCCTGGTTTCCGTGGCGCCAGCGCGTCTCTCTCGACAAAGATAAAGAAAAGAAAATGAGAAAGAAAGAAAAGGTGGAGAGTGAAGGCAGGGTACGTGAGTGGTTCGAGAAGAGAAAAAGTTGGTGCTCTGGTGATCGCTCCTCGCTAAAAAGCTAAGTTTCGCGTGAAAGTTAGCCAATTATATATATGTATATATAATATAGAATAATTATATTAGGTGCGTATCAAGTGGCCGGGCCAATCAGCGAGAAAGAGAGCTCGCTTCGACGGTTCGTCACGAGCTCTCTGTTGCTCAGCTTCATTCAATCGCTTATACTGTCTTGCTCATATATATTTTTTTAATTATTCTTTTTTTTTTTTTGGTTGGTTTGTTTGAAAGCTTTGGATACTGAGGCTTACCAAGTGGGACTCTGGGCTGGTGAAGGTGACCACGGCGCCGTGAAGTCGCCTTGCGCTTATCGTCGCCGCAGCCTTCTTAACAACCGGCGTGTGTGGGTCCAATTGCGTGTGTCGGCCCGATTTTCGACCACGACCACGTGCACAAGAGACAGCAACATTTGAGAATCGATTTCAGAATGTATCGTTTACGGCTTATTCGTCAGAGTGCTAGGAGGCGCCCCTCCGTTCGCTCTGCCTTTCGAACGCGCTAGGCAATCTCGTTTCCTCGATCCTTTAGTTCTTTATTCTCTCTGTACTTTTGCTCGAGGACTCGCTTTGGCTAGAGATATTTACGAGGGGGAGGGATACGCTCCGGCAACGTGGTTTTACGTTGGGGCAGCTACGTTTAAACAAAGTATCCCGCTAGTAACGAACGCGTCGAGATCACGAGCTGTGAGATAGGAAGCGTGGTAATAATTTCACGAAGGGGTGGTTCGTTTAATTCGCGGAATATTCGACGGTGCCCTGGAAAAGAAGGTTGATTAGTTGCGGTTGCGCCTGCTGATGCCCTGGCTGATGTTTCCAGTCAGGATCCTATTAAAATTGCGGTTGGATTACGTTAATTATGTCTACGCACTTAGGTCTAGGCGACGTATCTTTGAACGAAGAAGAGTTATTTCTATTATGCTAAGGGAGGGGGCTGAATATTTTTTATGCTTGGTTGCCCATCGAGTCTTGGTTTTCTGTAAAGAATAATATAGAAAAGGACATCTTTATTCTTATGTTGGTCGGCAATTGAGCTAAGCACCTATAAATTGTGCCAAAATTGAGACTTGCCTCTCCTTTTAAGGAGTCATTTTACTTTCTTTTATATTTAAAAATTTTTTCTTAATAAATACAACATATAATGAAATAAATCTTTTTGGAATTTATTAAGCTACTCTTACGTTATACGAGAAAAATTTAAATTTTTATAGCGTCAATATGACACCTACAAAAAAGAGGAATGTTCTTTTTTTAAAAATCTTTTAAAAAAAATTTCAGGTAAGCCTGAGCAGGGAAATCACCTTTTGTAGGAGTCACAATGACGCTATAAAAAACATATGAAACAAATTAGCAAAAATCTGTTTAATTTTTTTTGTATAATATAAGAGTAGCTTAATAATTTTCAAAACTATTTATTTCATTAAATTTTGCATTTATTGAGAAAAAAATCTTTATAAATAGTAGCTTCATTTTTAGGCCGATCAAAGTAGAATGACCCTTTAATACCGTCGATAGTTTGATGTAATTTTTCGACCCTTCCTTCGTCATATTCCTACAATCACTAACCATTTATATTGCCACGAAGCAAAACTAATAAGTGGAACGATGAATTTCTCAGCCCCAAAATTATTCCCCTTAATTGCCAATAACTGTCTGTATTGATTCTTCTCGTTATTGTGCTACTGTCCAGCGTCAAATAACGTCAAGCAAAATGTCAATTTTCAATGAAAATCAATAACAATTAATTTTTAATTTCATTTCAAATACGAGCGCCCTCTGTATCGATGCACGATGCTTCCTACTCCGTGGTCAAGGCTCGAAACAATGCCGGTTGCCATATTGTTTCGGGATAATTTCGAAACGCTACGAATCGGGAATGGTCAGATCCGCGAATTCCATGATGTCTCGAATTTATCGGCTCGATTATTTCCAGGAGCCGAGGCGAATACACGTTTGATTACGGGTCGACATTTACGCTGTTCCGCGTCGCTTAACGGTCTTCCGACGTATGCGCGTCGAACGGCGAATAAATTACCATGACTTCATGCCATCGAAACGAACCTATTATCCTCGGCTGGAGCTTCAGTTATCCAAATTGCCGTGGGACGTTAATTCTTAACCAACGGTGTCTCATAATTCGCAGAGCTTACGCGATGATTTATCGCCACCGTGTTTAATGTTTCGTGAGCTTTCGCGCGTGATAATTCATTTTTGCCACGGCTGGCACGTTTGGACTTGAATTGGTGCGAAAGTAATGGAAGAAGAAACATGATCTGTTGTAAATTTTGGGCATTTATGTTTCTTTCGATTAGAATCGATGGATGAATTTTTTTACCACTCGACTTTAATGACTCCCCAGTGCCTTCTGCAATGATTAATTATAAGGCAAAAAAATTATTTCTATAGATTAAGTCATCCTTAATACAATGCAAAAAGTCCCATTAAATTATATGATGTAGTTTTCCTTTAATTAATTCCTAAAGATCACCTATTTTTATGGGCTCTAGACAGAAACAGAACCTTAATTGAGGTGTACAGTTTTATACAGGGTGAACCACTTGACGTTATACCTGTAGTGGGCTAAGCTGGGGCGTGAAATAAAGAAACCCGTAGCCTAACACTCTGTATATTTTTATGAATACAGCGAGCGCTCATGCCGTGACCTCTAAGGACAGCTACGAGTCAAGAATGAGGACGGGAGCGCTCGAGAATTTCCCCCACCTCGCATGCACACTACGCCGGAGCTAGTGTCCTGCGTGTCCTACGGAGCCTCAGGCGTAGTGTGCATGCGAGGTGGGGGAAATTCTCGAGCGTTCCCGTCCTCATTCTGGCATCACTGCTCAAGACTGCGTGTCGCGACGACTGCTGCCGAGGACGCAGTCAAAACAAAAGCGATAGCGGCGCTCGGCATCGACGCGCCTTCGCCGATTCCTGGTATTCCTCTACATATATGTAGGTATAGGGGACCATATAATCTGGAATATATCTTTGTGTATTTATTGTGCCGAGGTGTTATTCTATTTCTGAAAGTTATACCTACTCGGTGGAACTTCTAATTGTAAGTTGAATTGAATGGCTTTTTGTAATATTAGGTGCAAAATGGCAACAGAAAATCAGGGAAACTAACATAAAAGTAACTACCTACTCTATATTTAGTCTCTTTTCAACCGCATATCAATTTTCAATATCACGTGGATGGTTATTATGTATTCGACACAGTTACCGAGGATTATTTAGCAGTGTCGTTTATTTTTGGAAAAATGGCAATTCTCATTTCGTAAATTCTGGGCACACACAATCCTGTCAGTACTTTTCATCCACGTAGTTTGCATTTTGCATTATCGAGCGATCACAGTGCCGTGGAAAACGTTTCCAGTAAATGCTCCCCGTGTCGAAAGTTTGCTTTTTCGGGTAAAGCAATCACGGGTTCAATGTAGCATTATAATATGCAGGGCTGCGATACAATAAGTATGAAAATCGTGGCCATTGCATTAGCATGATAATATTAAAACGGCAACGGGCGGCGGCGAGGTAATCGCTGCATAATTCCCTTTTAATTAGTTTCGGGATTTTTGTGATTTATTGAAACATAAAACCGCGAAATCGATTCGAGAGTTAACCGCGTCATGATAACGTGTTTTAATACCATTCGATAAGAACAAAACGATTGCTAATATTTCCACTTTTATTGCTGCGAATATGCGACTGTTTGTATTTGATAACTTGAACATCCTTTAGTCATTTGTTTCATATAATTAATGAGAAAGAAATCTATATACTTTTGAAAATCTGCAAATATTAAAAGTCTTTATAAATATAATAAAGCTCTGCTTATATATGTATTTTTCAAGTATTCTCAAGAACTCAAACTTCAAATGATCGTCATTACTTCAAAAGTCAATATTTTTCGAAATCGTAGGTACATTTCTAGTATTTAGTGTGTGCATTATAAAACCCTTTGTCTTTTTGTTCTCAGTCCAACAATGTGAACGTGAAAAATTCCATCCCGGAATGATTCAAATGGTAAATATGTATCAGCTGTGCAGCTATTGTGCGGCCATTTTTTGTTACAAAATCTGAAAAAATATTTTTGTTCTTTATATATATATCAAAAGAATCTTATATTACATTCTGAATAATGTTCATAAATTTCTTTAAAATCCCCTCCAAAGTTATCCAACCATTTTTTACCTATCATCGTGACACTACCCCTTAAGGCACACTTTGTATTTATCGCATGTGGCGCCCCCACCCCGGAAAGAATCGAGTCCCCGAGAAATTTCCAACTGTTCTTCAACGCACAAGCACGCCTGGCGTAAATCGCCGAGGTCGCAGTCTACGTGTAACAGGAACGAAGATGAATGTTCGTCAATCATCGACGAGCGTGACGATAAATCAAACGCTGGCCGTGCATTAAAACTCGAGGAAGCGGCGAGCACGCGCGCACAGTCGCATTATGCGGCCGCGATCGTGTTACCCGCGTAAAATCATACACACGGCAGCGTAACGAATCGGCGGGATCGATAATCCGCGAAATTCTGCGACGGATATTCACGAGACGGTCGACAATGGTACCGAATCATAAACCCGGCCAGCCCGGTTGTTAAAGTGAATTAATGTTTCGGCGAGATTGCCCTGTAATGCTCACCTTCTACAGCCTCGACCATGGGAGCTTAATGGGAGATCAAAAAATAATGGCCACGGGTCTGAACAGCGTGCATACGTCGGGGGAAATGGAACGTTCCGTGAAATAGCGGGACTGATGGTTAATTTAAAGGGAGATGAAATATGGTTGTATAAATAATTGATTCTCGAAAAATGTTTTCACGGAAAAGTCCATCAAAAAGTCCAACAGAGAAACATTACTGGGAGTCATTAGTGGATGTTGAAGAGTAATGTAAAATTAAATAGTTTCGGATGGAAAATTTAAGTGGTATCTCCATTGAAAATTTTCATTCGGTCGACGGGGTTAATTAATTCCGAATTTTGAGTCGAAACCAAGTGAATCATTTGCTTGTTTCCGCTCTCCACCGGAATTTCGATTTTTCGATAGGATTTTCTGAGAACACTTTGCTGTTTTCAGGGGGGAGACTCAGTCGTGTAACGAATTACTGTCCATTCTATGGCCCCTTCTAGAGCAATAAGGGCCCATCGCGAATGAATTAGCGTCATCGAGATAGCGAACCCTGTTTGGAGTGAATACAGTCGAGCAATTTAACCAGCTACATTGTCGAGCACGTCCCCTGGCGAATAAATCCCACGAGATCCTCCGTCGGATAACTTTCACTTCGTCTTTTATAAGATTTTATAGAAGACTTTCCTGAGATAAGTTTAACGAGCTAAGTCGCAGAAACAGCGATCCTCCTTTATTCTATGAAAGAGATAGCGCAGACTTATCGTCAGGAATTAAGCCAGCGACGCTAGTCAGACAATAGCAATTGAAATGTTAACACGTTGATATGAATGATCTCTTCAAAGTAAGAAATATAAAGAACACTTAGTACTAATTACTTTACCGTAAAAGTATTATCAGTGATTCAGAGAATGTATGCTGCGAATTATTTCCAGTATTCTGATCTTATCAGGAACTAAATTCCAGCTGAATCTTTACTTATCGATAACCAGTACTTCAACTGGAAATTTATAAGTATATCTAATAGGATTAAAGCTGGTGAACAAATATGCCGCACGCCTTCATCTCGAAATATTGAATGAGGAAAATGATGAGGTAGCAATTTTTTCCAGTGGTGAAAACTGGAAAGCTGCGTGGGGTAAAATTGGTGCGAAAAATTCGTAACGTGGCTGAAGCCAGGGGAGTTGTAGAAGCCCAATTGGGAGGTAGACGCTTCCGGGAATCTTGGATGCATCGTGTCCGCGCATCCTCTCGAGGTATTAAGGACCGTGTCATAAATATGAGAGTGCACGCATCGAGCTTCAACATCCATGAAACTTTGCTCAGACACCTGTGTAACTTCATTACTTGGAACGCCATCAATCTTGGTCGGACGGATCAACGAATTTCGACTATGCTGCACTCTAATCTAGAAGAAACCTGAGTGTGCACCACTTTTACATTCTGCGTCGGATATCACTGAGAATATCAGTGTGTTACATATTTTAGGACGACAGTGATTGCCAGTAAATATATGCTTTATAACAAACAGGTTAATAATAATCTCGAATTTTATAGATGGGCTGAAAACCGGTAATTTGTGATGACCCCTCTCTTAAATAAATTGTTATTAATTTCTACCAAAGAATTTGTTTATTCCAGGAATATTAATATGTATTAGAAGCAGTTTTGCTGAGATTCTGTTGAAATACATTTCTTTTTGGTTGAAATAACGGGAACAGTGAAATGGCTGACAATGGACCTACCACATCTACTTCTACTGACTACTGACTGATCTTCAAGGAAAAGCTTGTATTAATATTCCTTAATGTATCATAATTTTTATTAAAATTCCTAACCATCTATTAACACCTCTTCCATACAGATAAGATTAACCCTTTACTTTTCCTTCAAAGTTTCCAGCCTTTCCAAAATTCATTTCACTATCCCCCAGGTATTCCTTTTCCCCCAAAGTAACACAATTATTTTACATTGTGGTATTCGCGGGTACATGAAAATCTTATTTTCTTCATTTAAATCACATCCGAACTAGCCTTATCTTGGCCGCGACAAATTTACGGGTTCGAGATTGCAAGGGCCAGATAAAATAAATGATTACGACTTTATCGCTCTTCCGCCTCGTGAATTTAATGTCCCATGGCGGAAACGAATGTAGGATTCGCTTTCAGCCAGCGCAATCTACGGTGTCAAATTATTAAATGATCCCAGGTGATGCATCATCGTGCTAGTACGAGTTTCATTTAGGTTTCAAATTATATCGACGCTTTCACCAACGTTCTTCGAGACCTCACTTAAGCCTCGCTCCTTGGGACGACCCGAAGCTTGCCACGATTTCGTGACTGATTGTGAGAAGGTTATGCGAAACGCGTGCACGGGAATAAGAATAGAAATATGCGCACCGCATGCACAGAGTTCACCTCCATGGGAATTCTAATTGTGCTGAATTTTACTGAGATGCGACGAGAGGAACGAGTTATTTAAAATAGCATACGTCGAAGGAGGTCTGTAATATTTCTATATTTCTTCCACTATCCGATATTTAAGAATTCACACTTGCATTCTGAATAAATATTACCTTCAAAAATCACTTTTAATCTTGAAAAATCACTTTTAATCTTCAAAAATCACTTTTAATCTTCGAAATATTTTTCTTTCGGAAAAATAAATTTGCACAGCGCGCTAAAACACTTTTCAGCAACCCTTGTTTTAAGAAATTCACCCCAAATTTTTATTTACACCCCGATCTAAACAGAATATGAATTTGTGTGAGAATCCCCGACCCAGTAAAATGAAACATAAATCAGTTCCACTGGATTTGTTTGATTTTTCAAAGGAATGAAAGCAGCCCCGCTACCATGGCCGTTTCTAAAATTCCGCGAATTCGAATTGCGGCGGCTATGCCGCGAGGGCGAATAAATGTGCGTAGCATCCTAAAAATGGGAACAAGAACGAAAAACCTCGTGGCCGCCGTGGTTCGTACAATATTTCGTTGCATGTACTCCACAAGCTCGGACTCGTTCATTACGTAACAGCTGCAGCCTGATAATGAATGCGAAATACAGGTGTGCTGAGTTACGGGCTGTTATTGCAGGCCAACGAAACGTTGGGCAGACCTTCGAAGGTGTTCGTCGGAACAGTTTCACGTCATCTACTGAGAAACATGACCGTCAGTGTCGAGCAACGACTCGAAATAACGTATCCGTGGACAATTTAATCAACGGTTTAATAGCCTTTTATAAGAAAAACCAGTTCGAACCCTTTTTTTAACAACGTCGATGCCAGAATATGGCAGAGAGAAGAATTCTACTCGCCACAAAATGAAAAATTGGTTGTACATAGGAAGCAGAGAGGAGCTGGTCTGTTTAAAAAGGAGGCATTGTATAAAAGATTTTTAGTCTACATTTTTAACTTGTTCCTGGATGGAATTACGAATATTTTATGCTATATGGAACTACGGAACGGTCTGCATATTTGATTCATTTTTCTGCATTGTTCATGGATATGAGTTCGTAGTTGTTTGACGAGTAACAGAGAGCGTCTCTTTTTCATTGAAGTAGGTAAATAGAGAATCTTTATTTGAAGAACTTTATTGTTCGGAGGGATAAGTAATACTTTCAAACATTCGATATCAGGAGATTTATTCTTAATAAACGGTGTATCTTATTGAATGATCTGCAAATTAAATTCCATAATTTCGTTGACTAATTTCAAAAACTAGATTCGATCGCGTATAAAAGTTTGGAAGATCGTGTTCGAAGCAAGGTTTCTGTAAAATAAAATCTAAGAAAATATTGATTTGTTTCAAGCTTTAAAGCACACATTTTCTCGCAGTGAGGTTTAAGGAGTTAATGTCTGTCAGCAACCTATTCACCGTAAAATACGTTTGTGGTTGATATCACGAATAGAGATCACAAGAACGACGGACGTAGGCGGTTACTCAACGAGGTTAACCCTTAACGGCCACCCTTATATTTCTTTCCCCTAACCTAATGTCTCGCGTTTCCGCCCCTTTCGCGGCGTGTTTCCCCGTGGTCAAGACGAAATCTCAGTCGACTGGAAAATATACAGCTCGAGTTAAATAAAATACTGCCAGCCGGGTATGAACAATATCTGTGGAACGAATCTGCAGACGCGAGACAACGGGTTTGTTGCAAACAGTGGCGGGAATAGCTAGCGAAGTTGTGTGTACAATTATTCTTTGACTTTTCCTACTTTTCTAAATTGTTATAAATGGTTTTCTGTCGAATGGTTGATTATGGATTACTGGAGTACTTAAAAATGTTTCATTTATGATGATTGCTTTAGAGTTTAGACCTTCGCAGGAGCTTCGATCCCGTCAGTGTAATTTACAGCATATCCAATTAATAAACACTAAATGCTTTAAAATATTTTCCATCATAGAAGAATATTTCATTTTTGTTATTTTTATTGCCGTACGACTATTGACATATCAATTTTACTTCAATTTCTTGGGACGTTTTTCTCAGGTGTATCGATTTCACTATAAATACTTACTTAACACCTGCATGAATAAGGAATTCACTGAGATTAAAAATCAGGAAAGCGACCGAATTACGAGAACCAGAGAAACGATTACAGTTAGACACATCCACTTCACTTTTCGCGTTTCGTTTGAACAAAGAAGCGACGCTTAAAGAAGCTAAGGCAAACGGTTTGGCACTCGAGAGAAGTGTCCCTTCCGTTTCATAGAGCCAGCAATCAGGATTCGTCATAAGACTCAAACGTGTCCGTGCTCTTAATTAACGCCACCGGTTTCTTTATTCCTCTGCTTTAGTCCCTTAATTAACTCGCGCAGCCTCCATTTACAGCGCACGCTCATTCGCGCGGAAAGAAATTGTAAAATATCACTAGCACTCGAATTTATTTACATCTCGCGTCTGGCTGATCGAGCAGCTATTTTCCTTCACACGTGAAATTGAACTTTATTTAACATAAGAGCAAGACGATGCATTCCTTTTTATTGCTTCACGTCGAGGTTGCTTAATTAAATTAATTGTCAAAGCGTAATTATTAGATACCGGGACTTTAAGAATTGTCTCGTTATTCCATCATTGACAAACGATTAAAGAGAAATTCATTTCATCCCGATTCACGTCTAATTTTTATATTCAGCGTTACACTACCCTTGATTCCTCCAATATTTCCACTGCAAATGCACACGAATAATCTCAAACGAAATGGTGTTTTTTTTTTTTTTTAATTAAATTTCAAATTCGACTCCCTGCTAAGATAATTATCCATCGTTGAATAATAAATTAGAAATGGCCACTGCATGTGTTATCTTTACCAGTCGGTTTGGAGGGAGGTTAATTTCGATTGTCACATCGACAATCCACCACGGACAGGAAGTCAGCCGTCGACACTCCAATTGTTTGTATCTCGATAACGAAGCGTCGTACAGCAAAAGGGTGAGGGGCATTTCGATCCCTTGTGACATGGGGAATTCGTATATCTATCGAAACATGGTGTTGGGACATCCTGCGCGACGCAACGAATGTGATTAATTGTAAATTTCGTAGCGAACTTCTGGCAGGAGTAACGACACGGAGAAATATGTATCGCACGAAGTAGACGAAGTAAATCGATTTAATTTTGAGTTTCGCGAACGGCCACCCAACAACAGAGCATCCGAGGATGTTTCGGTGTTTCGCGTGGGAACAGTGGAAATTGTCACCGTGGTATTTCCCCCCCCGCGTTTCAGCTGCACGGGGGTGTAAATACTGAGGGCTTACGAGACGGAGGGAGGAAGGACTAAGGAGAGGAGCTGAGAGGATGCTCAGCTTAGGGTAGCATAAGAAATATCATTTTGTCGCCCTCGACGTTGAATTAATATTATCACACTCTCGCGATAATGAGGCATTTACAGAAACCTACCTCGATAATTTTTTAACTTTTTTAATAAATGTTTTAATATAACTGTTTCTATGGAACTTTTATTACATAGGTTCTAAAATATCTGTTCCATGAGAACACTGTATAAAGAAGTTCCTAAGGGTAACATTTCTTCCAATAAAAATTCCACAGGAACAGATATTTTCTTAAACAAAACATATAAGTTCTAAAAGAATTTTTTTAAAAATAAGACTTCCACAATTGTTTCGATTCCTGGTAAATACACATAGTACTTAATAGAGAAAATCTGAAGGCTCAGAAAAATGAATTGATTTAAGAAAAATAACGTCGTCTAAAATAAGTAGCTACTATGGGTCTAAATGGACCCACGCACCTACTCGTCTGAGTATTAAACAAGCAACAAGATAGAGAAATATCACTGCAAGCTAATCAAAGCAAAAATCGGCAAAGTGACACCATCCACGACTGAGAACAGAGCCGGATTTACCTTCTCAGGGGCCCTAGGCCGAATATTCGGGTGGCCCTCTGTTAAATATAAAAAATAAAATAACGCTGATTTGATTTTTTTATCATAATACTCGTAATATAATCTAAATAAGAATTTAATTAAAAAAAATTGAATATCAAAACTAAATATAACATTAACCCTCGGCAAGATTTTTTCATAAATTTTTCGGATAAAAAATTTTGAACCAGGGGCCCTAGACTTCAGCCTTGTTAGCCTAAGGGTTAAATCCAGCACTGACTGAGAAAACAGATCACTTGATGAATCTCCTATACAGAACTGAAGGTAGAATCGAAACTGCGGGAGCTCAAAGTCAGTGAGCACAGAGTTCAATCGACTGAACGAATAAACGTAACAGTAGGTACCCGTGGACAATGGAGGACTGGGTGAAAGTGAAGATGTTAACGAGGAAGATGTGTATACTGACAACGAGAGAGAATAGGGCGATAAAGACACTCTGGGGGAATGAACTAAATGAGGCGTAAAAAAGCAGACGTAGTATTCTGCACACAGGGGTAGATGGTTAAAAGGGAGTGGAAGAGGGAGCCAGTGGGACAGGCGCAACGGGGTGGAGCGGAAACAAAGAGACACGTTGAAATAGCAAATGTTTACTATACCCGTCGCTTCACGAATTACTCTAATCCTGACTCGTGGCAAGAGCTCGTTGTGGGTTTGTGGATTGCGGGATAGGGGCCAAGAAATATATACTGTCGCGTTTACGCGACCGAGCTATTCCATTCGAGCGAGCTACTAAAAACCGTGCGTGTTAATTGAAAGCCCGTTAGAACTGCGTATTCGCCACTCGAAAATTAACGCTACTCTGCCTTTCCAAACTGACAAGGAGAAGAATGGGCACGGAAAATTGAAAGTTTCGTCTATCAAAATTTTTTGATTTAGAACGGATGACGTGAAATAAAAATATACACTGTTTTAAGATAAATTAAGTAAGTTTCATAAGTTTCCATGAGAAAGAAAATGCCCTTCTATTTTAAAAAAAAAGCTTTGAAATCATTTCACATTGTAGAAAGTGATATGCTCGATGATAAATCAGACCACAGTGTGTTAAGCAGAGAAGACTAAATATTTTTTATTATGATAAATATTTCTAAGTTTTAAAAGTAGAATGAGCACGTGGAAAATTTTTTATTAAATGTTAAAGTAATTTTTCTGTGATTTTGATTCGTAACTTACACTTACACTTTAGATTTTATATAATTTTTCTAAGGATCTTTCAGGAAATAGATAATTTAGTTATGGAGTAAATTTAGATAAGAGAATGTTTCAATCGAGTAGCTACTCAGGATTTATCGAGACACATGAGAAAACTGTTTCTCGTTATTCTTTCGTGCCAGGAAATTGTAGAAAATCTCGCGACAGTTTCATGGCTGTCGTGCAACGGAATAAAGCAATATCCGCGACGTATTGCACGCGGGCAACTTTCAAACAACTTCGGAACATTTAATAATCCCTCTTTGAGAACTCCATTTGCAATTTCGCTCCGCTGGAAATCATTGTCGCCGACGTAACACGCTCGCCCCGTGTAAATTTCATGCGAGTGGACTGCGAGAGACGAAATCGCAAATATTCCAGCGAGCAGCTAGTTACTTTATCGTTCAAACATAACTAGGACGCGTAGCCTTCGGCAGACGCTATTAATTAATTCACCAATTCCGGTAAAATGTGAAATATGGCGAATTTAAAAAAAACAATAAAATTTGCATCTTCGAAAGATACTGAGCCTGCGGAGCAATTAATTCTTCTGACTGATCAGAGGTGGATTTAACGGGGGGCCCGACTTCTGAGGGGCCCCACAAAAACCAACCTTCCCCTTTTTTTTAATGACACTTTTTTATTGGAATTAAAACATTACGAGTACATAATCCGTTTATGTGTTTAAAAATATGGTTAACGTGATTTTATTTTTCCTGTCTTTCCCTTTTTCGTAAGGGGCCCAATATTTTCTTTTGCGCCCGGGGCCTCAACGGACCTTAATCCGCCTACTGATACACACTTCAAATTCTAGGCTTCAAAATAGTGCTAGGTGAATATTATAATATTCCATCAGAAATGAATATTCAAATTTTCAGTGTTTCACATGAAAAATAGAAAAATGTATCTACCGAACTTCCAAAAACATTTCTTCAATAAATACATTTTCAAAGTTCCGCATTTAAAATTCTTCAGACCACGTGTTCCACTAATAAATACACAATCGGAAACTTTTCCACCGTCATTCATATGAAACGAATGTTTCCCAGCAGAAAAGGTAGAAGAACGCGTTAGTCTAGGAATGATCGATAATTTCCATTAAGGGCCGTGACATAGCTACACGCCGTTGAATTTAAAAAATCGTTAGCCCTGCCAGCGACGGCTGATCCTTTCCGGTGATTTATAATAATTAAGCGTGCCACGTTCGTATTTATAGCCGCGTTTCCAGCGCCCGCTGTGCCGTGCCGTTTCGACGGTTTCCGCGGGATCAGCGGCGGACATATTTAGAAATTAATCGAGATATACGACGACCCCTTTCGGGACGTGACTTTCTCGGTCGGTCGTTACGCATCGATTCGCCCGCCACGTTGATTCGCCTTTAATTGGAACCACGGTGTCGAGTCCAACGGAGAAGGAGCGGAACAACGATGTTTCGCGGGCCCGAGCACGTTCCCACGAAATTATGAAAATTCATTAAACTGTCGGGTCCATTAAAACGGCCAGCGTAAGGGTTTCGTAGCGACTGGAAATGCTCGGTGTTTGTTCAGAAATTACTTGTCGGGACGGTCAGGTATGAATACGTGCATCTGGATCTTTGTAACGTTAACTTGAATCGTGACATTCGAGGATCCTGAAGTATTTTATTTGAGGAATGGATTTGGAGTCCAAGAGTCACCTTATCGATGCCTTACTCCACAAATATTGTACGTCTACTTTTAGCGTTTGCGGGAAAAATAGATTAAAAATCCAAGGGTACTTTATAATTAAAGAAATACACACTTCCACAATTTCAGAAATACATAGAGGACGTACAATATATTTGTGCGGTAATCGATATGTTCGATTAAAGCAATGTCCACGAACTGAATTCTCAAAGTTATGGCGTATTATATTTTTATCTATTATTCAGACTGTTTAAACTTCCTCTGTATGGTTGTTGTGCCTTTAATAATCTATGTGATTGACGAACTTTGAACATTGAAGTATGTAAATCTGTAGAGGAATCAAAGCACTTAAAATCTAGTTGATATAAGTATTAAAGTTTTTTTGTGTTCGAAAAATTCGAATAGGAAGATGATCCATATGGTTTAGTAGTTAACAAGTATAGAAAATAGTGTAGTTCAGGAGTGGGAAGCTTGGAAAGTTTCTACACAAGAATGAACATGTGTTTTGTCTGGAACCTCCGGCAGCTCAGCGTTAAAACAAAGAGCTTCGATAGGTTCCCGAGGGAAATTACTATTAACACCTAAGAACACGTTTCTCCGATCGACAGAGTTCACGTAGCGCCGTCGTAAACAAAACACGGCAATTTCCGATAATCCAATTAGCCGGGGACGCGAGAATTACCGCAAAACCCCTTCCTCGGGGTCTACCCTTGTTCGAGGCGCCTTAACTCCTCACCCCTTCACGGCTCCCGGCTCGTTCGTTTCCTCAAATCCTGTTCCCGTCTTTTCCGCTGTCGTCCCCCATCTACTCCTCCATCTTACGAAGAAACTCGACCGAGAAAAATTCGAAGGAAGCGTTCTCATCGCGTGTCCAATAAAACACCTTACATGTGGCTGATGAAATTTTAAAGTCAGGGACTCCAAAAATCAATCATAAAAGTTCTGGAAAATTTGAAACGAGGGAGAATTAAGAAAATTTTGAAGTCAGGGACTCCAAAAATCGATCGTTCTTTTAATATAAAAATTGGGAAATTTGAAACGGGGGAGAATTAAGAAAATTTGGAAGTCAGGAACTCGCAAAATCCATCATTCTTTCAATATAAAAATTGGGAAATTTGAAACGAAGGAGAATGAAGAAAATTTCGAAGTCAGGGACTTCAAAAATCGATCGTTCGTTTAATATAAAAATTGTGAAATTTGAAACGAGGGAGAATCAAGAAAATTTCAAAGCCAGGGGCTCAAAGATTTGGAATCGATCTTGTAATATAGAACCGGCGGGAAATTTGAACCGAGGGAGGATTATGGAGTTTCAAACTAAATAAGAGACTCGAAGCGTCGCTTGATCTTTTAATACAGGAACTGTGGAAAGTTTGAGATGAGAAAGAATTAACACCTCAACGACGGATGACGCCATATTGAATCGGACTCCAGGGCGATAAAGTTAAATCACTGCTGGAGTGGCCTTTAGAGCCAAAGAATCAATGAGAGCCTCGGAGTTTCGCATAAGCTTCGGCTGAACTTCCCAACGAGATTCGCTCTCGCGAAACGCGATTCGATTATAGCCCCGGTCAGAAGATGTCTCGTTATCGTTCCGTGATTACGGCAATAATGCTGGAATTTCGCTGCTAGGCCAGGAATTTCTGCCAGGCAAAATTGCACGCTGCCCCGATTTGCGGTTTCATTCTGGGGGAAAAGTGGAGGGATCAACGAGGCCTTTGATTATCGTCGTAGGAGGCGATTCGAGATCGTCGTTAGACTACGTCTTAATTAAAGCGTTAGCGTAACGGGATTCGAAGGAACAGAGATCACGTGGGTCTTGTAATTTCGTGTCGCGGTCAGATTTCAAAAAGCTCAAGAAGAATTCGATCTGTTCCATCTATCGAAACTATGGTACTCCTGTGTTTATTAATATAATTTCATACTACTATTATTACCATTAGCGCATACACAGTTCAGAATAACTTTGGTCAGGATTTGATGAAAAAGCTGATAGTATTTTCCACACAAAACTAACTTTATCCTTTGAAAGGATGATTAAAGAACGGAAACTGGTAATCTGTCGTTATGACTGACTCGAAAAATATGAAACGTGCTGCATAACTAACTGCCATGCCAAAATGAATTTTGGGGTGAAGATGTTTTTTTCGAGATGAAGATTCTTCTTCTGAAATTCCTCTAAAAAGACTGCAGAAGCTACCAGTATTGAGCATCCATGATTACTTTTGGGTGCATTTAGTGAATGACTATCCAATCAGTTCTAACCTTCCAAATATTCTAAATCTAAATGAATGAGTATTTTCAGTATGACTGGCATTAAATATTGAATTCCACACTGAATTTTTATAATTTTTTTTTTATTTCAAGATCAAAGTGGTGAAATGCAATTTTTATTTTTCGATTTGAAGCTGCTCTCGCGTTCCGTTCATTTCTCGTGTAAAATGCATGAAAATGAAGCAGCGATGGCTGGCCACAAGCGAAACAGGCGGAAAGGCGAGCGTGCACACACGCGAGAAGCCCTTGAGCGGTCGCGACTGGCTCGAACTTTCGTTTGCTATACTTTTCGCGAGTAATTATAACGTACTGGGTCGAGAGCAAGTAGTTTGGTCGCCCCTGAAATTCGAACCGCCGAGACCGAGGTTATAACGCGGCGACTGGCTTCCCTCGTTGCTGTTCGTGGATAGTTTTCTACTTTAAATGAAATTAACCATTGGCTGGCGGTGCTTCCGAGCCGCTATGAACACGAGTGGGGAACAGTAGATATTATAAATAGGAAACAAGCGATACAAATTACGGGCAATAATATCGACAATGCACTATCGCAACTTTGCTGCGACTACTTGCTGCGAATTTTTCACTGCGGGAGAATTTATGTACAAGCTGGGTTGCAGGTCAGAAAATTTTGGAATACTGTGGCATTACATTGTTTCCTCTAATTGTACTTCCAATTTAATTTAATTTTTTCCCGGCAAGTTCTGCTTACTGGACGAATTTTCAAAAGTTGGAGAAAATGCTGGGGATTCACAGTTTTTACTCCGAATTTTTAATAACTTGTATTTTACTGCTGCTAATATAATGTTGACACTATTATTTATAACATAATTTAGCTATTATTCGTTTTAGTTAACTGATAATAAGAATAGTCTGTTAATAAAAATTCCTGCATGGAGAAAGAAACTCTTGTTGCTATGTCAGACCCAAGCAGCAGAAAAAAATTTCGAATGATACTCGAAAACCTTCGCAATTCCTCTTTTAATTACATTTACTCGCTGCATCAACAAGAAACTTCGCCTTACTCCGGGCTACTGTGTTCGTATTTCTATTCAAACATAGCAAAAAAAGGAAAGAATGGAGCAGAAAATTTCAGGAGTCTGTTAAACCACGTTTTTTCCCGCGTTTTCCATCGAGGGAAATGTGCATGAAAGTACTTTCTATAGGTTCGCGCAGCTGCACGGCAGATGCTGCGCGCTGATTTCCTCAGGTAATCCATTTCACTGGTTTATTCTCCAAAATTCAACGTGTTCGCCCAGTTAACAGCAAGAATACATAGCCTTGTATACGGTATATATATATTGTATATTTAGTTCAACAGAGGAGAACTATTATCAGAAAATTGTAACCTACACCATTTCCCTCTGGGTACCTCGATTTTCCCGTGCAAGCTAATCGAGTGTGTACTATCAAGTTCTGCTCCAAATAGAATTCCGGTTTTCCATGAAATTTGATTATACCTGAGATTTCATGCGAAAATTATACAATGACATTTGAAATTTAAAAATCGCTGTACCAGATTCACAAAAACCTATATATATTCTCATTCATCTGAATTTCTACTTAATCATCAAAGATAAATGTGGTCCAGTCCATCTCTGAAAATAAACTGAAATAAAATACCACCTATTAATGGAATGACACGGTAGTTCTATCTAAAGTCTGTCTAAATATATTTATTCTCCAAACGATCGGTAAATCATGGCTCGACACTTTCTCTTCCCTTGCAAAAAAAAATGAAGAGCTCATTAAAATTGTTATGGGAACCGCAAAATGCATTCAAGCACGTGCAATTTGAGCTCTCGGTAGAGGAAAAGTTCTTCTCGTCCTTCTGTCTGCCTCCCTTCAATAAATAATTCAATAGTCACCGACGTGGCTCGATTGAAACCGTAAAATTGAGTTGCATAATTCGAAGTCGGCTCCTCGTTCCCTTTCCACGTAACCCTACGCACGCGTGGTTACAGTGTAATAATGTAATCTACGGTATTCCGAGCGTGGCTGACATATGCGTAAATTTACGCCCCGATACCGTTCGAATTAGAATAAATAGCCTAGGTAATCGGATGATAATTCGATTCGCGGACGAAGATTTACACGTTTGGTCGTTGTGCAAATATTACGTGTAATGATAAACAGCGATGTATCAAACAATTATGGATTTAATGGACGGATAAATGGTGACGTATTAATGCCTGTAACCGCGAATATCGCTTTGGGTTTTCAGACATGTTCGGGTTCGATTTTGGACCTTGAACGGTTGAATGAGCGAAATAGTCAGTTCAATTTTTACACTCTTTTTATGGAATAACGTTAAAGAATGAGCAGAAACTTGGAACTCACTGTATACCATATAATCTCCCCTTTTATATTAAAATTAAGAAAACTGCAGAGTAGTTACAGAGTAGGAGAGAGAATAAAGGGAACACAAGTATTCAAATCAGTATTTTAATTTTATGTGAACAGATCTGTGAATTACATTAGTAACGGGAATATTCTGCAATCAAATTGGGCTTAGTTATGCAGAAAACTTCCAACCCTCAAAATGACAAGAAATTAGTTAAACATAGCACGGATCCCAGAATTTTGTGATCTTTATTTTCCAAAAAATTACAAACCTATGGAATAACTGTTACATTATACAATTATTAAAATTTCAAAGCCATAGTTCCATTTTGGGTTTATACTTATTTTGCAGAAAGCTTCTAAACCACCAATATTGTGGATAAGTGGCAAACCTATACCAGATGCAAAATTTAAAAATTTATAAGAAATGATGCATGTTATTCCAACAGATTGTGTCAATTTTTAGGACAATTTAAACAGTTGCAATAGGATTGCTGAAGATAGAGACGGCTTCAATGTAGAACGTCTTGACTTTGATGTGGAAGAAATTAAAACTGAAATTGCTGAATAATACCTATAAAAAAAAGCAGAAAATTTAAAATAATATTAATTATACTACTCACTGTTAAATAAGCCCTTTAAAAACATTGTAAAACAACAGCAAAAAATAAAATATACCCAATAGAAATAAAGCTACTTCTTCAACGAAGGGTGATCGTTAAACACGGAGGCTTGACACAACTTTAAAAACAATTCACTTTTTTTCATGCAGCAAAATAGCAATAACTCATATAAGGGTTGCAATATTGCATTCCTTTTTAAATTGTCTTAATTCTCTTGAGTTAAAATATGTGGACCCGTATTAGCCTAAACGCGCCAAATCTCCAAATCCGCCACTGTAATCATTCCTGTTTCTTAAACCGTGAAGACCCGTGAACTTAGATGATTCGTTACTCACCATGCAACTTCATTTCCCTTTTCTTCTAAACACAACAATAGTTACTATATTCGTCATTCAGATCGGCAAGAAATCTGCAAATCACACTTCGGTAACTACTCCCCAATATAATCAGCATTTTCCGCGATCGTTCATCGCACTTCGCCATCCACAGAGAATTCATCCACAAGTTCTCCACGTTCGATTCGATCGCGGCTCGTGGACACGCGAAATAAAAAGCTGCGAACACGGTCATCGATCGGCCAGAACCATCCGAATCGCAGATAAACTTCGACTTCCGATTCCCTTCTGCTCGGCTGACGTTCGTTAGTCAGATAATAAACACGTGAGACAGCGCAGCAGCGTTGCATGTCAGCGCGCGGAACGAGCGAGCACGGAAAATCCGGCAGATAAATCAGAAGCCTTCCGGGAGGAAGTGGACAGTGGGACGGCCGTAAAAAATCAGCTGCGCTGGCTTTCGCATAGCTTTTTCGAAATATCTGGAGCTCGCTTTGAAAACTCGAATTTCAATATTTAACAAAATAAAAAGTTCGTCGATCAGAAGTCGCGTAAGCCTTTGCCGAGAGCTTAGTGTTTTTCGAGCTTTTACTGTTCAAAGTAAATTGTTTTTATCCGCGTATCCGATACTTTCGCGTGCTCTGTTTACGGTAGAATCTACTTTTTCTTCGTTCATTCAAATCTATTCGTCGGAACATGTTATTTTCCTAGAATTGTACATACTTGAAATTTTAGAGCTTACTGGGTTGATGGATTCGGTGATGGAAAAAGGTGTGGTTGTTTATCTAGGCTATAACAGAATTGGATTTAGTTATGTAGGAAACTACCAACCCTCAATAATCTGGAACTGATTAAATTTCGTTTTATGGATCGACAGAACTATAATGTGTATTGTTTACGAATGTTGTTACACTTTCGAATGAAAGTGTTTTTTTTTTACATTTTTGAC
Organism: Andrena bicolor; assembly: GCA_960531205.1. NCBI lineage: Eukaryota > Metazoa > Arthropoda > Insecta > Hymenoptera > Andrenidae > Andrena > Andrena bicolor. Next base: position 1,335,142 of record OY482668.1, on the reverse strand, counting down.
ACATGTTAACTTCTTGACTCAAGAAGTTAACATGTGTCAAAAAATGATCGACGAACAAACTGTGAAATTAGGTATTTTTTGCAATGAAAGTTGGAATGAACTATAATGTGTATTGTTTACGAATGTTATTACACTTTCGAATGAAAGTGTCTTTTTGACACATGTTAACTTCTTGACTCAAGAATTTAACATGTGTCAAAAAATGATCGACGAACAAACTGTGAAATTAGGTATTTTTTTCCAATGAAAGTGTAACAACATTCGTAAACAATACACATTATGATTCTCTCCATTCAGTCGGTGGATTGGAACGTCAGATTTTCACCGGGCATGTTAATTTTTAAGCCAGCACGCAGAGGAACGCCGATCACCCGCGTCGTGACTCTTTGGCCCGCCGTGTATGCCCGCAGAAATTTTACTGTATCGTCTGTTCGTAAATAAACGTCGCTCGTATCTACGGTGCGCAGCCGTTCCCGATTATACGCCCCCTTGTATAAAACCGGACACCGAGGTTTTCTATTAAATTTCTCCGGATCCGCGTGTTTGTCACGATCGAACGTTTACCGTTGCGTTACATTGTCACGGCGAAACAAAAGGGAGGGCTTTTCGAATTCGTCACGGACGTAACGGGTGACTGGCAACGAGGTTTTAAAAAAAAAAAGAGAAGAGAAAACAGATATGTTCACAACGAATCAAACGGCTAAGCAAATATTTTCTGCCGCACGGATAGTCCTGGCAATTGTTTCTGTCTTGAACCTGAATCTGATATATCGCAGTTCTTGTATGCGCATTCCGAAGCTTTGGAAATTTACGTGTATTTTGTGTACGCTGTCGATACCATGAATAACGTCGATGTAAAATAATCTTACGAAAAATAATCGATTATAAACTTTTTTGTTTTGGAATAATATTTGAGTTGTACTTGGGAAATACGAAAAGAATATTCAAATGATGCATTCGACTTCAGTACCTACTAAATATTCTAATAATAATCCATTGATAGTCGCATAGATCATTCAATTCGGTTACCCGAACATTCGATAGAATTTCTGTTCTTCGGGGTGAAAACACCCCCCTAAGGGCTAATGTGTGATTTCTCATTTTCTTATATATTTTGAAAACTATATTAAATATAAAAAAATTGTTATAAAGAAAATTTAATGGGTTTCATACTGTATAAATCTACATATGTAATTGAATTATTTAAAATTTGTGGTGGGTAACATTTTACTGTTTAAACTACAAATGTTAAACATTTTGATTACACCGCTTCACAAGTCATAAAAATCGGTTAAGTTTCATTGTAATAATTTTTGTATATCTACTATAGTTTTCAAGATTCATAGGAAAGTAGAAAATCACACATTAACCTGGGGTGTTTTCAGTCTATAGAATCGAAAATGGTCACAAACGAAAAATTGCCCAATATTCCTATTCCTACCGAGGTTCTTTACAAACCTGCGCAGTTTCAGAAAAAATTGGGATGTTCGGGTGACAGAACTTCCGATCTCTGTGCCAGGAAAAATCGAGGAAAGTAAGATCATCGCGCAGAACGTGCGCTTGGCCGCGATCAGACGGTAATGGGATTTGTTCAAGAGGTAAAAAGGTTATTTCGGCAAATGAACGGAACACGAGCATTAAATTGGTAATGCGATAATGCGAATCCAGTGCAATGGGAGTAATTCGGAATATAACGAGTTTCAATTAGGCTGGCTGCAACGCAAATGACAACGAGCCGAACCACCCTTACGAATATGCAAATACGCGTGGCTTCGACGCCCTGCCGAAAATATTCCATCCAGGCGAAATTGTTTAACCAACAGAGATATTAATAATGGCTAGTTCGATAATACGCGTAGTAGATCGTGGCACGTAAATTACGAACACGACTGGAAGCTCGTTAGCAGGAGAGATTTCCCAAAATTATTTTGCTCGACTTTTCTGTGTGTGTGTGTTTCGTTTTTTAAATTAATATCCATGCTTTGTTACGCGCAATCCGATATACAGTCCAATTTTCGAACAATTTTCTTCCGTGTCGAACGTAATCCGTGTTTCCAAAAATTGCGCATTGAAATGGACCGCGTTCGTTGTAAATTTTGAAGCCTCCAATTAACGGATATTGTACTGACATGCAGTTCTGGGTTTCTTGGCTGCGATATGTGGGTGGTAGATTGTTAAACACAGAAATTGAACATTTTTTTAGGGAAAAAACAATTCTTTTGTTTTAGAATCTATGTATACGATTTTTGCGTTAGGCAAAATGAGAATAAAACATTTCAACAGGTAAAAGTAAGGCGAAGAAAAAATTAAAAACCATTATTGCATGTTTTTTCTACTAAAAAATCATTCGTTTCAGTTGTCATGGAAGCTCAGAAAAAAAAATACTTAGAAGCAATCTTTTTTCCACGGTACAATTCAAATAGTCACCCGGGTGCCTCGTCAGCCGAACTAGGGTTCATGATTTTTTTATTTTACCCAGAAAAATTCTTATCCCTGTATTTTTGCCCACACTTCATTTTAAAAATATGCAAAAAATTCCTAGTGTACCAATTTTTTATATAAATGAAAAAATATGGATTCACGACTACTAATAAACCATGCATAAAGTTATCTAAGTATATATTATAATATTAAGCTAATGCTCGGATGTAGTTCTGTCCTGAGGGCACTTGTTACATATGCTAATAGTAAAGTAACGCTTTAAACTTTATGAAACTGTCCCCAAGTGGCGCGCACGAATTTTTCAATTCGTGTAACACGGATGTTACACTGCGATACTAAGTTTTAAAAATTGGCTGATAACCGCGAATCCAATCGGTAACCCATTTCCACATTATAGTTGCATTTTAACCTCCACAATGTGCAATGCTCAACAAAATTAATCGAAACACTCTTCAACACGTGCTTCTTTTCAAAGACACTTTTTGTAAATCATATCGATCAGATCACATTGATCCGGAACGCTAATTCCTGTCTTTGGACCTGCTTCCAGGGAATAATTATCCACGAAACGAGTCTCAAGCTCCGAGAAGCTGTTACACTCTCGTGTATTATTCTCACCACCTCGTAAATTTGATGCACTTGGTAGCAAACATAGGAAACTACGCAGTGGTACACGCGACAGAGAAGCGCAAAGAAGAAACCGTTTAAGCGAATTGGTCGCCGAATATTTGCCCGCGCTCCCAGCGCGGGCCCATTATATCCGACGATCGTGCTCTCGAATTGCATAGCAGTCGCCGAAATTCAGCGGGGACGGTGTCCTGCGAAAAAAAAAACGAATCGATATCCGAGCTGCCGAATAACAAAATGGAAACGGGCAAAGGTCTCGCCCGCGTGTACGTGGCCGCGATAATTAGTTTTTGCGCGATCGCGAAATTCCCCGAAGGACCTTTCGACCCCGCTGCCGGCCAATTCTCCTGGCTGGCAAATACTCGATATTGCGCGCCGGCCAAAGGGTGTCGCGATTTAATCGAACCTGCTCGTCTCGCGCGACGAAAGAGCCCGCGACACCCCCGTTTTTCTAGGCTCCCGTTTTCCCGAAATTGCACTGCCCTGAAATTCGCGAGCCATGGGATCTGTTGGTGGAATTGATGGATCGATTGGTTCAGTTTCATCCTTAGACATTAGTAAGATGCTGAAAATAATTTTTAGAGCTTTCTGTATCCTTTTTGAGGTAACTTAGAGTTGAATATAAAGTATTCTGTATTATTCCTTACGTTTATTGTGTTCTACGAAATTCCTAAATTATTTTAAACAGTGCATTGTAATTTATAATATTGGTCTTTGGGCTGCTCTTTGTTTCCATATTATTCTTCGTGAGCAAACGTGTGCTGTTGAATTATGACTGTATAAATATTGATATTGAAAGCCGGTTAATTAGTTTGACGTTTGATAATCCATTAGTTGCAATTCACTCGTTTCAATGGGAACCGGAAGAGTCGGTGTTTGCTGAATTATTGAATTATTACCACGTTACTATGCAAAGCAATTTAATAACTGTTTCAGTTATTCCAATTTCAAACGCACCTACTCTGTACTAAAATTAGTGTAATTAACTTTAATCTAAGTCAAATTGAGCACGTGCGTGTAGCTCAAAATAATTACACGTATGAATATTCGATTTTATTCTCACAAATTTATTACCAGAACAATGAATCAATTGTAGTTTCTACAACATAACGATCGAACTCGGCCAAACAGCGGAGTACATCAATGGCGCGTTAAACATCATTCGAATCGGCCGCGCAAAGTATCGAATATCTGTCGAGTGGAAGTACGATTGAGTCCGAAGGCTCTTAATTAGAAGGTTCCACGTGCGTTTCCGTAATTACATGGCTTTTAACGGCCCGCTAATTAGCCAGTCTCCGTTAATTGCGTTCGTACTCGAAAATTCCCCGACAACAGTAATTGACGTTTCCGGTCCGCCGGCTCGCATTAATTAAAATTCGGCTTGTTCGCCTTTATTGTTTAGCCACAGCCGCCTGTTGGCTTGCTCCTCTCGAAAAATCCAAGTCCGACGAAATTCACCCTTGCAACTCGACACTTGCCGCGAATAAATCTGGATTCAGTTCGATCGCAGCGTTTCCCACATAGGTACTTCATCTCGTCGTCTCGATACTCACGATTCATTTTCTTTCTTCTCCATATGGAGGGTTCGGGCTATCCGAGTATTCGAAATCCAAATAACGGACTAAATGAATATTCAAATAAATGCAGTGGATTTACAAGTTTTTAACAATCTATAGAATTACTATCACGTGTTAAATTGTAACTCTTACTTTCGAACCGTAAACTGAGTCGAAGATATGAATGAACGAGTTTTAAAAAATTTCGGGGGGTAGCTTCAAATTTCAAAAACAGCTGTCTTAAATTATATCTGAATTTCTAAACACTCGAGATAATTTAGCATAATGGATTATTGAACTGATTTAATTATTTTCTTCTTCCTTAACAAAAAGAGAAAATAAATTGCATTCGGAGGAACTTGGATGACTCTTGAAACTTTCTAGATGCCTGCATCTGTACTCAAGTTCTTTGTCGAACTGAATCGCCCTGCACGAATTCTCACTTGCCCGCGTGATTTATATCTGCAAGCGAGCACAAGAAATTGATTGTGTAGCGAGTGACAGCAAGCAATCGAGGAAAATTGCTGGCATAATTCAACAATAGCCGTGGCCCTCGTCGTGCACTTTCAATCAGGGTGCCTTTTCGAAATGAATTCGAAATATCGTCCCTTCGTTTCGCGGGGAAAATTAGCACGGCTAATTCGTACCACGGTTTGCCTCGACACAAGCGCCGCACAATTTCCTCCGGAATTGCAAATAATTTACAGAATCGAGTCACATCGGAAATATCGCGCAGCAATTATTGACCGGAGCCATTCCACCAAGAGCAACGAAACGCAGTAAACGTTTTTTCCGTAGCTTTAATCCAATCCGATTCAATGGTACGATTCTCCGCGACACGCGATTACTCGTTCGTTCCAGCAATTACATCGGCGTTACATTAAAGTATGAGCAGTGACAGCCTCCTGCGAACAGATAATTGGTTGGCTAAATCGGAAACCCGAATGCTACCGGAAATATTCTTCTTGCCAGGGTTGACAGTGGCGTGTAACTCTCCTGTTCGTTATAATTTCCATCGGAAAAGCCACGGTTCCATAATTAATGCAGCAATATTACTGGGCGAGGCACGCGTTCTTTGCAAAGCAACGACTGGGGGAATTGTAAACGAAATTGTGAAGATTATTATTATTATTCTTATTATAAAGCGTCTTTATTGCAAACACAGAAAATAACAAGGAACGAAAGTAAACAAAGACACAAGCACAGGCGAAGTTCAGTCACGACTGTTTTTCAACTTAGCCTGAAACGAAGACTTAAATTAGACTTAAATTAGATTAGTATAAGCTACTATTATTGAATAATAATTATTGAATGAGAGAAGAAGACAGGGTACACTGGCCAGACCACAAAGTAATATAAGTATTATTATTATAACGGATGATCGATATGCTAAATAAGAATTTACATTTGGTACGCCTGATTTATCCAAGTTTGCTATTTAGAATATAAATGTTCTGAAAAAGCTCGCCATGAAAATGAGACTTGAGTGAAGTTCTAAAGAATAAAAATTGAATACTGTAGCCATTATGAATTCCTTTCGAAAGTGTAATAAATTAAGCTTCGTAACCCAATACAATCGATGTATCACAGCAGTGTTTTCTACAAAACTGAAAAAACTACAAATTTTAAAAATCCGCCCACGTAATGAGCCGTAACGCGACTATGGACACTCATCACCTCGTATGAGTCCTCGTCCCGTTTAGCCAGCGTTGCTCTCCAGAGGAAGGAAGCTCGTTCCAGCGGTTCAGAGGCGCCTCGAGCTTCATCCGGCTGGCCTTTATTTATAACGTGTAGGGGACGCGACTACACGGCTATAAAAGCGTCGTGGTCCCCCGGAAGTATGATTCAATTACCGAAATGTCAGGCAGGCAGGCCTGAAAATACGGCGTTTACCCTACCGTTCAATTCGGTGGCCGAAACTCGGTTTATAGATATTTTATGAGCCTCGCCAGGGCCGTCGCGCGATTTCATTGGCGCGTACATCACCATGCCGGAATTACGTCGATCGGAGGAATTTCCATCGCGAAACAGCTCGAAATTCATTGCCTGACTTTTTTCAGGTGAGGAGAAATTGTTGCGACACAACAATACCGTCGCGTCACGACGAATGGCGATCGTTTTCTACGGTTTCTGGACTCGATGAGAAGGAACTTCTGCTTATAGAGTTTTTCGAAGAGTTATTCTATGGCTGATTGGGCGTAAAATACTTTGGAAGGAAATATATCCCTTTGCACTGGGGGTTTTATACTTTTCTACGATCGTAGAAGAGAAATAAAATAAAAGTGCAAGGAAAAATTCATTTACAATAATGTTTGTATTAAATTATTTATGATTTTTGAGGTTCTTTAACCCTTCGTGGTCACACGGGGTGTATTGTACCCCAAGAGCAATTTTTGATTTGAAATTCCGCACCTTTACATCTTCCAAAGGGGATTTATCGCAACAAAAAAAATAAAAAACTTTTTAAAAAATCTGTATTTTACCACGACGATGGAAAATCGCTCGTTTTCAACTACAAATTTTAGCATATCAAAATTTACATTTCTAGAAAAAGACTATTAGACCATGACTGTATAAGTATTACGAACGTAGAATTATCACTGAAAAGTTAAAAGATTCAAAAATACGAAAATGGTAACTCAAAAAATGACGCTGGGGTACAGTGAACCCCGTGTGACCAACTTGTGATTATAAGAAGGTGTGACCACGAAGGGTTAAACTGCTGCAAAAAAAAATGGTCAAACAATGTCCATATATTCCATTTCGAATATAATTATACCAAATTCTTTATTAAAATCAAAAGTGCCTTAAGTGCCCAATCAAAACCGTGTTTGGGACGTCGAAAAACAAATTCATTCAATTTCGATTGAAGGGGCGAAAGGAAAAAAGAGGCTACGAATGGAGAAGTTCCTAATTGGAGAAAAAGTCGATCGATGAAACTTAAATCGAATCGTTCCTTCGCCGAATCCCAGAGGCTTCGAGTAACACGAAGGACACTGCGCCAGACGCAGGGGAGGACGCGTTTTAATTATCGGTAACTACTGGCAAGCCGATCAGAATCAAAGACCGAGGGTACTCAAAGGAGCAGCGGAAAAATAGTTTTGAAAGTTTCCTAGGTCGACGAGGTTGGGAAAATTTGTAAAACTTTTCGGACGAGCCCCAGGCTTCCTTTCTGTTGGTTATTTCTCGCTGATTCTCTTCTCCAGAAACTAGATGTTTGTCCTTCGCAACCCGTTGTCGGCGAAGAAAAAATGTGAAAAGCATGATGAGTAAATGTGCCCCCCAGAGGCAACGGCACGAAAGCTTTGGAACGAAACGGAATTTTTCCACGTTCTCGAAGTATTTACGTGGGAGTTTAAAATTAACTTGTAGCTTCGGAAAAGTTGTCGAAACTTTTCGCCCGCGACCAGATTACATAATATACAACGAAAGCAAAGTAGAATTACTGGATTTAATATGAGTGGTGAAACGGAGCCCTAAAAATTTTCGCCTGGTCAAATGACCGGTTTTAAAATTCGATTCAAAATTCTGCATTAATAAGTTTTTTTCGCCCAGTTGACTTTATGACAATTCTTATATTATCCGTTCAATCAATTTTTCTTTTTTATCGTTCCTTTTCATTCATTTGACCGGTTACGGTATAAAGTGCCGATATTTTTAGTGTTAAGGAACACGTTTAATGACGGTGAAACAGAAAATAAAATGGAAACCAGAGAACGTTGCGTGTCTATGTGTTACGAACCTCGCAGAGTAACAAAAAAACGGGCGATACAATTCTACAGACATTTCGATTGCCGGAAGCTGACCAAAATACATGAAAAAACTCAATGACATTTTCGGTAACAAACTGCGACACGTGTCTCCATAGAAGCAGACGTTTCATACCCAATTCATCTGGCTACTATATTCCCAAAAATAGGAACAAAACAGTCTGTGGACGGAAGTCTGTAAATAGCAATACAGAGCTACTTACCTATTTCAGATATTCGAGATATAAATTCTATCCTCACGGTGCGCAACGCTGAGCGATTTATTCCTCCAACTAAAAAAATCCCTGACATCCCTTAAAACCTACCACAACAGAAAATGACACTTTACATTCTGTCTATTCGTTCTTCCAACCAAAAAACTCAACGGAACAATTACTTTCGTCTAATTCTAGCAGCTCCATCAACGAATCCATAAACTACGCCAATCCATCCACACGACGCAGAGTGTCCCGCAATTAATCATTCTCGGTCAGCGAAAAGAACCTCAGTGATGGAAGCCCGAAGGGTGGAAATCTCGAAGAAAGAAGCAGAAGAGGGAGTCCCCGGTTTCCCGGCGAGGGAGCCAGCAAACTAATCGGATAAGAGAGCACAACACGTCCCCCAGATTCTTCAGCTGCCACGTAAGGACCCGCGACGGAGTATCTCGAGTCTCGTTTCTGGAACGAAGTTACCAGAGGTCACGGATGCGGTTAAGCGAGAATTACGCGACAGCTCATCACGCGTTATGACTGTCCTGCCCGTTTCGAAAGGGGAGAAGCCTTTTCGGAAATGGCTGGCAAGACGCCTCGGCACCTCCGTCACGTAAACACGAAACGCCCGTGTCCCGTCTCTCACGTGAATTAGGATCGAGAAGCTCCCCGTGCGAGGGTTTGTACATGGCTCCCTTCGGAGTGGCTCGGTATTTTGGCTTAATATTTTCGCGCCCGTCGGCAGATTGCCTTTCTGATCGTTTGCCCAGTTTCCACGGGATCCTCGCGCCCTTCTGACGTGTGGGGAAGAAAATGGGGGCGCAAGTGGGGTTGTAAGTCTAATTTCAGGTGATTGATGCTATTCGGTAAAGGCTACTAAGGAAAGTAGTATTGAAGTGTTTGATTGCTAACTGGATAAATGTAACTGTGACTAAAGGGCACTAAGGTCGGGGCCAGATATATTGAAAGGTGAATTCGTTTTCGCAGTTGACGCACACCTATTCTGATGTGTGTATTTCTACGCTAAGAACTCGGTTTGGCCTACGCGTCAAGAGCTCGGCGCTATCCCCACCACTTCTGGCGCACTCCTTTTCTGGCAAGGCGAGAGCGAGTCAGAAAACGTTGAGAATAGAAGAATACTCCTCACAACGCACACCTATTCTGATGTATGTATCTCTACGCTAAGAACTCGGTTTGGCCTACGCGTCAAGAGCTTGGCGCTATCCCCGCCACTTCTGGCGCACTCCTTTTTTGGCAAGGCGAGAGCGAGTCAGAAAACGTTGAGAATAGAAGAATTGAATAAAATATTTATTCGTATTAAAATATTTATTTGTATAAAAATATATCTGTTTACTATTATTTGATACATTTTTGTTTGTATAAATAGTCATTGCGATAATTGGCGCAATTGGTGTATATCATTAGTTTTGTAAAGCTATTAATTTACGACAATGTTTTTAAAAGGGATTCTTTTTGATGGGTATTAATTTACGACAATGTTTTTAAATGGGATCCTTTTTGATGGGATTATATACTTGGCGCTCTCTTTTTTGTACCTTTTTTAATAGAAGAATACTCCTCACGAAAATCTGGCCCCGACCTTAGTTATCGTTCCTGTCTAAATGAAGCATTTCTGTTTCAATTAATTACAAGGAAACATATTGAAACTGAAATTTGTTATTTAGCATCCCAGTTTCAATATATTTCTTGTTAATTAATTGAACCAGGAATGCTTCATTTTAGTAAATTTCCTTAAATGTGGAAATATGTTTAAGTGTTTCAGTTTAATGTTCTTTTATTAAAATACCGAGTTCGTGCTGTTTCCCTGGCTAACTAACGGACCGTAGTGTTATTTACCGATTGTTCAACGAACCAGACGGGTTTAACAAACTTTTCCATATCCCTATTCGAAAATACCATTCCCAAGAGTCCCGTGGAAACGAAACTTCTTAAGTTCCGCGATGAGTTGAGAGCAGGCGGAGTTCGGCACCGGGGCTTAGTCGACTTTATAATTCATGACATAATTTTTTGCTGCTTTTAAAGTTACGCTGCTCGGGCACGCCGCTAGCCCCCTGCTCCAAGTTCAATTAGGAGAGCCGTAACTTTCCATCGCTTATCATGTTCGTGAGTATAACCGTATGACGCGTTCAACGCGTTCTGATGATTATAAAACGTGTCAAATGTTCGTTGCAAAGCAAGTCTTTTGTTTTCTAATTAATTCCTTTTGAAGTAGAAATTTTCATAAGAATTTTGAAGTAGGAATTTTCGCGCACAAGAAGAACATTTCACCGTAGGAAGGATTCGTAACACCACACACTTTTAATTTAAATACTCAAATTTTAATTTATGACTATATACAAAAATCACAGAGCAATTAACACTAATTATATTCCATTGAATTCTATATCCCACCACTTGTAACACATTTCAGAACATTCTAAAAACGCTTACTGAATTTTTCAAAGTATGCCTTCTTATCATTTTCCATGATAACGCTATTATCTGCCAAATATCTGCTTGAACCCCTCAAACAGCAATTTCGATATTTCATCCATACTTCCACCGGCTTCCTCTGACTTGAATCGAAAGGTCGAATGATCACGGTGAAAAGGGCCATGGTTGGAAGCGTGTACGCGAAGAAAATCAAGAGAAACTCGGGAGAAATCCAATCTGGACCCCGATTATCCCCGACGAAATGAAGCGACGCGTGATGATTTCCGAAAATGACGAATTTCCGTGCAGGTGGACGCCGCGCGGCGGCGCTCGATAATCGCGGCGTCTCGCCGGAAATTTACAAAACAAGCCCGGCTAAATGACAAACGCTAATGCGAAACGATGCCTCAATTAAATGGCTCTATGCAAATCGCATTTTCCTGGCGACCGCGGACGCCGCGTGTCCTCTACTTATGCGTACGTTCCAACGGAAGCAGCGCATGAATGCGAGTGCACGACAAATGGATATGCAGATTTCCTTAATTAATCGAATGACAAACTTTTGGGTCTCGGTTGGCCGTGTGAAACGCGCGTTCGACGAAACAACTGGCCCTTTCTGTGTTTCTGTAATTCGTATTCGAACTGTGCGAAGTTACGGTGGTACCTGGGTATTGGTGCTAAAGTAATCGATGGATACGATGTTCAGATAATCGAATTTACTCTTTTTAATCGACGAATGATTGTTTTTATAGAGACAGCACATATTAAGAATTTATTTTCAAATTAATATTATGTGACTTAATAATTTTGCTTGGTATGGCGCTGCAGTTTCCGTCTTGGAAATAAATTTCTCGATCTGTGTTAATTAGGTAAATATGTCTTATTCACAATGTGGAATAATCAATTTATCTTTCTATTTCCTTAGAAGGATATTGGAAGCCCTATTTTCGCGGTCAGTTTTTCTATTTTGTATCATATTTCGTATTCGCTATTTTCGTTTAAACGGGGTAACTAATGATGAAGCTATATTTGCAAAAGAAGGGGAGAGAATGATAAACGAATCGAATTATCGGATGCTTTTTAAGTGATCTAACTAAAAAAAGTGTTGTGTATGGCGAAGTCCCCTGTATTTTTGGTGAAGCTGATGTATGTAGATGCAATTTCCTGCTACGAGGTGAGTTCAATTAATTTAAAGTATATTTTAATAGTTCCAGATTTCACTATAGACCAGCATTGATTAATTGGTCTGGCAGACGACATCTAAATGCACTCTCCTCTTTACTTTTAAACGAAATTATTTTGAGATTTCGCGACAACACTGCACCTAGCCCGCGTGGCTCTCACATTATTCGCCAAATTAAAATATGAAGTGAATCTGCACAATTGAATTATTTTTCTCATCCTTACTACAATCTGGTTTATACGCCATGAAAGTGATCCAATTTTGCACATAAATACTCTGCAATACCGTAGCTAATAATACCCACATGATTTTCCACACACATACACCCATTTACAGAGCCGAATTTACCTTTTCGGGACCCTCGGTTAAATATAAAAAATAAAATAACGCTGATTTGATTTGTTTTATCACAATACTCGTATAATCTAAATAAGAATTTAATTTCAAAATTAACATTGAATATCAAAACTAAATATCACATTAACCCTCGGCAAGATTTTTGGAATCAGGGGCCCCTAGCTAAACGGGGTCCGAGGCTTCAGCCTTGTTAGCCTAAGGCAGGGGTGTCGAACTTCCCCACTTCGAGAGCCGCACGAGTCAGGCCCCCGGTCAGCCGGTTCCCCCACTTATTTTTCTCCAGGCGTTGCACGACACACGGCAGGGAGAGAGTGCGGCACCCGGAGGAGAAATTCAGCAGAAGTAGGTGTGGAGGGGGCCGTTCTCCTACGACTCTACGGAGCAGGCGAAGAGGAGAAGGAGCCACTGCGGCCCGCGAGCCGCTAGTTCGACACCCCTGGCCTAAGGGGTAAATCCAGCACTGTCCGTAGGTACCACTATTATACCCCCTTAAACAGCCGTGCGCAACAAACGCTCGCAGAAGATTCCCGCGCACGGTGTACACCAAGTGTTACCGTCCCATCGCTCGAAGGGGTTAGCCAGTTCTGCACCCCACGCTGCACACGTGGCATCCCAGCTGAAGGTACTATTGCCCGATGAGAAGATGAGCTACTACCCACAAGCTGAAATGTCACAGGGGCAAGGGGAATCGCCTGTTCGCTCCACCCTATCTCCTCCAAGAAGTCCTAGTTTTCGGTTCTTAGCGGCTAGCCGTAGCCGCGGATTGTCGCGATTAGTTGTGTTCGAGTTCTTCGTCACGGGACGAACTGTGTTGGAAGTAGAGCTGTTGGTACCCGGGTACCCGTGAGATACCCGGGAAAAACGAAAATTCCCGGGTAGTTACTACCCGGGTAAACTACCCGAGATACTCGAGAGTCTCGAGATCTCATAGAGTACCGTTCCATAATTGGAGCCACACTTCTTAATGTTATTCCAAACCCTTCGAGGGTCGAAAGCCATAAAATTCGGTGAGGTACCGCAGGGGGTTGACCTCGCCACAGGGTGCCAGACCTGCATCTCTCTGACAGGCATCGCTTCAGGATTACGTTCTGTACTCTGTAAGTTCTCGAGATTCTCGAGAGTCTCGGGTAGTTTTCCTGGGTAGTAACTACCCGGGAATTTTCCTCGTCCCGGGTATCTCACGGGCACCCGGGTATCTCGGGTACCCGGTCCAGAGCTACAGCCCTAGTTGGAGGGGATAGGTTGACGCGAGTGGACGATTCCCCTTGCCCCTGTGACATTTCAGTTTGTGGGTAGTAGCTCATCTTCTCATCGGGCAATAGTACAACGATCCTACAGAAGCTATTTCACTCCCCTTCGCAAACGTTCCTGCGGTAACCACAAGCACCGCGTTTTAAACCCCACCGCGGGGGTGTCGTCACTTGGATGGATTCAATCACGATACCGCGAGGGCGGATTCCAGCTCGTATCAATCGAGCTCGCGGCAGTAAGCGTACGCCCGCGCCGACGGCCGTACACGCGCCAGACATATGATCCGCTTAGGGAGATGACGGCGACATTTTCATGTCGCGTAGGATTTGCTCGAGTACGTGCGCGCTTTCGACGAGTAACGTATGCGCCCGCCCCCGCTGGGGCGAGCACCCCCGAGCATGCATCCGCCGGACTTTTGGCACTTCCGCGAATGTATTCAGCCCGCCGCGAAATTGAATTCGTGCATCCCGACCTGGGGATGCAAGCTCCTTGGGACATTTTATTACCACCGTGTACGGGGCCGCGTGAAAGGGTTGCGCGGGAACGTTCGGGGGGAAGTCTGGGTTGTTATTACAGATAGAAAGGGCGCATTCAGGGGCCTGGCTATTATCTCGTTGCTGGAGAATAGTTTCCTTCCTTGTTGGCGATTCGATGGAAGCTGGGCTCCGTAGCTCGGGCTTCGATTTTGTTGTGCATTTTTCGTTTGTTCGGTGGAATTTATCCCGGGTGAGTTGGAAGGGTATCGGATTTATAGTTATATATTAATAAATATGTATTAGGAATGAGGGAATTTTGGGTCACGCAGGGCACACATTTTGAGGCAAATAAGGGTGGCGTTTGTTATTGATTTTTAAATAGAACTTAGAATGAAAAAAAATCAGACAGATTGTCGTGGGTGAGGAATTGTGTGTTGAGTGTTGGTAACACTGGAGATAAGTTTTAGTGTCCGGTTTATAATAATAAATGTATGAATAGTGGAGTATGTGAAAAATGTTGGAATTAGAATTTGGGAAAGTTTTTAGTCGCCAGTTCAATTTTCTTGGGATTTCGAAGAACATTTTGCAAGGAATAGTTGAATGTTTGGAATAAGAATCGCGATGCTTTCTTATTTAATTAAATGCGTTTTCAATTTTGATCTTTGAATATTGGAAAGCTTGAACTTTGGAAGTTACCCCGTGTGAAACCGGGGTAATTGTTAAATTTTCAGATTTATATTCAAACCTTTTTAATTCTTTACGAAAGTAACAGTACAATCGATCTCTTTAAAATAGCAATATCGAAAAGTATTTATAATTCCGAGAATTTGCCGCATTCGGCTCAACAATCACTCGAGAATAATTCAATACCGACACATTGGCATCGATACAGAGTAACCGATAATTTCGTAATCGAGTTAACTGAAATTCATTTACTCGCTCTTGTATTCGCGCTGAATTTCTATTCAGATTAATTCGTACACAGTGCTGTTCAACTATCAGCTATCTAATAGAAGAACATTTAAATGCATCGAAAACTTCATTGGGAAAACAACTGTTTGTGCGTTCATCGATCGTCGTTCCTACAAATAAAACTTCTCCCTCCCAATACCACAAATTTGCTTCTTGCACTACCGCAAAACAAAACTTTCCATGCCCCCACAACTCTAAATACCACACCTTTAAATACCAACCTTTTAAAATCCTAGAAGAAAATTATCCTCGACACGTATAATCAAGAAACAGTGTCCAACAATCCAAGTGGTTCATCCTGTATATCTAACACCTCAATCATGAAACACAAATATTGCATAAATCTCTTGACACATCGAGTGGCACATTGAAAAAGGATCTCGATAAAACTTGCGATAAGTAAACCTGCACCACAAGCAACCCACGTGGCACCGAACGCGTTAAACTCCCACGCTTCCCTATAAAATGCCCCACGAAACGTTTGAGAACCACCAGTTAAGTTCGTCCCTCCGTTCATTGGCGATTAAGGAATTTGGCGGGGTAATCATCGCGCAATGACTCGAGGGGATGCGAGTCGAAATCCAATACACCATTTGGCAGCGCGAGGAGCGTATAAAGCGTACGGATGGTGACCATAATCCACGAACGACGGGGCTCGTAAACAAGGGTCGACAAGAGGACTGCGAAATGCGCTTCGAGGGAGCGTATATCCGAGCTATTCTAGTTCGCGCTCCGCAACCCTTTCGACCCTCTTCGCCGCGCACTTTGCGTCGGGATAGATGGGGTAACAAGGATTTGCAATGGTAACGACGACGTTTCGATGGCTTCTAAAAGCGCGGTCCGCCACTGTGCGTAGAGAAGCTCAGCGCTTCTCAAACGTTTTCACTGCAACTGTGGAAATTTGTAGAATTTTAGAGTGGGTTCGAAAAGTTTCAAGATAAATTTGAAGAGTCTGTGTTCAATTTCCTCCAATTTCATTTGGTTCAGTTACACGCGCAAAGGGTGTGGAAAATTGATGCAAGTTCTCATGATTACAAGATTATAATTTATGGTGATGATTGACTAATTACTAGGGTGGTGCTTAAAATCCAACATATAATATATTGCAGAGGTATTTATAAATATACTTTTATAAATTTGCTTTGTAATAATATTCTAAATTTGCTTTGTAAAAAATATAAAATGTCGAAAAAAAGAAAATTGCATTTTTCTCTTAAAAACACAAAATTCAATGGCTGGTAGCAACCCCCAATAAATAACTGAAAAAATCAAACAAATACCACATAACTTACTCATAAGGTGAACACATTGACACAAAAATAAAAAACAAATTTGGAGTCAATTAAGTACCACCTTACTAATAATTGTAATTACTATGTGGCAGTATGGTTGGAAGTTTTTTCGGTTTTCTATTTCTTTCTGTTATTTTAACATTTAATTGTGAAGTACTTTAACCGCGACTTCTCCGAAATGTTAACTAGGTATCTACGTCTATAAATACTAAAGTTTTCTACAGTCATAAGTATGTAAATCTTTAAAGATTTTTCAATTTTGTTCTTTCTGACTCCTCAAATCCTCAAAACTTTATAGTACATCTCCATACATTAAAATGTTTTTCGATGCTGTTACATTAAGTTCAACTATCTGCGATCTTAAACCACGAAACTTCAAAATCCCACAATATTCTTCCAAAGTTCCCCGAATGTTCGCAGTTTAAATTCGAAAGAGGAGCGTTTAAATTCCTGAAACTTTCGAATTCTAAAATCTCCATATGAATCAGAAAATTTCCTCAAGTGTCGGAGGGTATCCAGCCACGGTGGTTGTAGCGTAAGTTCCAGTGGAAAGTTTGAGAAGCACTGTGTCAACGTACAGGGAACACCGTGAGACGTGCTCGACAATCATTGCGCGGAGAGTCATCAGCCATTTCTAGAGGCACTAAAGTGAAAATGGCATTTCAGCGGCTTTCTGTTCGCCGCAAAGCGTAACTCAGACGCGGTTCCGTTTAAATTTCCACGCTGGTAACGCGAGTTTCGATAAGGGCCATTACGACCTTGCTGTTCTGGACTTCCCCTTCGCCCGCGTAAAATCTCCACATTGCTTTCGAAATTTTCATCCCTCCGTTTTCTCGATAAACTCCCCGATATCTCAAAGCGTGGGACAAGTGTAGTGAGAATTAGTTTTCTCCCAAATTATGCTGATAATAAGGGGACGTAGAATGTTTTAGTAGCTCAGTGTTGATTCGTTGTTTCATTGCTGGAGAATCTGTTAACCCTTTCTGCTTGATGCAATGTAGCTGGCAGGCGAAATACTGGTTGAAATGTTCATGAATACAGTGAAATTTCGATTATACTGCATAACGGAGGGAGAAACCGAGTTCGATGATCGTCTTTTATGAAATTCATACGGGAAAGTAAACACGGAAGAACCTGATAAGAGATTGAAAGATATATTCGAGAGAATTTATATCTACCATATGAGTGATGCGCATTGAAAGTTTGCAATTTTCAGATGTCAGTGGCAATGAACACTGACAGTGATACACTTTTATTAAAAATAACAGCACACTTGTACTTGTATACAGTACAAGAATTCTTGTAATGGTCCCTGCGAGAAGTTTCTACCCTTTGAATCATGTTAGTCCAACCACGATAAAGATGAACTTTTTAAACAATTTTAATTCTAATATTCCGAATATATAGATCCCAAAAGAAGCTTACGCTAATTAATTTCTATGTGTGAACAACTCGAAACGAGATTTGTGACGTTACAAACCTGCCCCATTTGTTTCATTCTGTTTTCCCGATAGCCAAACTTCCGGATAACCAATATTTGCATAATCGAGGATCTCGTTAATAGACGTTTTACCGTGTTTATAACACTCGGCCCAAATCTTTTTTCGTGGATATTGGAAAGTTCCGTATTTCGTACCGCAAATCACTAGGCCCCCGATGCAACCATTATTTTCTGCCTTAAAAAACAATGCAGACAAGAATTCTCATAACTTGGATAAAACATTCCGCAGTTTTAGATTTGAAGAGGTGAAGGCGGCAAGCAGAAAGGGTTAGATTTCATGCGCCATCTTCGAAGATTGTAGAAGGGGAGGATTCCAGGAATATGCCCTGGATTCTCTCGTTTAAGGAGATGTCACGTTCACGGGGGGTTTGGGGCTACCCGCGAATCGTTCGAAGACGTTTCCTATTTTGCATAACGGAATAATATAGCGAGTATACTCACGAGATGGGAGTCTCTTGTAGTGAAGGTGATCGGGTCCGAGGCTTTCGGCTCACGGCAGTGGAAATCTATTTTGCCCCAGGCGGCGGCGCCCGCGGCACCGCTCCTGGCTGCCTCGATCAGCTCCATTTTCACCCCCTCGGCGACGAATTCAACCTGTAAAAGTGGTAGGAAAACATTTTCATTACATCGCCGAGCTACGCGTAACTCCACCCCGCCGGGGGCTTGCGCGGTGCTTTTAATATTACGATACATAGTTCAGGGGGATGGAATGTGAACCGAGGGAGGTTAGTGTTCAGGGAAGTTCTGCGGGAAGTCAGAAGTTGAACATTACTCGAATGAATTTTCTTTGAATAAAATATGGAATCAATTTTTTTTCAGATAAATTCTGCTTTTAATGATATTCGAATAAAAGGGACGAATGAAATGAAGTTTCATATTCGAGAATAATGAATAAAAATTGATTCGAATAACGCTACAGACTTATTCGTTTTTGACGAATCATTTTTCGTCGAATAAAATCGTTTTTCGTTATTCTTTATTCATGATTCGAAGTAAAATGTGCCCATCTCTGCTGGAGAATGGTGGAAAGGAGGAAGTGTCTTGGAGAATTTCTTGGATTTATGAATATAGTTAGTCACTGTGCAAAAGTTAAGGTGACACTGTGCAATATTGTAAATATAGTTTGTCAATTTAAGATGATAGCATCTTTTTATGTAAACGGCAGGAATTCAGCAGTAAATGAGGATCTAATGAAAACTTACCACTGACTTCGTTGGAAATCAAAATTTTACAAATGTAATACGAACAAGAGAATCATGGGAGACAATAATAGCGATGATAATAAATACAGTGTACGAACAATTTCACTTATTTTTGTTCACGTTTAAATTGCTCGTCGCAAGTGAACAGGGTTATGTAATTGAAAGATAAATCCAGTTACACGATTATTAACGTACGCATTAGCATAGTAATTAGGTATTAGCAAAGATTTATCTTTTTTATCGATCCAGGCAATCGGAATTCCCCCCCGCTCTACTAGGGAGGCGAGCATTATTCACCGAGATCGTTAAAACCGCAGCTCGGTTAAAATTCGGGCGTTTTTCAAGGAGATTTACGGTCCCTCGTTTTTACTCCGCCGCATAAACAATGTAATCAACTTAATTAATCGATCGATTGCTAATTAGTCGATGATAAAAAGCCCAGGCGAGATGGTTCGATGATGGAGCACCGCGGTGGAACTTCGAAGGGGGTGGAAATATCGGAGTCGGAGACAGGATGAATTTTTGGAGATTTTAAAAGTTGAATAATAGGTAATTCTTTTCCATTTTACGAACATAGAAATTTTTTAATTTTCCTACATTCAATTTGCTCCTGGACCTTATATTTCTATCAAGAAGTTCTATTAAAGCTATTAATAGAAATTCTACTCGAGGAAGTGGAATCGAGCAAATGTTTTCCAAACGTGAGTCGGATACATTCAGCTGCAGAACTATCTAGAGTTAACTATACTCACCTTCCACAAGAAAAATATTCCTTTCAGTTTCATGAATTCAAAAACTATCCTTATCTTCTTTCCATGGACACAACAAAACAAGCAATAGGATAAAGGACCCAATTACTGACACCTGACCAATCACTGTCACCTTAAGCTATTTTACTTAAAATAACAAATAAATAAACGTTGTAAAGTCATAGACAAAAAGAATTATGTAATTCAACCTATAATCTATGCTATAAATTATTTATTTATTCGTTATTTTAAGTAAAATAGCTTAAGGTGACAGTAATTGGTCAGGTGTCAGTAATTGGGTCCTTTACCCTACCACAAAAATTAAACTCCACCTCCATGGAGCGCATTCTACCCAACATTGAAACCAAAAACCAGGAAAGAAAAAGTGGAAAAAGCAACGAAATCCCATACTTTTGACTCGAAGCTAAATAAAAACCTCCCCTCAATCTGAACCGCCCCTGTGAGCCTCGGCGAATCCAATAAACTCTCTTCAGCCGTCGCAAACGGGTGTTACTCCGAGAAAATCCGCTTTACTGCAGAACGCAGTAGAGCTGGGTAAGAGAAAGGAGGAGGAGGTAGGTGAAAAACGGCCAGAAACAGCGGGGCATAATAAATCAACAGCCCCTTAGCGACCCTGTATAATACCAGGTATTTGCACAATCCTGGGAGAGACACAATTTTGTTGGCTCGCAGTCGGCTCTGCCGTCTGATCGTTCTATTGAACTTTCGGCGAAACATCTGAAAGTGGTTCGACGTTTTCGTGGAGAACGGACGCGAAGGTCCTCTGTGACTGTTCGCCGCTCAAAGCGTCCAAGTCCTCATTAAGATTACTGACAGGCACTCGCGGACTGAATACACAGGGAACAAGGAAGGGGGGACATTAACGAACGGGAAGTGGGATAATATCCGGCAGAATTCGTCGTTGGCCGGGGTGCATTGGCCGGAAGCTACGTGCTGGATCCATCAGGACCTTCAGTTCCGGGCCAACGGAGACCGCGACGGACGGTGTTATTTCAACGGCGGCGGGGTCTTGTTTAAATTCGACGGGCGGAATATTGTAACCGACTGAGCGGATCCGAGTGTAATCACCGACGTCTGCAAGTGGAGTTTTCAAGTCCCGGAACTTGCTTCCAGGGGAATTCTCCGGGAACGAAGGGAAGTTTCTGTTTAACCGTGGAAACGGTTACGGAGTTCGATTATCCCGGCCAAGTTTCGCGATATTTGGCCCGGGTTTACGCGGGTTTTATGGTAATCTCGACGTCTCGGGATGTGCATCCGTCGCGCTATATGCTCCGCGGGGGTCCGGGACTCTCGTGTCAGTTCGTGATTGACTTTCGATGTAACGCGGAGCGGTAAATGTTTGTCACTCGTGTTGGTTCAGTTTTTACAACTGAGGTGGTTAGTGTGTTTATGTGTAGCCTGTAAACAGGAACGAGTTTTGTAAGTTAGATGCGAGGGGTGTCAGGGATATTGCTGAGTGCTGGGAAATGTTGGGACACGTATTCTACTTTACGTATCAATTCTGACTGGTTTTAAACGAAGACTAATAAGTATGTTTTGAGAGCAATTATGCTTGTGGAATTTTATTCAATCGTAGGGGGTTAATGGCATTACAAAATGACTATTAGAGACAAACAAATATATTTTTTTATACATACATGCTTCTCTGTACTATTCGAAAAAAGTGTAGACAAAGATAGACAAAAGTTGCAAACTTTGACGGCTACTAATTATTAAACAAAATCTAAACGAGCAAAATGATGACTTAAACCTCCACTATTTTCGCACGGACTACATTATATTTCAATTTCATTAAAATCTCCGAGAACAAACGTAAAAAAACATGTAGAAGATAGTTTCAAGCTCATACTAGTCATTGAAGCACAGTAGTTTTTAAAATCACACCAATTGAAAATTATTAGCCACCCAGCATCCTCCATGTAATCTCCCTTTAGAATTCTTTACCACTGAGATTTTCCATTTAACCTACGTTCCATATTCCCTCCCATAGAAAAGTGTCGTACAACAGAGAAATGAATAAATTTATTTCGATTATTTGATTGTCGATTATACGAGACACACAAAAACACTGGGCAACGTTGACGATTTTATAAAAATACGTATCACCATGTCACGAATGGATCGATAGCGACTAAAGCAGCTGGATCGGTTCTCCAGCTCGCCCCAGTAAACAATTCCGTAAAAATATTATTTAATCTTCCGCCAGCGTGAATCCTTCAGCCAAAAGAGTATCGATTAGCCCCCGACCACGTCCGCATAGTTAAACAAACAATAATAACCAACGGGGAGGACGACAAAAGCTGAATTTCCCCAGAGGATCGACGATGGGTCGAAAATCTGGCGATGCTCGCGCAGAATGAAATTTTCAGCATTGCTAAAAAAAACAAAAAAAACACACGACTACGACGCGCATACAGCAGCTCTTTTCTTCTGGTTCTGTATATCGAATCCGCAGGATTTTGTTTGTTTCGCCTACAGCTGCAGGAAAAAACCGCATACAGAAACCGGAAAGGGAGGAACGACCGCGCTGCCATTTAAAGTTTCTTGACAATCGCGCGCGCGTTTTTAATATTCCACTTTTTCCGCCTCCCCGCGATATTTTTCATTATCCTACTCGGTTCCCTTTGAATTGACGTTAACGAAGACTTGAAATACACCGAGCGGGGACGAGGAGATGCTTTTCGGCGAGGTTCTTTTCAGGGGGAAATTGGTGAAACGACGAGTTTCGTTGAGAATATGCAACGACGGGAGTCCGATGTGTACACATTATCGGAAGCTGCTTGAAAGTACGGAATTATTCACGACTGACAGTGATATTCGTAAATTTCTACCCAGTGTAATTAAAGTTATCCTTGATTTTAAAGTAAAAGTAGTATGTCTGTCGTTTATACTGCGGCTAATAATCTTACGATTGAAAGGAATAATGGTGTTCTCCGTAGAAGTAAAAAATTCCCGTCAATATTGCTGAGCAATATAATTTCTCTAGAGCTGTTGTCTTCAAAAATATGCAAATAATTATCAGTAGCGAAGTGTTACTATAGGCCAGAAGCTTAATAAGCCACAAAAGCTTTCCAAGCATTAATTTTTCAGTAACCTCGTTATAAACTTCCCGGGCAGCTTGCTAATAAATTTGCAGTGCTCGTTCGAATCGTTATTAGCATTAAACATGCAACGAATTACAAGGCACAACGTATAACTGTCCATAACGCGCCATGATGGTCGTTTCGGAAGCACAAAACGTTAATTTATGATTGCGTGCATTTTTAATGTAAATTTCTGTATTCTGTACACTGATCTTATTTTACTTAGGCATTTCTGTTAATCGATCGTGCATCGTGATTGAGTTTGAAAAACATTGAGTGCAACAGAGTAATCAAAAAGCTAACAGGGATCATACTAATTTCCTCGAAATCTTCGACTCTTTCAAAATTTAAAATTTCGAATTTAAAAATTCGAGATACGGGGAGACATTTCAAAGACTTGAAATCAGCCTGTAACCACAAATAAAACTGGGATACTAAAAACTAGAAAATAAAAAATGTGGAAAATCGTTTTAAGTTAAACGATTTGTAAAATGCACTAAAAACTAAAACATAATTCTTTTATTGTACTGCAATTTCGATGTGTTTGCTCATTTGAAATAAAATCATGGCCCGGGATATTTCATAGGTATCAGACTATGAATCAATTTAATACATCGCCAGAATTTTATTTAAAGTGAGAAGACACCATCGAAATTGTAGTAGAAAAGAATTATTTTTGTCCTTACATTAGTGTATTTTATAAATCGTTTAACTTAAAAAGTTTTCTTATATATTTTTCTTCTATGCATGATACTATAATCCCCATGAATATTAACAACACTAACACGGACAAAGAAAAATTCCGACCCATGAAATTCGTAGCTATATTGTCTCATGACCCCCGTTTTTCCCCACTGAGCACCCTTTGCATAAAGCGACTGGATATTTCTTCCTCGGCGACACCACAGATAAAACTTCAACCCCCAAAAACAGAACATATACACGCGACAAAATTTAAGAAGCATCTCCAATTTCCACCCAAGGAGCCAACGAAACATTTATCGCTCCATTTTCAATTCCAATTTGGTCCATTTATCAGGCTTCAAAGTTTGAAGTTGAAACTCGAAGCTTGTCTACAGGCCCCCCAAGTCAGACGCATGACACTTGCCGCGAAAACTCGCCCCAAGTAATTGGTGGGAAAAGTAAGGTCTCGTGGCGATCTCTATTTGCATATTACGCCAGTTTGCGTCGCTGCACCCTTCGAGCTACTTAACGGCCGATAGCCAGAGAACGATGGCCGCCGTTAACCTTTCGACTCGGGACTTTTACTTTATGCGTCGTTACCGCGGCCGGTTTAGTGGTTCGTTCGTTTCTTTATTACGGCTCGCAGTGCACGTCCACCTCGCCTTGGCGCTGGTGTTTCGCTTTTTCGCGAAACTTTGCAAGCAAGTTGGCCCCCCTCCCATGAATATTTCATCGCGCTGCAATGACCGCCACCGACCGGGCCCGTTCCGCCTGGAATTTCAGCTTGGATATTTTCATTTTTAACGAAACGACGTGGAACGCCGGATGCACTGGCAGGCGAACGCGAAACAAGGGGGAGGGGGGATTTATTAAACGACTGGGGGGGCACGATTTTCAACTGGCGATCGCGGAATGATTGTTTCAAGGAATGCATCATGGGCTGTTTGGAAGATAACTTCGAGGCTCTGTTTGCGATTCTGGTCGAGATATGGACGCGAGATGTTTCTGACTTGTGTAGTGGCAGTTGGACGATAGCTTGAAGGGGAAAGTTGACGCAAAACTCAGCGCAGGGCGCGCCACTAGCGCGCGTACCAAACTAAAATGTCGTTATAGTATCACAAGTTGTGTTTATTTACAGTTTTTTCATTATTTGCTGACTGTTGATTTTAAAATTCAAATTATAATAAAACGTAAAAATTATGGACATTTAACTGTGTTCCAAATTAAATATTTATTACTGCAACGTGCATTATGATGTATCAGTTTTACATTTTGTTTTTGGTAACTTTACATTGTTTGTTTGAATTTCAGAAAAGTCTTTTACGATAATAATACAAATAAATTTACTAAATTATATGCACTAACTTAACTGTGTACTTGATAATCACTATTTTGGAAGTAGTGTATAAGTTTATTAAATAACTAAATATAAGTGATGAGAGAAGACAATGCTAACTTACAAAGTCCTTCACATTCTCCAGAAAAATGACTTATCAACCACTTAAACAATACCCAAAAGACGAACATAACTCCAGTAAACTGTAACCAAGCTAAACTCCCGATAAAGTACCACGTTGCACGAGCCGTAATTCCCCAACTTCTGCTCTTCATGAATAATCAAATCGAGGGGAGCAAAAATCCTCGGCCCACCGCAGGTTTCAAATCAGCAGATACCCATCCCCAAACTTTCCCGAGAGGAAATTTAAGAAAATATTAGCAAGCAGATTCAAGTTCGACGAAAAATAAGAACGAGATACAATTGCAGAAATAAAAACCGAGTTACAGTAAAAACGTTTCTGATGAAAGCGCCAGAAGAGAACCTCAGAAAATCATCGTGGTTTTTTCGGTGGCTCGTTAAAATTCGCGGGGAACAGAGTCACCGTACAAGACGGGGCAAACGAACGTGCAAACTTGGCGAGGGATAAAACGAGAAATGAAATAGGAGGGGAAAGAAGCGTCGCGACACGCGGGGACATAATTAATAACGCGTTAAACGCGGCATTCACGCGGCAGATAGCACATCGGCGACTGCAATATTCGTATTAAGGTAATTGCTACGATGACGAAGCTCCGACTTGCCCGTTGGCCGGGGAAGGGGCGAATGTTACAAAAGGAACGGGGTTAATGAATTAAACGCGGCACCAGGGGTGGTTTGTCCGCTCGTTATCCAGCAAACGACGCATCTGTCAGACCGAACTCTCATCGAGATAGGGTTCTTTTCAATTTCAGGGCTACCGGGGGATCTTACGGCTGCGATTACTCTTATTACGGTTGGAATTATTTTGATTACTGACTAGGGAAGATCCCGAACTCGGAAATTCAAAAAATTCTGAAACTTTGTGGATATTGGGCAATTTTTTTTTGGTGCCCAAAATCACTCTAAGGGGGTGAAATTAACCCCTGAAAATTCGGCTATTTTCCGATTTTGTGGTATAACTCGCGAACTCTACGAGATAGAAAAAAGTTTCAAGACAAAAGTTACTTCTTTTAATTAGATCTATTATTTGGTAAAAAAATTATTTTACATTTCATCAGTTATAACACAAAATCGGGAAATAGCCGAATTTTCAGAGGTTAATTTCACCCCCTTAGAGTGATTTTGGCAAGCAAAAAAAATTGAGTTGTAATCAGGAGGAACTTCCCTACATATCCACAAAGTTTCAGAATTTTTTGAATTTCCGGCTTCGGGATCTTCCCTTGTGAGCTACTTGAAGTCTAAAGGGTCTAGCCGAGTGAGCATAGAGAAAACAGCCCCAGGGATTATATTTCATATAATTATATAGGCATTCCACGATATAAATGTGTAATAGCATTTATGCATATTTGGAAAATTAAGAATGTCATTAATATTTTTTCCCGAATTTATCGTCCGCTGAATATTACGTTAGGAAGCAATGAAAGGTGGAAGTTCTCAATTTTTAATTCACACAAAAAATTCTATTTCCGATTTCATACACGTTTCCCGTGGCAACGAGGGAATTTCGTAAACTGCAATTAAAAGTTTCTTTCTAAAAATAATCCACACATTAATTTTCGTTGCTCGTAAGAAGTTCGCGTCTCGCATGACGGAGGACGGTCCGAAATAATTTCTGTATTCCATTAAACCGGAAATTATGAACTCCCGGCATTTCTGCCACGTTTATGCCGGGTGTTTGGCGCCGGAAGGACAGCAACACGAGGTTTTATCTTTTAATGAAACGGTACGCTGCGAGACAAAACGACGACCAGTCAGACGTTACGATGCGGTCATGGCAGCGATAACGGATTAAAAATGCACAAGTGCAGTTGCAATCGGTGCAACGTGGCGCTCCTGTTAGTTTTCGGGCCGTTGTCCCGTTCGACCGTGCGAAATAGAATTTTAAAGGGCAGCACGTTTGCACATGCATATTTAGTGAATTTTGAAAAGCTACATCTAACTTTTTCTGTTTGCGATACAACTGACTTTTATAGTAAAACGATTCTATTCGTAAACTGGAACGAAATATTTACCTTGAATAGGCGGAATTTCATTTAAAATTAAGCTAAAGTTACCCTAAGGTCTTCCTAAATATACAATATGGAATATTGATGCTTAGTCGTTATGAGGATTTCTAAATAAAATCGTCTAGTGATTCCAACATTGCGCCTAAATGAACGTCAAGTCGATCTCCGTTTGCACCAAATGTCATAGTAAAATTTGGATCAAATCGAAACATCACTTTGTTAAAATCTTTTTCGTTTGAAAAACACTAGCCACCGAAGTTTACAATTTCCGCCTTCTTTCGCGAGAACGTGTTTCATAAATGAGTCTCCATCCACAAGTCTACTAACCGCACAGAGTTCGTTGTTCTTTTATTCGAGTGAAGAAGCATTCGACTTTTTTATTCTACACCCGTTGGAAAAATTCTACATGCCGCCGGCACGAATCGCCTGATCGCCTGATTCGACGCGACCCAAATAAACGTAGAAGTGGATCACATCGATACGGGGGAACGGATCTCACCTTTCTGAGGCATCCAACGAAGTTGTTGATCCCTTTGGCGCCCTGCAGGGATCTCGCCTCGGCGCCCCCGCCCACCAGCAGTCGATCGCTGGCCAAATGTGTGAACGAGCCCGCAGTGTGCCCATGCTCCGCGTAAATCCCATCGACGATGGCGGAGAGCTGCAACACACAAGCCATAGGGTGGCAAAGTTTCGTAAGGGCTTTCCGAAAAGTTACGCTCCACCCTCCGGCGGCGGCTTAAAAGCGCCCGCTGGAACGCGATTTCAGATTAAAGTACGGCCAACTCGTCCTGAGACGAAGACACGCTTCGACGCGGCCAGAGATTAAATTTCGCCGCCGAGGACAGTCTCTACATGGCGGCAATCTCGTCGGACACGCGTGTTGCCTCATTTTCGTCGAACTTGATAAATTGCGGGGGTGTTGGATCGTCTCAGGATGATCGGCGTACTCGTGTTTCATGCGCAGTCAAGCTGGGTTTACATTAGTCCAGTCCAGTGATCCAGTACAGCAACTGGAATAATGTAAACAGTGAGCTGATTCCAGTACAGTGATCCACTACAGCAACTGGAATAATGTAAACAGTGAGCTGATTCCAGTACAGTGATCCAGTACAGCAACTGGAATAATGTAAACAGTGTGTTGATTCCAGTACAGTGCTGTCATTCCAGCAGATTTCGACCGGATCGAAAGTCTACTTTTCGATGCTACTTTTATGTTTTTTTATCCTTCTTTTGCGCGAATCTATTATTATTACACTCTACCACTTTCAACGGTTCAGAAACCACTGGAATAATCAAGATATCGACTGATTTCCAGTCGAACCACTCGCTGGATCCAGCGACTGGAATAACGTAGACGTCGACGTGATTTCCAGTCAAACCGCTCACTGGATCCAGCGACTGGACTAATGTAAACCCAGCTTCAGTCCCGAAAGTCTATGCACTTCATCCTAAATTTCAGGTGTTTTGGTCACTTTCGTAAAAATAAGTCTACATAGACTTGTGAGTGATCGTAAGCCTCTACTCTCTTCTCAGGCTAAGTGGAGAACATTGTTTGCTGCTCAGCACGTCGGAAAGGAAACTTTTGTGCCAAAGTAATTAATGGGGAAAGAATGGTGGAAGTTTTGAGTCGAAAGTTAATCATTAATGAGACCAGGGTTACGTAGTTAACAGTCTGCGCTACAAAATTCTGGCACGCTTTTCTCTGTCGATCTTTTCAAAGAAACTCCAAGAATATAGACACGTGTACAGCACCTCGAGTATTTTTGAATTTCCACTTCATTTTTAGCTTCCTTCACAATGCTCAGGACTTGTGCCGCGCTCTTACTATCCATGCTGTAAATCTCAATCCTAAATTCCCTGCCTCGGACAATAGGCCACTGACGTCTACCACGGCAAAAGCGATAACGAGGGCCCTAAACAATTACGTCGGGAATTTAATTTGCGTTAAGGGAGGACGATCTTGTTCCCCGGACGGAGACAAATAGAGTGGACGGAAAAACGTTAGCGGCCGTTGTTCCCTGCGGCGCTTAAGATCTTTTTCCTTGTTAATTAACGACCCTTGATAGAGGGAAAAGAGGGTGGAAATTTCGGATAGTGTTCCCGTGGTATTCCCTTTATCACGGTTCGCGATGTCGGAGGACGTAGTGTCTTTGTAAGAAGCGTAGAGACCTAATCGACGTAAAAACGTATTCGAGCGAGCAACGAGGCACGCTGCACGAGCTATGCTTGAGGATTGAAAAGGGAAAATAGGGAACGCTGTCGTGGGAGGTCATTTGTTTCGTAGTCTTTGTTCTTATGCTTCACCGAGCTAGTTTACAGAAGCAACGCGATGAATTTTGAGAAACTGATTGGTAGAAGAAGTCACTGCAAGGTCTGACAACTCGTGTAAGCAGGACTTCTTCTCTCTTATCGAATATTTCCCTTTGAGGGGCTCGTCAAAAAGTCATCGTTGCGATTTAATCGAGGTGAATTTTCAAAGTGGACGCGTTAAATCAGATCTTTAGTGTCGTCGATCGTTCGCCATTTACGTGGATCGATTAGAGCCCCGTCACCTCCATGAATGAGATTTCACGCCGTTTCCGCGGCTAGAAACCCAACACGCATCGAGCAGCGCTCCACGCAGCCGTGGAACACGATATCCTTCAACGAGCCAGCCAGGTAGGGAACAAAGTGGCTGGGAAGCCCTCGATCGAAGTCTTGGCAACAATATCCGGCATGGCGGCGAGTGGAAGGGCAAACATCGTAATGCACCACTCAGCTCGCCAGCCAAGGGAACCTTCGCCCGTGGAAAGGGTCCCGCGAGCCCCTTAACGAACTG
Source organism: Andrena bicolor (assembly GCA_960531205.1). Taxonomy (NCBI): domain Eukaryota; kingdom Metazoa; phylum Arthropoda; class Insecta; order Hymenoptera; family Andrenidae; genus Andrena; species Andrena bicolor. Next base: position 1,305,054 of record OY482668.1, on the reverse strand, counting down.
CTCCCCCTTAATTTTATCACGCTGAAGTTCCCCTCTCCGGCCGGGGTCTGTTTGCTCGCGAAGAAACATCCGAGATAAGGCCGCGGGAATTATGAAGAGATTGCTCGGGCTGTGGTCCGAAGGAAAAGCATCCTTTGCAGGAGGAGCAGTCTAATTACACCAACGAAAAGAGCCGGTGGGCGGAGGAATGGCGGCAAGAAACTCCGGCAAAGTCCTTTTCGCTGAAGACTCAGCCAGGGGTTCCTGAATCGTGAAAAGGGAGGATGAAAGAGGAGCAGGATAACGGGGAAATAACGACTATCGACGCCTTTCCGCGAACTCGTAATGGACCACTCGAGGATCACGCTCGCGAGAACCGGCCCTTGTCTAAACGCCCAGCTTTATGGGGGCCGCCGTTTCACGCTGCCGAGATGAACGATGATTCTTCGTCGTGCTTGGTACAGGATTTCGGGAATTCCAGGGTTCGGCGATGCTGACGGAATGGATGACTTCCACACCACTCTTCGTGGAGGCTGGTACACGATTTCGTGAATTATGTACACTGTCGTTCGTACCTAAGTGTTAGAACACCCGCTGTATTTGCAGAAATTGTGATGTTTGATAGAGATTTAACATTTTTTACTGATTTTATTTTATGGTTTTGATTTGAAATATCAAATAAAGGAAAATTTGCTGGGGGTTTTGAATACATTTGAAAAGCTTTTTGCAATTATTCACAGATAGTAGGTGTTCTAATATTTATGAACGGCTATTTAGGTGGTTCGCCAGGTTTGGTGTAATTGTGGTGCGAAGTGGTGGGGGAATATACAGGTCAGGGGTTGAAATGATTATTAGGAATTCTTTGCTACGTGGAATTGGCTAATTTTGAAATTTAAAACTGGGATGAGTTCTGATTATTGTTTCTCCTCCACGATTTTTAGTAATTGTGGTGTTGATGAGCAGTGATACTTGAGAGTTGAGACAAGGATTCTTTTATTTGAATTGTTGAAATCTTAAGTTAGAACACAATTGTACGAGCATTTTTGTACATTATAACTAACAAGCAAAGGAGAATTTAAGGAGAATTAAGGACTCCATGAAAACACATTTCACCCATTTTCACTACCCCAGAGTAACAATAAACAACACTGCTATTTACAAGAAAGTGGGTGTTTTCACCCTTAGAATCGTCTTATTTGCGATTCAAAAAATAGTTTCGTTATTAAGCTACATCATTGAGCTACATTTCTCAAAAGTTTCAGATTTTTTTAATTTTCCATTTTCCGACCTTCCCTTGCTAGAAAAATCGCACCAAACACACGTACATAAAAACACAGGCTCCCCCACGCTGATTCTATAAATTTTTAAATCCGACCCGACAGGACTATCCCCTCTCCGGTCATCGGAAACTTTCCACTACTCGTGTGGCAGGTTCTGCTTGCCCAAAGCCACAGGGGATTGAAAAACAGTAACTTATATTCTTTAATATTCTTTTGCAACCTGTCGCGGAACATCTCAGGAACGCACTACCTCGCTTAAAACTTCACGAAACGGGATTAGGGAAGTTCGTCTAATATTCTTCCCCCCATGTTGACTCGCCGGTGTCGTTGGCACTTAACTGCTGTTTGAAACGAGCTCTTACAACGGAACGCGTCGTGTTAATATTCGTTCGTCGCGACAAATTCGGCGAATGACAATTCTGCTCGCGAGCGCGTTATGCCCGCTAGTTACATTGCGAATATCTTGGAAGTTTTCGAGTGAAACGGATACAAGCTTGAGGGGGAGGCGACACACCGGTGCCCCGTCGACGTTAAGTAGAATGTTAAAGTTTATTCTGCGGCCCAATCGAAATTCGTTGTTCTTCGGGGAATTGTACGCGACTCGGCTGTTCCAGGGTCGCGGACCCCTCAAACTTCCGCGCAATTAAAACTTACACGCGCCACAATCAGCGCGCAGCATAGAGCGGCTTCTGTTTCGCGAAACTTCGGTATATCGCCTACAGACGAGATCTTCGTAGCCGGAGTTTCGAACGAGATAAGAGCAATCAGCGTGTCTGTTCGCCTCGTAATTACACGGTGTTCTCATAAATTTCATCCTCGAGCTGTTTTTAGGCGGCGCGTTTGATGTACGCTTGACGAACGGTTAACTGATATTCCACTGACTAATCGTGTAATTTATTAATAGTTAAGGCTTAGGTTTATTTAATAGCAGAACGCTGTTGTTGGTTTGTGTAATGTATATTCGACGTATTATTATTATATGGTGGAGTGATTCTTGTTTGGAGACGAAAGGATTCAAGGACGTTCTTTGAAACGAAAGTGATGTTTTTAGGGGGTGTTTTGTGATTTAGAGGGTGTGAAAATGCAGTGATGACTACATTGTATCGAGAATCCAAGCTGATTGATATTCTGAATGTATTATTTATTTGCAGATATTATAGAATTTTTATGTATTTAGGTTCATGTAAGTTATAAAAAATTGTTATACTTGACAAGTTCTCTTTTATGTTTAATGCTTCTTATGAAACTACTAATTACTTATGTTACGATTTTCATACTTTTATTAAACAAACATGAGGAATGTGATATAATATTGTTAAACAAAATTAGTACCTAATAGTTTAGTACATACTTTTCTTTATGTTATGGAACCTTTTTTAATAAATGCTCTAAAACAACTTGTTTCCATTGAACTTTTATTATACAGGTTCTAAAATATCTATTCCATGAGAACACTCTCTAAAGAAATTCCTAAGTTTAACAATTCTTTCAATAAAAATTCCACAGGAAAAGATATTTTCTTAAACGAAACATATAAGTTCTCCAAAGTCGGATAAAATCCGCTATGTTTGATATACGATTGAAAATACAGTGAATTCGCTCCACAGCACATTTAATACGGATATGCTTCAAAGTTACTCTTTTAATCCATTCTGAAACAACATGGATGACTTTTCACTGCGTTTACTACGTTCAGAAGGAACTAATTGCAAAGCTGCAATCGGAGTTACCACAAAATCTTTTTTCTTTGACTCCAGATCCTTTTACCGCGGGGAAATACTTTATACTAACAATTAAACCGCCTTCGTTTGTGCCTCTTTGTTTCGTTACATTACCAAAGCTTCTTTCACTGGCGCAAAGAAATTCTTTGTTTTCGTTGGCCGTAAATATTCTTCGTAACAATGTGATTGCTGCATTTGCCAGCATCCTCTGAAGCAAATACGCGCGTGCCTGCACGCTTTTCTCGTTCCGTTGTTCCGCGTGCACGCATCAAAGAGAAATGGTTTATTACGCGAGGAATGTGCTGCACCGTTCCGCGGACCTTTAAATCAGGAGCCTGAAGTTTAACGCGGCGCGAGAACTGATTTTTGCGACTAACCCGTCGATCATGTAAATCCGTCCATCCGCGTGCACGCCCAGAATTCCATGAAAATTCCCCGTTACCGGTCCGACGAGGGAAGTGGAGCCGTGCCGCTGAGCTCTTTGTCGTCCGCTAAATTGCGCCAAATTGTTAGGACGATTTTTATTCCAGTTTGCCGCGGAATGTATCACCGGAACGTAAATGGACGGTCAAGTTAAATCGGCGTGTCCTCGTTAAATCGGCGAAATTACACGGGACGAAGGTCGTTCAGAGAAATTTGAAATAATAGCACCGCGCGTGTAACTTCAAGTGCAGCGCAATTTGCGCGGTGAACGACCGCTTTCATGTGGCCAACTAATTTCCGTTTGAAAGACGAAACTCGTATTTCGAAAATAGCGCCCCTCTTCGGCAGGAACTTTTAATCGCGATGGAACTCGTCGAGCTTTTATTGGGTGGAAAATTGAGCCCGATTAATTTCGTGGGATCAATTTTCGCGAGGAGGAGTACTTACGAGCAATGAAAGTAGATTTGAAAAACTATAAACAGACATGGAATACCGGGAAATAGACTCTGTGCTCTTTCTGGATTACAATGCACACGGTTGGTTAGACTGTCTGACGTGTGCAAGGTTATACTACTTCAATGAGCGATGGGTTGAAACGTCGCTGTTTAATAAGAATAAATAGACTCTGTTAATGAATGAATGTTGAAATAATTTGAAGAAGAAGGACTTTTTATAAACAGGTCACAATTATTTTAAATATATATTTCATATCCACCTGAATAGACATTGCATAAGCAAACTTGCGTGATACTACTTTTTAAAACCAACCTTCTTCAAGATCAACACAAGAAACCTTCTTACTCGCGAAACTTACAAAGATGCAAAAACCTTAACGTACCACTAAAACAAACAATTAAAACGCCTTATAACAAATAGAATAACATTAAATCCACCACAACTATGAAACCAAGCACTTCGTTATTTAAAATCAGACCAACCGAGAGTCAAAAGCAACCCGAACTACGAAGCACAATCGCTTCACAAAGACTTTCATATCTGAAATCCTCCAAGTGTCATTTCCCTCACGATTTCATCTCTCACTATCCAATAAAATTTCTCAATACGTCCATCGACATCTAAGTTCCCGGTGAACTACTCTCCCGCAACAAAGCACCGTATCGACGTTCAAAATTCCCGTAAAGACTTATCGATAAATTCGTAAAGGTCCACCTGCGACGTAAACACTCGTGTAAAAAAGCTCCAAGCCGAAGGATGCGGCGGTAATAGGCTGCGTTGGAAGCGATCCTCCGGGGACGCGTTCACGTTCCAGCAATTTTATTAACCAGCCAGAACCAATGGAAAATCGCGGCAGGGACGTGTCGCAGGACCAACGACCGGAAGCCGCAGTGAAAGTCCTCGAGTCCTTCGCGGCACACATTTTACGATGCCATCAGGACGCGACAACGCGCGGGGATCCTTGACATTTTTTTTTCTCTTCACGCGGTTTTTACCCGCGCGGTTCACCGTCGTTGTCTCGATGGGGAGGGAAAAAGTAGCTCGGGGAGAATTTTTCCCAGGCTTTACGCGCATTAAGCTCGTTTACAAAAGCTGTTCTTATGGCTGCCTGGGGGTCTGCCCACGCCATTCTCTCTCGAACCAGGAAAAACCTCTGTATACACTCCCTTTGATACACGATTTAATTTCGAATCTCTCTCAAATCCTGCACAGCTTCCGACGATACGGACGTTTCGCCAATTCGAGTGCCTCTGTTTTTATTTGGCTGACGTGGGTGTCAATTTTAAGTTGTCAGTCACCGGTGATTACTATCTCGGTATTCGTATTCAGAAAGTATTTTTGCGCTTAAATTTAGTTGGGTACCAAGTATTTGATCAATCATAGAGTTATTAAGATTTTTTCATAGGACGTGGATTTGGGGCTGATGCAACAAATATTTTCAGTACTATAGGTGTATCTAATTGTAAGTAAATGAGGACTTTGAGTGTGTTCTTTAATCTATTTCTATACCTCAGAAATTGTGAAATACCTACGGTGGTCGACGGAAGATTAGAACTCATTTTTTACATGCTGTGTGGCAAATTTAATTCATACTAGGATTTACATTAGTGGGATTATCCTGGTATCATTGGTCTATTCTGGGAAACCCCCAATATAGAGAATATAAATTTAAGATAAAATTCTTTCTAATACAACTATCTTATATATAATATATTATATAATTTCTAATTCTACCATTTTTCTTTTTCTTCCTTTTTTATATTTATTCGTTTCTTTCTATCTTCTTGTTATTATTCTTAATATCTACTGGTGCACTAAAAAATTATTATTATTATTCATGTTACATTCCATAGCTTAAAGTCCCTTTTTACGTTTTTCTATATTATCCACTGTATAGTACCTACTACTGTATATTCATATATCGTCTGTTTCATTCACTTTAAAAGAAGTCGAATAAGGTTTAAAAGCAGGTACACTCTTAATTGATAGTTTGATTATTGACATCCAAGAAATCGTGATTCTCGCCGAACGGTGGAAGGTCTGACATTTTCGTGTAGAAAATAGAAACAACCCGTCCCAATTCAGGAAGTCGCCGGGCACAAAGATCGACATCGTTCAATTTAAATTTCACTTGTCGACCAGCGGCAATGCAGCTTCAGTAAACTTCGACCCCCTTTGCCGTGGATATCGAAGGAGATAGGGGCCGACCGCGCGCCATTATTGCGTGTACGTTTCAAGGAAACGTCAGCTTTCACTTGTCACATTAGCTGTCGGGAAATCTTGGCCGACAAGTAAATCGCGTTAAGCAATTTTCCAGAAAGGCCCGCGGCGAACGACGTTTTTTCCTCCGCCCAACCCTTTGCTTCGTACGTGACGCGACAGCGTGCCCGATAATTTCGTTCCGACTTTCCGCTGGGCAGATCCTCTGCATTTACATCTCAAGACACATTAATTATTCCGGCTTCTCGTGGCAAATATTACTGAACAGTGTGCTTAGTTTTACTACAGACGCTTTTCACTCGCAGGAAATTGAGTTGCTACAACGGGATCCGTCTGTGTACAGAAAAACAGGAAATTACTCGTTACTGTCAGCATTTTATTTTCAATGCAGGCTTTTTCTTAGAGCGGCGAATAAATTTCTTATTACAGTACACGAAGGTCCTCCACCGAGGAAATGAGAAAAACGCTAATAAGGAAAGAGTTTAATCCACGTAAAATCATGGCACCACGCTTCGAAAAGAATTCTGGTTAAACGTTGGCAAGCTTTAGAGCTTTTTATATTGATAGTTTATTAACCGAACGTTAAAGTTTTCTTATGAACCTTGTTGAGTTCTACTTTCGCTCCACCACTGCTGAGTCTGATCATTAAACATGATTGAAATTGATGTGAAGTTTAATTTATTTTCCCGATCAATTGTAACAAAATTCTATCCAGTTTAGTAGTGTAAAAGAAAATTTTATACCACCATTTATAAAGAAAATTCTCGTGAAATACAGAGAGACGTCCTTCCAAAACTAATTGCATCCACAACTTATGAAAATTCAACCGAATATTTCGCCTCCCTTTCAAGGCTGCAACGAATTAATTAACGAATTTAATTCCGCGTATGCCTAATTTCCCACAGAAAGAAACGTAAAAGTAATTACTCCCCGCGATTAAAAACCGTTATTCCAGCAACGCAGGGAACCCTGACTCTTTCGCCGCCCGTCCTGAATGTCGTTTGCCGAAAGAAATATCGGTCGCGAGCCGAGTTAATCGCGTTAAGCAATTTTCCAGGGCGCAGAGGCGTCGCCGCAGGATCTAAAGTCCGATTCCGTGGGTGGACCTCTGAATACGAATTAGCAGCCTCGAATAGAAAGCCTGCTGGCCGATGGGAAGCAGGCAGAAGGGGTTGAGGCTTGGAAACGTATGGGTTTGCGGGCCAAGTAAATTACACCGTGGGGCTTGCAGCCTGGTGCAGTTTACTTGTTTCATTAATTCTCTCTCTTTCTGTTTTCTGCTCCCCCGTTTCCGGTTTCCTGCCTCGCTCTCCTCCTTTTTCCCTTAACAGTTACGCGCGTTCCCCTTATTACCATGTCGCCACCATTTTCCTGGGCCTCGTGCTTCTTCGACGTTAAGGCCCCCCTTTTTCACTCGCGCGCAGCGTCTGAGAGTTCCTTGCTCTTATATTCTCCTCTTTAAAGGTTTTAATTCTCTAAATCTTCCAGAGGTTTTGCTTTCCCATTGCTAGTCTGCTCAGTTAATTCTTCGTTCCATTTTGTTCTCTCCTCGCTTCTTAGAAAAGCTGTTTTGTTTAGGAGAGGATTGGGAGGATTTGTAAATAATATTCGCAAGAGGTGCAGCAGTGCGTTTGGATTCTGTGGTATCAGAATTTCTTCTTTAAAAATCAGTTGTGACATAAGGGCGGAGGAAATATAGTTTATGTTTCTATAAAACACTTCCGGGATCCACTCCCTCCCCCGTTCCTAGACAAGAAGAGATATCGTCGTTAATCCCTGAGGATTACGTTGCACACGTAATGGAGTACTGTGCGGGGCAAGTGGATTGGTGTTTTAAGGATCGAGGAGGAAGAGAAAGAAGGAGTGTGGTGCGCGCATTCCTCTTGGGGCAGTTGGAGTATTCATCACTAGGACTACAATCGACGGACCCTGTTCAAGACTCGGGACTTTTTTTATTTTTTTTTTTTTAAATCATGTTTATTTGTGGCTACTGGGTGCATAACAGAGTTGGAGCTATAATAAACAAATAGCTAACGTTTCCTATTGCTCCTAAGACTTAATTTGCGAGACGCTGGACCGAGAGGAATACGTGTTCTTGGAACTTGTAGCTATATATACGAACGAGACTGGAACTTGGGACCAGTGTCCACGGGAAAGGGCCTGATAGCTACTAGCTACCGTCTATTGCGCATGCCCGCTACGAGCTGTGACGTCAAACCAATCAACGCCAAGCTGGAAAACGAACCGAATCGACGCCAGCGCCAAGGGAAGCGAAACGGCTTGAACGCGAAGCCGAGCGAGTGACGCCACGCTTTCCAAATTCCAGTCGTACTTGTGGCCTAGCTTATATAATTCGAATATTAAATTATTCGAGTAGTCCCAGCCCTAGTACGAATCGGTAATTATGTGTGAAGCACGCGGGTATGTGTAATGCTGAATGCTTCGCGTTCAAGCCGTTTCGTTTCCCTTGGCGCTGGCGTCGATTCGGTTCGTTTACCAGCTTGGCGTTGATTGGTTTGACGTCACAGCTCGTCGCGGGCATGCGCAATAGACGGTAGCTAGTAGCTATCAGGCCCTTTCCCGTGGACACTGCTTGGGACTTGCGAGAAAGAGAGTAGGAAGATCTGGTGGCGCTAGCGAGCACTAACAGTCAAGATCCCATGGTGGGGCTGAGATGCCACAATAGTGTTGCAGACAATGCTTCCCAAATCCAATGGGAAAATCTCATGAATCACTGGCAGCCTTGTGTCAATTCAAAAGGGACCTTGAACACGATGATTAGCAACACTCATCTCACAAATTCCATTAACTGATCAGTACCAGAACTCTCGACGTATGAAGCCATTAAACATTTACACAAACTGTGAATAATCAGTCGAATATTTCTGCTCCCTGCATAGATCCATTAAAATGAACGGGCGACACTTTGTTCTCGCATCAGAATCACCCTGTTATGGTAGACTCGTGTCCCAGTCATTTATTTCCATGCTCAGCTCCCCACGTTCCGTTCTCCAGCCCTCTTTGTCACATTCCCTCCGCAGTCCTTTCGTTCCTCGCTCCTCCCTCTTATTTATCTTCATTTTCCATTTCATCCACTCGTCTTCATGAACCCCCGTCCGCCGTGTACGTTTCCCATTTCTCTTTCGCTCCACTTTGATGTCCGTGTTCCCCGTGTTTCGCACATCGCCACTGTCTTCCGCACGGGCCTTTCCAATTCCCCGCGTGTCGCATACACCCTCGTTAATATGGCGAACGTTGCGGCCATCTTCGGCGACCGCTGTACGCTTCGGTGCGCCCCGCGTTTTCCGGGGACAGTGAGCGCGTCGCTTGGACCGAGAAGCAGAGTGGTTCGCGAGCCCAGGCGAAACGAAATCTCTCGCCTGACGAGCCTCGCCTCGATCCTCATCCTCTGATTATTTGTCGCATCTCGGGACGGGAATGGTGAACGTGGGATACGTGGTGGTAACTATGCATCCCCCAGTGCTCGTCAAAGGAGAAGATAAAATGAAGGAAATAATAGAGGAAACGACGGATCAGTTTGAAGTTCGCGTTATTCGCGTTAGTTCGCGAATTTTTTTGAAGGGGGTTCAATTTCTTCTGGGACTCCCCTGGGATAAGCGTTGCCACTTTTTTTTACAGGAAAATAACATACATTTTTTTTCGTGGAGTATAAAAAAAGTACGCTCGAGAAAATTAAAAACACATTTTAATCTTATTATTTTTTATTTCTTCCAAAAATATTCTGTTTTGCTTTTAGCATTACAGGGCAATTTTTTATCATTTTTATATAACTCAATGGCATTATTGCACTCAATATCAATCGCATACTAACATAATTTATTGTTATTCAAAAGTATAGGTAGAGTACATTCACGTATAATAACGTAAGATTATTTTTTACTTTATTTTAAACTTTCAGGTGTGTTATGCAGAAATTTTATTGTAGATACGGTTCCATATCGTAACGTCCGTGTTCCGATTCATTTCATTCATATTTCCCAATACGGGAACATTGTCCCCAAGAATTTTCAACGAAGCGACACATTGCATTTTACGTAGCCCAATCAGCGCACCGAAATTGTTAAAAAATGTCATTAAAATTCGCAACAGATTCAAACACTCCCCGCCCCATCAGTATTCCACCCTCGTTCGACGAAGTTAACAAACGGTTCGCGTTACCATTAAAAATGTCGCGTACGTAAATATCCGCGGACCAGGCGGCCACGAACGGCGATGCGCGAATATTTTCATCTCATTTAATTCTTCCGAGTCATTAATACCGCGCGGCAGGGCAGCACGATTAATGGCGTAACGGGATTTCACGGTTTTAACGATCCCCGTCAGTCTAGCCGGGGGAAGCGCTCGATTGGTGCTCATTACGCAATAAAGTTGCACGGCCGCGGTTGCAAAATGATCTATTCCCACAACTCGTCTTTCTTGGGCCGTCTGAAAACTACCCCAACCCCCATCCCCTACCCTCTCGCCCCTTCCAGCGTAGCCGGCTTCCTCTCGAGAGCCTTCGTAGATCATGTCGCGCAAAAATAAATGATTTCTCCGTTTTTAACGAGATCGTAAATTACAGCGATGCCACGGGCGTCTGGAAAGCGGCTCGCGAAATCTCTGAAAAACGTGGAAACATTCAGAAAGAGTGAAGAGCTGGCGGTAGAAAAGGTAGGCAAGCACCGCTATGCCATCACCGAATTCATTCAAGCGTCAGTCAACGAGGATCTTGAGTTCATTGGCGAGGAAACGTGTGGCGCTTGGGCGAAGATGAAATAGAAGTGTTTCTAACTTGTTTTGATGAAATTTAAGGGTAGGTTTGGAACAAAAGGAGCATCGTTAGTATCTGGAATGATTGTAGATTTCCACGAAATGGAGATTTATTTTAAAAATTTTTTTTAGAGGATAAGTACATAAGTTAACTTAAAATTGGCCAAAGGAATTTTGGTTCAGATCGATCGTTCGATTTTGAGAGCACTAATCGTAGGATCCTTTATAGCTTATACATCAGCAGTAACATTTTCGTTTCGACCGAGTGTGAAATTATAATGAACGCAGTCAATAAATAAGACTTAATTTGTTTTGCAAATTAGCTGTGTCGTTATTTCACGCGAAACACGAAAGTAGGACATAGTTTTATTAACCTAACCAGAACAGTTCGTGCGTCAAACATTTGGCCATCCAATAACAACAGGAGAAATATTTTCCCTCTAACCGAAAATTTCTACCGTGAAACGGAGTCGAAGTGAGTTACGAAATCAAGCAGAGTCTCGTTTTTATTTGCGTGTCAGAATTTTTTTACGACCTGTGATTCGAGGAGGCAGTCAAGCGCAGGCGAGACGTGTCAGGCTTGACTTTTTACCATTTCCTTAAGAACCGCCAGCGTTTCGAGCGTCTCTTCCGCCTGGAAGCGTCGTGACACTGATATCGCGAGGGTTTGCTAACCGAGGACTCCTTGAAAATGTTTCACAATTTCCGTGGGTTACTGGTTATTTAAATACGGCGAAATTATTTACTTGTTCTACTTAAAGTTCTCAAGACACTGTTGTTTCCACTATTAAACAGAGTTTTAAATTTTCTGTTGCATGTGGAGATATGATATCATCCTTAATAGAATAAATTTTGAAAGAGGAATCACTTGAATGTTTGACATAAATATTTGAAAATTGTTTGCAATACTTTGTATTAAGTACAGTAACCGAATATATTGTATCTGACCAAGAAAATTGAATAATATAATAACAGTCTGTACCTGCAAGCCACTGTACTCATCCCCTTAAAAAAAAAAAACAATAACTTTTCTTCTGTTAAATAGAATTGCAATATTCCCCTTCTATTGGGGCTAAAATAACTGGATTGCAAAGATCGTCCACTGTTTACAATATTTTATATTTTTTGTATTCTTTTGTCCTGGCTTCGGTTTTTAAACCATTTCCTCTATTTTCGACTTCGAGCAAGGCACGGGCCGCCGATTTACATTTTAATTTAATTTATTCCACTGTGAACTAATACCGCTCGCCCACATGTGTGTGTGTGTGTGGACAAGTCAACGTTGGGCGCGCCAACGAAGCATCGATACTCGTTTTGCGGTGAAATTAAAAACGTTTACGTGGAGAGAATCGAACGCTTTTGAGCCACGAGTCCCAGCGGAATATATACACGAAAGCTTTATACGTTTTTATTCGGATGAATATAGATTACATAGTGGTGCAATAAATTTGGGTAAAAGGCATTTGAATTAGTCGTGTCGCATTGAATTTATAAAATCTTTGCTTTTTGTTTAAATATCTATGACATCACTCGCACCGAAATGGTGGAGAATTTATAAATAACAAATCCACAGTTGAATTTTATTTTGTATCTCGGTTACTCGATTGTAAATATTTTTCGAAGAAGCGTTTTACCGTCTCCTCGTGTAAAATAACGTTTGTAATTCAAATAAATGTTATGCACATGCAAACGGTTAACATATGCAAATGTATCAATTGCAATATTCGTAATTTCGGAGTATGTAACGCACTAAATTAACCGACATATAACTCCGCATTGCACGCGTATAATGTGGCTGCGGGAAATTCGTTCGTTACCATTCTCATCCGCGCGTAATGCAGTACTTATGATAAATAGCTGAGTATAGTTATTAAAATACATTCCCTGATAACTGCTACTTTGTGTATAACGTTTAGTGTGGTCCTCGCTGACAGCAATCTTCAAAATTGATAATAAACTTCTTCCACTTATCGAATTTAAATAAAAGAAACTGTAGCCACTGCGTTAGTTTATTTACCATTTTAAGCTCTTCTGTCAGCGACAAAGAAAGCTAAAACAGCTGCTTTGGAATTTCTGGCAATTTACTTACTCTGCTGTATCACCAGTGTTAGGTTAACAAAACCTTTTCCAATGACAATTCTGAAGAAAACTTAGACAAGTGTCAGAGCATTATCGAAAACTCCAAATGTCTATGCACTCCAATATTCCCAATATATGTGTTTAAGAGACTTCTTTTGATCGTCAATTTTTCAGCTACCATCGAATGGTGTTCTACGACGTGATTTGAGGGTTTCGAGTTCTAGCGAAGGGAGGAAGAGGAGGATGGAAGAAAGAAATGGCACTCGGTGGCTTCGCGGGCGAAAGAAAAACCAATTTCGAAGGAGATCTTAAAAGTATCTGGAAGGAACGCGATTCCGCGGAGAGCAGAGTTTCTTTCAACCTCCATCGTTCAAGCTCCGACGAAAAATTAATAATGAAATACCGTAGGAACGGTCAGGGTCGAGAGGGAGCCTCACGACCAGTTTAATAAATGATGACCATTTTTAACCAGATCCTTCCTTTGTAATTCCATCCCACCCATCGCCTCGCGTTCCGCCATTTCTCTCGTAGCAGAATACGCCAAGCGTTTCCCTTTTTCTGTTTCCTCAAAGGCGAAGCTACCTTCAGCCCTTACATGTACTTTCGCATTCGAATCGCAAAGGGCCCTGCAATATGACTCGACAAACTTTCCGGGAGATTCTTTCTTGACTGGAAAAGGAACGAGTCTTTCGACTGAAGATTTCTACAATAATTCATTGTATTATTATTATGTTGAAACAGCTTCAAAACGAGGAATCTAAATCTGTTCTAGGGTAAAGGCACCAGTAAATGAACAGTTAAGGCTAATGAATGAACACTATTATAAAATTATGTTTGCAACGCGAATGATTCCACGTGCTGCAAAAATTCTTTGGATATGAAGCAAGAAATGAAAAGAAGTCTCTAATTAATTAGTGGCTTACTTTAATAACTTATTTTACTCATTTTAATAAAAAATCTTCATTCACTGGTACGTGTTCATTTACTGGTACATCCACCCTATTTACAGTTAATCAGCTGTCGATTCTTCAACGCGATTCTAGCTGAAATTCTACGAACATTAATGCACAAGGGACGCTCGAAGGAACATCGAAAGGAAGTTCGGGTATCCGAACTGTTTTACAGTGAGATACGGGGTCGTGGAAACAAGGGCGCAGCAGCCATCTTGAACACGTTACTGAACGAAGAATCCCTCCTGTCGCGATTTCTATCGGACTTTCGTCATTCGCCGGCTGAACGGATCGAGGGAAAGCAAGACGGAGTTGGAACTTTTTCGTGCCTCCGAGAAATGGCCGGCATTTTTAACAGGATTCCAATCGTCCATCTCCTTATGTCCGCGGGCTGCAGCCTCCCTATCCCTCGACTCCTACCCCCTCAGGACACAACGGGGAGCTCGAGATGCTCCTTCGATCGTTCTCTCTTTTCTTCGTTAACTTCTTATTCCCACCGACGACGTTTCTTCTGCAGCTAACGATTATTCCGGTTTCTCACGTGAATCTGTCTTTCTCCGGGTCAAACGTACTTGGAAAATCTGGCGCGGAGGGAAAGACACCGTGGAACGAATAGAAACGTGTTAAATCGTTTCACAGGAAACGGTTTTCAAGCGGTACTGTTTGTGAGAAGTAGAAGTATTCGAAACACATCATTCAACTTCATTATACTAGAATAAAGACGATTTATTATTATTATACAGACGCAGAAGTGTGAAGAGATCTTAATTCGGGAGATCGCCTCTTCGATGTTCCATGAAAAGCGGGAAATTTTCTGGAGAGAAGGAGTCGAGAATATATTATTGGTTATTGGCCGAAAGGACAGCACGATTGTTTTTTATTTCCACTCTTTTGCTGGGTTCTACACGAGATACCGGCTTTATCGACGTTCGGGAGAAATATGACAAACCGATATTCCAAACGGTACGGGGCTGGTGCTTTAACTCTCGATTGGTTCTTAAATTTATGTCAAGACACTGGCGGCTGCGAGCGATCGGGTCGATTAAATGCTTTTATTTAGTGCTCCGTGGTGTTCTGTTTTATGGCTGCCGGTTCGGGAATATGTTTTATTTTTTTTAGATATGGTTGATTGAATAATGGAGGGAGAAGTAGAAGTTTTAGTGACTTCAGGATGATTTAATGTGTTGAAATATTATTGTCTGCAGATAAGAATTCGAGTGGTCTTGAGCGATTTTATAACTGCTCGAAGCTCTTTAGTAAAGATTGCTGACGTTTATCCTCTGGCGAAATTAATGAGGACAGTTGCACTCAGACGCAACATTCAATATTTGAAATAACAGGGAAATCGAATGTGAATAAACATGGGTCCTCTTATCGTTTGAAATTGTTGAGAGAAACAGATTGACTCAACTGATTTACCTGAGATTTTTATGAAATTTGAATAGGATATAGTTACATGAAACTAGGGAAACTTTAAGTCATCAGTTTATTCGTTTGTAATTTGTTTAAAAAAAAAACAGGACATTTAGACCTCTTTGGTTTCATTGAATGACAGCTTTATTCTTAAAGCTACCCAAGTAGTTAATGGACTTTCTCTTTTTTCTATACCTAAATAATCTTCTACCCCTTTTCCATAAAACTAAACACTAAGATTCATAGATTTAAATATGGACGTCTTTCGAATACTGTAGATTCTTGAAGTATGTATTGTGCACTAAATTAATTGGCCACCCATTACTATTTCCATAATTAATCAGCTCAGAGATGGCCACCATTTATACAGTTTTTATTTTATTCGAAACTCAAAAGGTATAAAATTAGTATAACAATTTTGCGAGGATGTCTTTTACGAGGTCTCGAGCAGCCAACCAGGCCAACGTTGACTTTATCAGCTAACAGAAACTGTGGCATTCGTAATAATCATCTGGCATGTGCACGATGTGCATAATCAATGGCAACTGTGTCTCTGTCACTGAAAGAATACAGCTTGACAGTTAATCTAACGTAGAGAGAAGCACTGTAAGCAAACAGTGGCCTTATCTACGCATGTAATGGTAACACGACTATCTCTGAATTGACATCTCGTAGCTTTCTCAATATTTGTACATCCTCCAGATATACCCTGCACCTGACACGTGAAAAGATCGAGAAAGTCGAACAGACAGCAGGCATTGTTCTCCACGTTCAAAAGCAGATGAATCAATATCCAATAAATCGGCAGACAAGTAGCTACTCACCCTGCAGAAGCTGGTGATGGAGGAGATCTGGAACAGAAAGCAGAAAGAAACGATCAGTCGACGAAATCCGGTAAGGAGCGCGCTGATAAATAATTGATATCGGGCATCGACTCAATCGAACGTACACCGTCGATCAAAAGTGTCTCTGCACAAATGTCGTCTGCATACGTATTATTTGAAAACATGTAGGAAAAGATAGAAAAATAAATTCTGGACAATAAAATTGTTGCTTTGTGACATTCAGATAGGTGTCATTATTTAAATAATATACAACTGGAAAAACTGCAAACTCCTTTAATTATAAAATCACAACTTATTTAACAGTAAAACATAAACATATAGAACAATATAATCTCTTTGATTAGGAGTTTGCACATAATTGAGTTCCTAATCATTTATTTAGATTCTTTTTTAATCAACACCAAGTCACTGTCTTCATAATTTTACAACATTAAATACTCCAGAATATATGTACAAGTTATTGAAAGAGTCTTTCTAAGGTCACCACTACTAAGTCAACGACTCCTTATCCCAGCTTTTAAGCTTTCATAAATCTTCAACAGAAAACCGTGTTGTAAAGAGATTTTCCTAACATCACCAATGAGGTCGCCAAAAAGTCTCCCTAAAAATCTGTCTAATGCATAGCACACACACTTAATGCACTAAAAAAATGCAATACTTGACAGTCATTTCTAACGCACCCTTCGCCGCAAATCTCACACACTATGGTAAATGTCCTAATTACTGTCAGTGTCCCTATTACCACCACTCTATTTATTTACTTAATAAAAACGTAAAGTATAAAGAATAGTGCAAAAAAATTATTAACAATTAAATCGGGACTGTTCTTCTGCTTCTTCTTCTTATTATTATTGTACACTATTCTTTACACGTTACGTTTTTATTAACTAAAATAAATAAAGTGGTAGTAATAGGGACACTGTCAGTGATTGTGACTTCTACCCCAGCTAAGATTATTGCATAACAGATAGAGCATGTCCTATGTGTATTTTGATGCACATCAGAATTGCAAAGTTATGATACATGAAAACGAGGACGCAGAAAGTATGGTAATTAGGCATCTCGAAGGATAGCGAGCACTGACGAACTGAATATTTTGTAATAAATTTCCCGCGACCCATATTGCGTCTGACAGCAACCCCCGCAGATTTCTTTGTCCCCGGCAGCCGTCGGTAAACTTTTGGGGCACAGTGTACGGGAGTCTGCACACCACTGCACAATCCAGCAGACACAGAGAAAGCGGTCCCGAGTTCGACGCGAAAATAGAGCCGGACGAATTGAAATTCAAAAGTCGTGCCGGCAGGGGAGCATCGAGACGTCGACGCGGAAGAAGCTTTCGAAGCTGATCGCGGCCGAGCCCGGGCGAGTGGGCACCGAAAAAGTTTCACCGCGATTATCATAAGAACTTTCAGCGACAGTAAAACGGGTTACCCTCGGCCTGCTCGAGAAAAACGCTCGAGTATTTTACGTATTCCTCGACGTTTCGAGGGCCCCGAACTTCTGTGTACAGCGACGGAATTAGATCCCAGTCGGCTTGCCACTGTCTTTCCACCCTTGCTTCTGCATTTTACTCGTACTTCCCGCTAACGACCTTACTTTTTTAAATTCCCAGCGACTCGCCCCTCCCGCAGCTTTTAGATTATACGTTGGACACCGTGCACTGAGGATTCTTATGCTACTGGAGTTGTAACTTTAAAATCGTTACCTTTGACCAACACTCTTTGAAAATACTCTCCCGCTGAAAGTAATATGCGTGTACGTGGAGTATTTGAGTTTTTTAAATTACGGAAGTCAAAGTTTATATCTTTGTGTATTTAAAAATAATATTCAGTCTGAAAGGTGGGAGCTCAAAGGCTCCATAGGATCGATGTTTTAAGTCGAAGTTATGGTAGATAGAGCTTTGTACATAGTTCAATTTTAGTGGAATATAAATTTCATGGTTCTTCTATTTTACTTTCCTTCTTTGTTTCTTCGTTTTGAAGTTCCGTTGGGATAGACTTTTAACCCTTAACTGGTATCCTGGGGTCAGTCATGACTCCAAGCACCCAAGCTTCGTTGCAAAATATTTGGTTGTCTAAGTTTGTAAACTGAATTTCTAATTAATTTGATAATAATAGTTTAACTTTCAACGTTTTTATTATTTTATACATTGCCTAAGAACAAAATATTCATAGAGGTTGATTTAATGTCGACTTTACAAATTTCTGTGTCCTTGTTTGTAAACTGAATTTCTAATTAATTTGATACTAATAGTTTAACTTTCTACGTTTCTATTATTTTATACATTACCTACCTAAGAACAAACTATTCATAGAAGTTGATCTAACGTCGACTTTACAAATTTCTGTGTTCTTTTTTATTTGGAGTCTACCACGATCCCAAGATACCAGTTACGTTTGAAAAAAAAACTGTATACCAGTTAAGGGTTAAGTGTCCATCGATTCTCCCTAATAACGAAAGATTACCCTCGTGAAATAATCGTACGTTTGGCTGGTCTGTAATGAACGGATTACTCGGTTGGGTCGTAATCGTTAAAACTTCCACATTTTCGCCGGACGGAATGAAAATTTAAGCACCGAGCAATTTCCATGGCCTACCACACCACTGCCAGCGTGGAAACTTGACTTATCCTAACGTCACGTTAATACCACGGCAGGATAACTTGGCGACCTCCATTGTTCACGTCTGATCGGTTATCCGCTTCACTAGCCTCCGATTAAATTCGCTGATGAACTCGCGACGATAGAGTTCGGTCAAGTTCATTACGACCCCGGGGAGGATTTTCATTAAAACCTGGAAATCCAGCTGGATTTGAGGGATTCTTCTCGTCGAATATTCATTATTGCCAGTGACTACACGTCCGTTTCTGTCTACCTGCTTCTAATCGAATAGTAATCGTAAATTTCTTTATTTCTACTCTGATTGCTAATTATAAAACGCCTAGAATCTTTACTATAATTTAGTGCAATTTTAATGGACAATGTTTTATGTTTTCTGTACTCAATTGCGAGAAATTTGCACTTTTTTTTGTTAATATGCTGGGAGGAATGTAGAATGTTTCAATAACTTTTGGAATTAGTAAAACACTTTCTGAGTATTTCACAAATTTTGTATGTGAAAATAATACTTGGTACTACATTTATTATTAAATATCAGTTGCAATTTGCATAAATTTGTATTCAAATGAATGCTGTCAGGGATTAAGAGAGATTTTCATTGAAAACAGTAATTTATCGTCATTTATAAATCGTAATTATATTAGTAAATACTTTTATGAACTATCGCAAGCACAAAGTTTCAGGGAATCACACAGTAAAATGGAACTTTGTAAACCCTTTTGTGTACATTAATTTGATGTAACTAATAAGGAATTTTCATTGAAGGGAATATTTTAAAATTGTTTAATGAGACTCAGGTACTATAGGGAGATTGCAATCTAAGATTACCTTTTACATCGGAATTTAATTTCTGAATTAAATTTAATTAAATTTAAAAGACTTACAGATTTACTTTGCGAGCAAATAAAACTCGCCGGTGGAAGGAGGAAGTTATTTAAAAAATGCAAACTAATTTAGACAGCCAAGTGTTCGAAGAACAAAATTCCATACTCCAGCTAAATTCTTGAATATTTTAGTCGAAGGGATGGACAGAGGAATGCCTTCGATGAATGTTTCACGAAACATTTTACAGTAAAACTAATAATATACCTGGATAATGAGAGACAATCAATGTTAACAATTTTATTAACGAGTTAATCATTTACGAATGGTTTATTGGCAGACAAATCACACGTTTAAAATGTTTTTCATTATACATATAATAAAATTCATATAATTCAACTCCTAATTGCAAAGAATCAAATTACTGTATTAATTACTCGTAACTTTAACAAACCATAAAAATTAATTTCTGCAATTTGACTACTACTTGCCGATAATAATTCAGCGTAATAATTCTATCATTTACGTGTAACAAATTCCCCAGTCAGTTCCCCTAAATTTAATTATACAAAAAGGATACAGGTATGGCAGGAATATTAATATTCCCACGCAGCCATGTATGCAGAACCGTCCGAATTCTGTAGTCCAAGAATTTCTAATTACACATCCGGGTAACAGGAATCAACTATCATTTACACAAGATTCTTCCTTCAACATACATTTACCCTACGCTCCACAATACGATTCAGAAACATGCAAACCAATTTAAATAAAACTCCTTCTGGCACGAATAACTTACTCGCCAGTCAATTATTCCATTACCAAAGCATTCCACTCGAAAGTCCCCTTGAACCCCAAGTTACAAGCGCCAGCCAGTATCATCGCAGAGGAGCACATTGCAAAAGATCTCTCGCGTGTCATTGGACCGCTTGCACGTTCTTCGAGTACACCCCTTGGCAATTCCCAGCCTCCTCTTTCCACCCTTTCCGCACCCCCTTCGCTCTTCCCCTCGTCATTCCGTTTTCCTTATGCTCGAGGGAAAGCGCGACGACCGGAAGAGGCGGCTTACAGCCACGCTCCGTGACACAGGCGCCGGAAAAAGATATTTCGGGAACGTATATACCCGTCCAGCCGAGCTCGGCCAACTATAAATCACCGAGCACCAGGCGGCTTCAACTTATGCATCGATAGGAGCCTTCCTTCCAACCGCCTTCCGCGTCACACTACGCCGACACTAGCTGGAAACTCGGGAATACCTTCAATTCCATATCGAATTATGCCATCTTCGCCCAGTTTCTCCGGGAAAATCTATTCTCGAGCCAACGGGCAACGAAACACCCGGCCGTCTTACGTAATACGCCGTTCTGCCGCGACGTGTATCTCTTGCTTCTGCTGCTAGGTAATTACAGTGGAGGCAGAAAGTATCTGTACAGGCTTGGTCTGTTCACTTCCACCAACGATCACTTCTCGCGTAAGATATTATGTTAGAAGTCCTGTTTCTGATTTCTCGACATTTGTCGTTTCTCGAGGAAAGAAATCTTACTCTGTGTTTCTCGAGAATTCTCAAGAATTCTCAAATTTATTGATAATAGCATACTGTCAAGGACCCAGTTCTTGATCAGAATCCAATTCTTGATTAGTTTAGTACATAAATAGCAAATAATAAGTTTATTACGATAGAAATTTATACCAAAAAATTATTAAATAATTATGAAGTATTTTTAAATTTGATAGCTCGTAGTAAAATGTTTTAGGTTCATCAGAAACTGCTCCCTTTGCATCTTAAGTGATCAGGAACTGGGTCCTTGATGGTATATCCTTTAGTTTAATTCGATTTTGTTGCAAGTGGATATTTAAAGAATCAAACATCAATTTCTTAAATAAAAAAATCCTAGGTAATTATCATATTTTGTTTAAATAAATAAAGAAGAGCAATAAACGTAGGTACAAGTTTGCGACGAAATCAGGGATGAAAAGGTTATATATCGGTTCTTACTGCAACGGTTATACATAATTTTACAACTATTATTGAAATAACGCTTCTGTCCTAATACCGATCGTATAAACACATAAGAAGTAGTGCACAGTGGATGCTTCTAGGAATGGATGATTGCCGATGCTTTCCGACACTCTGGATCCACGAAGTCGCCCCGATAATCCAAGTCTAGCGTGCATGAATTTGTAGAAATTGGATTTCAAAAGTCCCTGACACAGTGACCTATTATACTTCAGCAGATCACATAGACGTTTCATTTGTGGGCTTTGGAGTAGCTATATTTGGTGGAGATAGTAAAGAAATGTCGCCCAATAAATAACCATAAGCATCACGATGTTCCATAGTGAATTTATCCTCTAAATTCAGAGTTGGGCAAAATGTAATCTAATTACAACTTACAAAAATTACGATTAAACTGTAATAGTGTAGTTGATTATTACACATTATTTTCTGTAATCGTTAATTTGTCTAGTTGATTAAATTGTGGTCCACCACCTACATTAACTATTACAGAAAATAATGCGTAATCAACTACACAATTACATTTTAATCGTAAGTTGTAAGTTGCAATTAGATTACATATTGCCCGACTCTGTCTAAATTCTACGAAGTGATCATCCCAATATTCCATATTCCATCCCTATATACTGAATTTCGAAAGTCCCTGACACGGTGACCTATTTTGCTTCAACAGGCAGATCGAATGTACAGAATGGATCACAAAGGCTTTCAGCGACAGAGCACAGAGAAAGAAAGACCCAAAATCCCAAGGACAGACTAACGATGGTAGCATTCAGAGAAATCGTCAATGGAGTCGACCTCGGGGATTGTCGTCTCGCATTTTCGTAGAAGACCTCGACCGTTGGCATTCCATCAGCACGCACGATTCCAGTTAATGCACGGCACTTCGCGGTAACCGTTCGTTACCGGCTGCAAGCGCGAATTCTTGATGACGTTTCACATGCATATGGCTCGATCGATACGTGCTCGCGCATAACTGTCACGGCCGACACAAAGGGACAGCTTAATCGCGATTATCTAATCTAGATTCGCGCGTACGCCCTGCGAGCTGGCTGGAGCGCCATAAATTATGCGGGTGTTGCCGAGTTGCGCAACGTTTTTCTGTTACTTCGGGGCTAGGGTGATTGGGACCTGTTGTGATCGGTGGCATCGCGAAGCGTTCATTAACAATCAATTTTTCATTTTAGAATGTGTAAGGTGTCATGGTTCTTGGGAGATTATTTGTGATTAGGTTTTTAAATAGTGATTGTGGAAGCAGTGATCTCGGTTTTTCAAGTGTCATTTTTTAAGGGAATGCAAGGAGTTAATTAGAGTTAAGAGATTACACTATTTTGTAATTTTGAAATTTTCTAAAGTATGGTTTTTGTAAAGAAAGTAAATATTTAAAAAAAAGATGTGATTTTTACCTAAAAATTGAGCATAAAAGTATCCGTAGCAATATTTCTTTAGTAAATATCATTAAAAAAATGTAATTAAGTGTATTTTATTTTGTTATATTTTTGTAATTTCATAAATATTAAAAAAAATTCAAAATTTTTGCATTAAGTACGTATATTTATTTTCCAATTTTAATTATATTTTTTTGTGAAAATTCGTAAACCCGTTTTTTGGGGGGTGGGGGAATAGTGGAATTTGAAAACCGTTTTTGTTTCAAAAGTCGTTTTTCGTGCAAACCCTACTTTTTAGACCTTCCAAAATGGAATAACCCCTTAATTAGACACCACGCATTCTAAATCCTTGAATTCATCCCCATATTCGTTCACTCGCCTCTCAGCCACCCTTACAACCATTTCATACCCGACCCCACATGCAATCCCCTCTATTCACCTCCCACAAATCCTCCCACAGCTCGACGCAATTGAGCCGAACAGTTTAAAAAAAGACACGTGCCAAACAGTTGAACGTCATTCCCCATTCGTCCATCTCAAGCTGAACCTTCCCCATTCTCGCTTCACGCCTCGGCTGATAGTGACAGGTATCGCGTAGACGCTCGCAACCGTCAACGCCACGCGTCGCGTCTAATCCCGACCTACCGTCGTTGTTTCCGCGTTTAACGAGTAAAGCACGGTTTGTCTAGAACCCGGCCGCACGGGGTGGGGGTGTCTAGACACCCAATCTCTTTTCCCTCTCGCTTGCACGCGCCGCGACTTACATTAACGCGTCGTGTTCACCCCCGGAGCGAAACTGGGAGCCCCTGCGGGCTCCACATGCGATCGAGGGGGCAAGATTCGAGAGTGCGGGAGCGTATTTTCCTCGCAAGCCTGGATGAATACCGCGCGAAAGCGTTCCTGCACGGGCTTCCGAGGCGTCGCCGTGGGCGCCACCGAAAAAAAGTTGAAAGGAAGCAGTGAAAGTTCACGCGGCTGCAGGGAACCGCTCGTTCAACGGTGCATCGGCGGGAGGAAATTGTGATAGTTTGAACCGTGAACATTAAACAAGGGTGGGGAGGGAAGGAGATGAACATCTGCTGAAATTTAACCCGTGTTTGTTTTCAGCGCGGGGTTTAAGTTGTTTTGTACACCCAGTTTATGTTTCAAGTAGTGACGGGTGTGTAATCTTGTGAACTTTTAATTGATTCTGTGTAGATTTCTGCGTAGATTCGTTTAGAATATTCTTTGAATTTGAAGAGTTTAAGTATTGATGGATACTGTAAGAAATAACGGGGCGGAAAATACTGCGTTTCGCCTTTTAATCGTTTGTCGCCCATATTGAGTTCGTTTAATCGCTTTCCACCCTATTCTACGAGTCGAGTTAAGATTCGTCTCAGGAGGCTGGAAAAGGCCATGGAAAGGGCTTAAAAAGCAAGGAAATACCCACTCGAGTTCGAACTCAAACGTTTCCTTGACGTCGACGACTCCGTCAATTCTTCCAACGAAGGAAACGAACCGAGTGATTGCGTTTGTGGCTTCCAATGCCGATTAAAATGCGAGAGACATTTTCCATGAAAGAATTGCCGTAATAATACTACGTACAGGACTTCTTTGCTCACGAAGAAAAAAAACAGGAATACAACACAGAGGAAGTGACCTTTTGGATGAAGAAATCTCACTATTCAGTATTCTAGGGATGAAAAATAATAAAGCGTTACGAATCAAATAAAATACGAAAATATTACATATTATATTATTAAATACTAAATTTGATTATAAATACTATTCCAAAATCTATTAAAAGAAATTCTCCAATGCACTTCCTTCCCCCGTAAGAGTTCAATATTCAGAATTCCACTCTTACGGGGGAAGGAAGGTGCATTGGAGAATTTCTTTTAATAGATTTTGGAATAGTATTTATAATCAAATTTAGTATTTAATAATATAATATAATATATAATATTTTCGTATTTTATTTGATTTCTGAATTGCCGTAATAATACTACGTACAGGACTTCTTTGCTCGCGAAGAAAAAAACAGAAATACAACACAGAGGAAGTGACCTTTTTGATGAAGAAATCTCACTATTCAGTATTCTAGGGATGAAAAATAATAAAGCGCTACGAATCAAATAAAATACAAAAATATTACATATTATATTATATTATTAAATATTAAATTTGATTATAAATACTATTCCAAAATCTATTAAAAGAAATTCTCCAATTCACCTTCCCTTCCCCCGTAAGAGTTCAATATTCAGAAACACCATTGCCCCCGTTTGCACATTATTAATACCGTATTCAAAATAACACGCATTGTTCACTTCAGAATGAAAACGTTACATCACCGTGCGACAATTCACTGCAACGCCAGCATTACGTATTTCATTTTACAACGCGAGTTATAATTATGCCAACGGGGGCGTTCATCTGCCGGAACAACGTCACCGTCGACTTTTCCCCAAAGAAAAAAAATAGAAAAACGTGCTTTTCAGTCTATCGCGATGTCCCATTGTCTACGCGCCACTCACGATATAATCGGTTGACGGCACCGCTCGTTGCTTCATCAATCATAAAGGAGACACTACGTAGGTGGTTGAAAAGACGTCGGGTCGATTATTGACATACCCGAACGAGAACTATGCGCGCCTCTTTGATCGAAAGCTCGACTTCGAATCGACGAGTATGCAGCGTATTCCACAATTTCAGTGGGAATATTCCCAATGCGGAGGAAATGAGGTATTCGACGCGAGGGAGGGCGTTTAAACGGAGGATGTAGGAAACTTTACACGGAAAATGGGACTTTAAAGAAGTACTCGTGATTTATGTCACAAGATGTATGAAGTGTCTTACAGCTGCTAACATCTCTACTCGATCAAATATCTGCATAGAAAATACCTTTGTACAAATCGTTTGGACGGAAAGAGAAACAATAGCAAAGTCCAAATTGGAGAAAACAACAGCAACAGAATGTACAATACTTCTTTTCCAGCAGTGTTTGGAAATGAAAATGATTTCGGATACGTAAATCCAGCGCCGTTCCTGGGTTTTGTGTCGCCAAGGTGCAAAAACAAATTTTGCCATCCTTATTAATTTAATATTCTTTAATTAAGAATTTAATATGCAGTGTCGTTTATATGTCAGTTTATTTTTATATCTATTTATGCATAGTTTTGAACGTTTATCATGCAAAAGAGCTTATTATAAATATTATTCTTTTTAGTAAAAAATTTTACATATAATAAACGGCCCCGGGTTTGGCCTCCCAAGTGCGGGGGCACCTTCTGCACCCCCGCCAGGAACGGACCTGCGTCAATCCTTATTTTCTACCGACAAACCTGCGATTAAGAAGGATGTATCGTACGAGCACATTTCGAATTGCAATTGGGCGGTGAGAAATTTCTCGGGTTGTCGCGTAATTGGCACTTATCCGTTTAAGCTGAAGCCGCGGCCCTCGTTGACGAACAATCAGAATGGCCCGAGCGCGAGAGCAAACGATTATTTCTACGGTTCGTTCCACGATGCACGGTTAATGGCCGACCGTGGAGTAATGAAAAAGAAACGAACACGGCTATCGCGTGAAACACGCACAGCCCAGTTGCCCGCCGCTTTTTAGCCGATATTGTATGCTGACTTCGACGCTAAGCGCCGGTTGTAACTACGTGACCGTTCATACGAGCGAGGGATTATCAGCGATCGGGGTGGTGGTTGCGTCACGTATTATTATAAGATAGGAAAATTTTTGAAAAATCACCGTTCAACTGCGGGTAATGTAACACTTTAGGAGAGTGTTCCCACTTGGATGAACTGTGAATTTCTTTTTTACCGGATATCATATCGAAGGAGTGAGAATTTGGGTAAATATTTAAGATGTCTCAAAATCATTGGATTACTTCGATGATGCTAATATTTTTTCACTACTCACACTGCCTTAGTTTATATTCTTTCTGAATTTATAACTTATTATTTAGTAAATTTTAGTAAAATTTCTCCTTTACCAATTTTTCATTCTTAGCGTTACTAAATTTTGCAAGAGTTTTATGTTTTCCACTATCCACGGATTAATTACGTGCATCAAGCTATCAAAGATTTCCAGTTTGAATTGTGTACAAGGTCCTGAATTTTTTCTCTGTTTTCTCATGTTTCATTCATAACGATCTCCTGGCGCGTTTCTCGCATTTCACGACTCGGGATGAGGAATCAGCAATCGCGGAATATTGCTGGCAGGGTCGATATTCGCGATACACGCTTCCCGCCACGTCGTAATGGAAAATACGACGGGAGGACGTCGAAGAGGAGGAAGTGGTGGACTGGTTATCAAGGAAGGAACCAGTGAACTTGCCTCGTGCACATTCAAAGGCCGGCCGGTTAGATTGAAACTGTCAAACTTTCGGGGGAAACTTCGAAGTTTCTTACCCGAGGCTTCCGGGCACGCTGGCCCGCCCGACAGACAGTTTGTGGTAATGTAGAAATTCGTTCTTTTATCTAGCAACATCTACGATCAAAGAGTCCAAACAAAGGGGAAGGAGAAAGTGATGCGTATAAATTATAATTTTCTGTAGCATTTAATAACTGAAGTATGACTTCATTGTAATTAAATAACTCATCATTTATATTACTATTCAGCTAATTCTACTCTGCTTCAGAGATTTCAGAAATTTCTTATTATCAATTATATTGTATTAAGCTTCCTCTCCTCAGAAAAATTTATGAGGACCCAGTTCCTGATCAGTTAAGATGCAAAGGGAACCTAAAACATTTTACTATGAGCTATCAAATGTTTGCGTATAAATTTAAAAATACTTCATAATTATTTAATAATTTTTTCGACTAAATTTGTATCGTGATAAACTTATTATTTGGTATTTATATACTAAACTGATTAGGAATTGGGTTCTGATCAGGAACTGGGTCCTTCACGGTACATTTTGAGCTTTTTCTGTGCTTTCATTCCGTTTTTCAATATGAAGAATATGAAAATAGATATTCGCATAAAAGTGGAACATGGGAATAATATTGCCTAATTTTTCATTCATGAATGAACATCTGGCATTCAACCCCAAAATGCATGTGCATTTTACGAAACACCCTACGTATTAAATCCATAGTTTCATTGACAGATGTAAATCGTTGGTATGCAAGTGAGGCGTCTGAAATCGAAATACACCACAGTTGCACGGGATTCGCGATTAATATTGTTACGTTTATCGCGCGAGATCTGGCAAGAAGCAAGACTACAAATTTCTCTGCGGTTATCTGTTATCTCGTGTCGGTGATAGCGCGGAGAATGCGCCCTACGCCCCGATATGCATCCACGATTTAAGGATTTCGGATTCGCCCCGCATCTGGGGCTGCATAACGCGATCCATTTTATGGATCGTCCATCCCGCGCGATTTATACGAAATCCGAGTAACTTTCTGCTGCGCGATATCCGACTAAATTAACCAGGGCTCGCGAAACTAACGAACTCCGTTGCATTATCGCGCAGGGGATAATTATGGTCCACAATTACGAATTAAACCGCAATGCGCTGTTTTCACTACCGGGGAATTAATCGAGAGCCTCGTGTCGTTTCAAATCACTCATTTCCATCATAAACAACACTAATCTAGCTTTCGCGCTCTCATGCACGCAAAGAAGAATGTAAGTACTAAAAATGACTAGCAAACTATGGTGGTTATATGTCACTAAAAATTTCCGAATTCATGGTGGAACCGAAAAGAACCGAAAAGATGAAAATTTAGAATTCAATTTGTGCATACGAAGATCCTTTTATCAGTATATTGAACTTGAATTTTTTCGAGTACACGTGCACTTGACTAATACCAAGATTCCACTGAATAAATCTTCAAGTTACAAAAAAATTCAGTGTATACTTTCGAAATACAAGAGTTATTCGGAAACACAAAAATTCAAAAATATTTTTGCAACTTTGCAGAAATTTAGTTCAAGTGGCACCATAAAAGATATCACAAAAAGTGTAATTCAAATTTTTATGGTTTTTGATATTCTGGAATATATCAACAAAGAATTTTTTAAAAAAATTCACGGTTGTGTTTTCGCAAAGTTTCCAATTTTTATGAATTTTCGAATTGCCAAACATCCCTCGTCAGTTTTATATAAGCAATCACCCCTTTTCTCTTCTCTTTTTATGCTTCTCAAGCTTAAAAACACAATGGCTACCCCCTGTTTCATAAGGCAGCATAATGAATCAAAGGCGATCGATGATCGGCTTAATTCACCGCTGGGGTGTCTCAGGCGTATCCAACCCGACACCGATCTCACGGCCGTCCATCTTGCTGCGAGGAAACGGGGACATAATCGCGTTTCATTTGCCGCGTGGGATCTTAGAAGAGGCACCGGGGCTATCTATTTCTGGGCCGACTATACGTTATCTTGTATCGGAGATAGGCCGCGTGGGGAATGCATCGTGGTGCACGCTAACGATTTAAGGGCTGCGGATGTGCAAGGAGGTATCCCGTGCATGAATTAGGTCGCCAATGCCATGCAGGCACCGGCTAATGTTCGCAGTAACGGCACTTCGGTTAATTTCCCTGAGCGCGAACCACGCTCGATCGTTGTGCCGCTTTCCTCGTAATCGCGCCATCGACTCGACGTTAAGGGCGGCTTCGAGGGCCTCGGAACGGGTTGACCCTGACGTTTCTGTACTTTCAATCAGGTTCGACACCCTGCGTGCAGCCTCTTCTAATTTCTCGCGAAATTCCCTTGAAGGACTTCGATTTTTTGCTCGATGGAGTAAGATTCGTGTCACTCGATCGAATCGAGGGCTCGTCATGCGGAATATATGTAGATACAATTATAATAAGTACAAAAGAAATAGAACGGTACTTGACAGTTTTTTTTTTTTTTTTTTTTTTTTTTTGAGATGCAAAACGGCGTTTGGTTGTAGCGTCAATGGTAATTATGAGAAACAGATCAATAATTTTTTTTTTCGATTTATGTACCAGTTGTAAGAATATGAACCACAAATGGTGTAAAAAATTGCATACCTATTTTAAAAATAGCGGAATTTCAAATATTTTCGCCAAATATTCGCGGTTTACTTGTTTAGAAATAGTAGTTAAAATTAATAATTTGGTTAATAATTTGGTGGTCCATATTCTGAGGAATATTATAACCTAAAAGTCTGCAATATTTGAAGTTGATTTGTCAAATATTTTTCTAGTTATCCCCGGCGCCAATTTTGAAAACGTGATTTCTAGAAAAACGCGTTTAAAATGACTTACCAGGCTATAATATCGATTAGTATCGATACGGAGTTGAATTTCGATCTATAAGTTTGAGAACATATTTTTGAACCGTTTTAGAAGCAAATACGTTATGGCAAATATTCGTTTCTATTTTTCGTTCGATTTACACGGCTTTCTGCCGTTAAAAACGACGAGTCGACTCGTATTCTCCGCACAGTAGTTCGAACGGCGGAAGTTCGCCGCGGAAGGTGAACGAAAGCAAAAGCAATCGCATGACACGTTTGCTTGAACCCGCGATCGGTGACGCGACAGGATCAATTCGGAGGATCGCGAACACGCAGCGACGTTAAATCGATAAACTGCATACGGCGTGGTTGTTCCCCCCTGATTCAGCGCGACGGCAACGCGTAAATAATTGCGTTACCTATCCTACGGCGCGTAATACGCGATGAATGCCGGTGTATACCAACGACACACTAACGATATTGCTCTCACGTCCGTTCGCCGATCTATTTGCTTCGGGACCCGGCCGCTGGACAACGGAAGCCAGCCGGCTCCTGCGTGTTTCCGCTTTTAACAAGCTTAATACGAAACTGGCCAAGTCGTTTTAACAGTTCAACTGGGAAAACTCGATTCTTTTGACGGTACGATATCGATACACGGAATACGATGTGGATGAATTTAATGTGTATTTATAATAAATGAAGGATGATCACTTGGAGGCTCTAGAAGGTCAGAAAACCAAAGTAAATTAAAAAACGGTGGGCAAATGTTTACCGAGAGTTAGTTTCTGTGATGATAAATAAAACAGTGACTCTGAAACATTTTGTTGTGGTTGAATTAAAAAAGGTGAATATGTACTTTTTTAAATTTAAATCGTAGAAAGGCATTTCAAAGCAAGTGGCAGAGAGGATTTTAAACCCCTGAAAGAGTGAACGTGGTTAAATGACGAGAATCTTAAATTAAATTATTGGGAAATTTATTACTGCTTTTTAAAACACTGTTAATAAATAAACAGAGTAAGGGAATTGTAAAGAGTTTCATGGAGATGCAGCAAGTGACACCTGAGGAGTAGTAAATCACTATATGGAGCACGAGAACATAGAGTTTATCATTAGATTGTTTTTTACTAACTGAACCTCCTAATTGTTAAAATATAGAGGCTCAGGAGTACCAGAAAATTCTATTCTCCACGACACTCGAAAGAACCATTCGCTTTCATTCCTTTCGACTAAATTACCATAAAAATAACTGCGCCTACTGATACGTTAATTAATACCACATCCTTCGGAAAGAATTACATTGAAGATAAATTTTTCCCACATTTATTCCACTCTAATTGAGAGTAGCAATTACCTCATTATACTGTATCTACATAGAAACACTTCAAGTTTGAAATGTTGAATTAGATCCTACCATGTTCAATTAATTCATTTCAATTTGTATTACCTTCCTTGTAGCAAAGTAATATTAATAACCGTTATAACGTACGCTCGTTGTATTTCCCGTTTGTATTTTAATGTTAAATATAAAAGGAAATGGAGGAAAGAGATGAATGTGTAACGACTCAGTATGATTTCATTCGATAAATGTGTAGCTGGTATCGATAAAGTCTCTATTGAGATACGAAGGTTATTTACAATAAAATTTAACGAGCCCTCTTCGCAGCGATAAGTATCGACGTATTTGCGATTGTGAGTAGAAACGAGGCTGCGCGTAAGATGGGTGACAGCTATCGAAAAATGTTTCGATACCCACGGGACTGAAACTGACATTCCACGCATCCGTTGATATTGTTTTTACTTTCGGCGCTGAAACAAAAACGACTCTCGCGAGGCTCGCGGTGCCCTAAAAGCAGATCAAAGGGGACCCGCTTGACTCGCGATATCGATGCCTCTATTAATGTTTCATGAAGCCTCCATTAATATTTCATCAAGTTTGCTTAAACTATTTATACAGGAATTCTAAAATTTTAATTCAACCCTGTTGAATAAAATTGCAAAAGTAAAATGACACCGTTCGCTGACATGAATTAAATGAATCTTGTAGGAACTTCGTGTTTCCGAAAGGTAGAAATATTTCTAAAATCAAATTAGATTTCCTTCGTTCTCGATAATTTCTACAAACATGAATCACTGCTTCTCTAGTTGTCCTTTGTATTTTATATTCATTTCGAGATTAATATTATACATTGCACATCCTTTCTTGAATGACTAACGATTTTCCTGTACGTTGCTATTATATAACAAATTTTACGTATTCTGTATCCCCAGTCGCGAATCCCTGATATATTGCAAAGACTTTAATAAAAAAATGATATGGACCTTGTAAAAAATGACTTCTGAAAGGAACTGGAAAATTGTATGTAAGCTATTCTCAAAGTGTTTCCGAACTCATTATTTACCTTTCGTTGCTCAGAATTTATTGCCAAGGGATGTCGATTAAGAAACCGTGTTCAAAAGGAGCTTATTACTCCCCGCCGTACTAAATATGCCATCGGACGTGGGCGTGTGTGGCGAGGGGTTTAAAATACTCGCTGCCTCGCGCGACTCAGGTAAATATGAAAGAGTGAAAGTTCCCTGACGGTAAAAGTGTTCCCAATTGGAACGTACGGAATTACTCGGCACCTGGGGCGTCCCTTTCAAACGATTGAGAACAATCGATCCAGCCGCCACTCGTTACTTTGCTCTAATTAATCGTCGTACGGGGAATGAAATGGATGAATTCTATTACCTCTTGAACCTTCCTGTGAACGATGATCTTGTGCCACTGATTATCGTCGAACCGGACCCTGGCTGGCTTTATATGAAGATCCAATCTCCCTTTGGCCAGCGTCATCCCCACGGCGGCTCCGCCATCCCTCAAAGATACAGTTAGATAATCATCTTCCTCTCCTGAAATCACACAGAAAAGAACCATGTTGATACGATCGATGTAACGGCTAGGTGCAAGCTTAAAATTCTATTTTACGTTCACGCGTGTTGGGCTATGATATTCCTAAAACTAGTTCAGAGAATTCATTCCATAGTGAAGATGGCAGCACGTTTCGTTTCGACTTACAAGGGAAGTTGGGCGGTATAGAAATTTAGAGAGTTATACAACTTTGTGTTTAAGTAGAGTAGTTTATTCGCAATAAAAAACTAATTTTGTTGGTGACTGTTTTAGGGTGTGAAATCACTCTGTGAAGAAAATGGGGAGCTTTCTTTATTGTGGAATATCTCGAGAACGGTGAGAGATATCGAAAAGAAATTTAAATAAAAGCTGCATCTTTTTTATATCTACAAAACTGTGTAAAAATAATTATCGAATCAAGGATTAGTGGCGAGGGTAATTTGAAAAGTATGGAATTTTCGAGAATTGTTTTTACACAGTTTTGTAGATATAAAAAAGATGAAAGTTTTGTTTAATTTATATTCTATATCTCTCACTGTTCTCGAGATATTCCAAGATAAAGGAAACTCTCCCCTTTTTTCAAGGAATGATTTCAACCCCTAAAACCGCACTATGCCACCAACAAAAAATAATTTTGTGTTACGGATGAACACAAAGTTGCATTATTTTCTGAATTTCCGGGTTGCCTAATTTCCTTGTTAGTCCCTACACGATGTGCTCGTAAGATTGAATAATTTACGAGAAAATTTGAAGTAGGAAATTGTGAATTAGTAGACAAATGGATATGAAATACGTAAATTTGGAACTTCACATCGAGGATCTACAGTAATATTACTTTATAGTTAACACAGTATTTATTCAAATAACCCACAGAATTTTCTATTCCCAAAACATAAACCACCCTTATTCCTCGGTAATTCTGAAATTATTCTCCCACTGCATTCCCCATTCTAACCAGTAAAATAAATACTACCTACCACATTAAAAACAAAAAACACCGCTTACATCATCCGCCTGCAAATCACTAAATACATATCAAAGAGACTTAATCTTCGTTTTGGAAACAGAAGCACCTACGCCACGATCACCTCGTTATCCATTCGACCGTTAAATATAACGATGCTGAATGAAATTATAACGCCCCCTAATCTCGTAGGAGGGTAAGGTACACGCGCTCGAACGGTGGATATAATCCCGCGTAACTCGAACATAATTATACGGATACCGCGGCCGTCGTCAGCCACCTTTCGCCGAAAAACAATAAAAATAAACGGCCGTTTGCCGCGTCTTAATCCCTCGGCTCGTTTCGAGGCTCGCCGATATAACCGGCATAATCCGCGGGCTTTTCAGTTCGGTCGCCGCGATAATTATTAACGACGAGGTCAGTCGTTTCAGCGGGAACCAGCGAGCCCCGCGCAAACGAAAAGCGCCGAAACTAATGGTAAGCGGATACAAACGATTTATACGTCTCGTCGTTTCATGAACTAATCCCCAACCCCGTGAACTGAATCGCGAGAGAAACTGGGGTGAACCGTGGTCCGCGAGGAGATTTCTTTTTCTGTGATGCGAGGGACGTCGAGTCGAATGAGATCATCGTCGTGGAAGAAGTTTTGCTGTCGTAAAGGGCAATGTTAGTGACACACGCTATTGGAAATATTTATTGTGCCATCTACAAATCTAAGTGGTGTGCATAGTTTCTATAGATATAGATATGATTTATAAAGTTGTTGGTATTGAAGCATAGTTTTCTAATAATAAAACTGAGGTATATGTGATAACATGTTAAATATTCGAGTGGCGAAATTAATAGTTCGGGTAGTGCAGTTGGGGTTGGATTTAAGGGCTGTTTTAAGATCGTGGTTCGGATATTTTAAAGAATAAATGAATATGTAATTCTTTTACGCTATTGGAAATATTTATTGTGCCATCTAGTAATCTAAGTACTGTGCATAGTTTCTATTGATATGATTTATAAAGTTGTTGGTATCGAAGCATAGTTTTCTAATACTAAAACTGAGGTATATGTGATAACATGTTAAATATTCGAGTGGCGAAATTAATACTTCGGGTAGTGCAGTTGGGGTTGGATTTAAGGGCTGTTTTAAGATTGGGCTTCAGATATTTTAAGGAATAAATGAATACGTAATTCTTTTAGAAAGGAAGTTGGAGTGATTGTAATTATACAGTGTAAGTGAAACCCTAATTAGCGAAATTATGAAATTTATAATGGTATTTGAAAAGTGGGCAATTATTTTCCACATTAAGTCAAAGAGTAACTTGTTTTATACACTGGGCTGGTGGTGTATTTTTAATCGTGAGTAGCAGAATTTAATATGTAATAGTAACTGGAAAATATTTGTAAAAATATTATAACTCGTAATTATTGAAGTATTTAGTATGTAATAGTTTGATTAAAAGAAATAATTACTGGAACACCACTATAGCACACGTGTTTCACTTACAAAGGTTACTTATCGACTCGAAATAACATTCTGCGTCTATCTGCAAGATAAGTGCTGGGAATTCGTACACAGCAGGCAGGGTGGGTAACAAAAACACGTTCAACTAAATGCTTTCGAAGTGTCTATGAAGAGAGGGGAGGGACAGTGCGGCTACCTGAGCTGTATAAAAAATTACATCGTTCTTTGGAATATTTAATAAAATTAATAGAAATAGATATACATACCGTTACTCCATACCTATTACTATATAATTTACAATGTTTTTCCTACATTGAATGGGTTTGAAAAACATTTATTTAGAAAATAAAAATGGTATTAAATTAAAAACCCTGGGAAAATTTTCAATATACTACATACACATATGTAAATATTATATTAGAGGCATACTGCTACTATTACTGTTATCTAAAAAATTGCTTGACAAGTAACAGTAAAATGTTAGTTATTATAAAAATATCTTAATTACTTCTTCATTTCGATATTTTAATTCTAAAGCATGTGACGTGTACAGAGATGTTGAAGGAATTATCGAATGTAAAAAATATTATGTAAGAATTAGAAAAAAATTGTATCTTTGAATAAATTGACGGAAATACAAGGGAAAGAAATTCATCCACTAAGAGAAATACCTGAGATTAAAAGAATTCTCGTTTCTCAATATCGCAAAAACATGTCCCTCGTTCCACACATTAAAATTCATAGCCCCTGCACGCACTATACATTCCTCTATTTGTTCTCATATCAGTTTTATGTATGAGCAGTGAAACAAAGAACGAGAAGCCGTGCATTGTGATGAGTAAACAATACTATCGAACAGTGAATGCACGAAGGTATCGGAACCACGAGGAACAGCGAAAAAACACAGAATTCTTTAACTATTCAACATTGTATGTTTTTCTCGGCACTCCAGCGAATAACAGAATATTAAAGAAGGTATTAAGTTTGAAATACTAAACTCTCTAGACGTGAAGAGTCACCAATAATCATTCTAGCTGATTGTAATAAACTTAGTAATATTTCCACCTCAGAGTTTGAATCACTTAGGAACGTGGGAACCCGTAATTATTTTTTCCACCGTTCAATTTTCACCGAATTCTTTCTCTGAGAATAACAACGCGACGACGTAAAGCGAAAAGCGAGGGGAATTGGAATTCGAGGGGGGAAGGAGGGGGTGTAAAGCTTCATCGCGGAACAACGAAAGCTGGCACGTCGACGTCGACGGGACGATTGGTGCACTGCCGTTAAAATTCAGCGTTTATTCATTTATGGTAATCCTTGGCACACCAAGCCTTCAAATGCAAGGGCCAAATAGAATAGCGAGAAAAACGTAGGAGAACTACCAAGATACAGCTGGATGTGTGTGTTCGCGGAGATAAGGATGCAGGTTGAGTGCAACGATCGTTGCAACATGGATTAAATGCATATTTATTCTTCGAGACAATGTGTTCAATATTCATCTCTTTTCGAAGAGAATACAGAGATATTTAGTGCGACACGTACTAAATAACTCGATGCTGGAGATTATGGTTGTAGGTAGGATAAAATCGATGACAACATGGCGCAGAGTTGAGTTTAAAAGTGGAAAATATGAGTAAGTTTGTTGGGTAAGAGGTTGGAATTCGCATACAATAATGAAACCAAAATCGTCGATGTTGATATGAAATATTAATAACTAATTAAGTATAAGCTTTTAGTTACCAGTTGGGCAGGTAGCCCGATTGCGTCCATCGCCTGTTTGAACAAAAAAGTTCGCATCAATATGAGTTGAAAGATATTTCGTTATTGCGGTACAGATGAAGATGGAACTAAATGGAAATGTGTCTAAAAGTACCTGAAGAATTATGAATATGACGATTCTTTGTATTGAATGTCGATCAAAGAGACTTCAACAGTATTTCTAGTTGAAGTTAAATGCCATAACGTTTCATTAAAATTCCCTAAACTGTCCCTGCATAGTAAAAACGAAACCCTGTTCCATTCCCACCTTCATCCCCAAAATTTCCTCTCAGAATGAAATAATGCTCCACGCAGCAAAGTTTAATCCTCACACGCAACGCCATATTCCTGCGCAGGGCAGTGCAACGTCTCCAAAAATTCAAATCAATTTTACCCGAAACTTACGTCTTCTTCCAAACCATCTAAGCTCCAACAGACTTCCATGCCAAACCTTCCAAGTTCAAATACCTCTGAACAAACAATAAAAAATAAAAAAATCACTGACAGGTCAAGATTGATCCTCGACATCCCACAATATTACCTACTCACCAAAAATACTCATCCTCGAGTGCAACGACAAGTTGCAAAGACTCATCTCGAAAGCAACACGTAGGACGCTCCCTACATCCTCAGGCAAAGAAAGTTTAAAAGTGGCAGTAACTTATGACGAAACACGAAATAAGGGAAACAGGAGAACCTGACAGATAAAAATCCCAGTTTAAACCTGAGCTAGGATCTTTATGGTGATCAGCCTAATGGGATAGAAGGCCAGCGTTTGCAATAGCGAACAGGATGGTCGAGCCAGCCAAGGCCAGCTTAATATAAAAGATAATAAACAGTGGGCGATAAAAATCGCGAGGAGGGAAACGAGACACCTAGTGCAGCTGCATCGCGGGGTAAAGTAGGGGCGAAGGAGAGAAGGAAGAGGCTGCAGCACTGTGAACTCGAAACCTATACGAGCGTCAAGGCCGCGATCCGCAATGCCGCAGCGAGGGCAACACACACAGAAAGTGCACGTTCTACTTTTCTGCGTTGCGTCTCCGTTGCCTCCGCAGTGCCGGCCCCTGGTCGCTCGTTTGTTCGCCAGATAAGCTATAGCTATGGTCACCCGTTTAAATTATGCACATTTTTGCAGGACCCACGCTGTCCTTTCCTCTTCCCGTCGCGGATTTTTGTTCCTCCAGATCACGGGACACGTGCGAAAGATAACTTTCACACTGCAGGGGAACTCGCGATACGAACGCTTTTTCAATTTCAGGTGACGTTGCTCGTGTTTTAGGGGCTTTGGGACGGTAGTCTTTTGGTAGATCTTGGTTTCCTAGGGGTGACTCGAGTATTTATGAGATGTCAATGCCGACAGTGTGGAAAGTATTCGTTTTTGAGTGGTGGAGTTCTTGGTGTGAGCATGCTAGGCGAAGGAGGAACTGAAGATATAGGAGTGAAGGGGGGCGGATATGAGAAATGAATTGGGAATTTCGTTAGTAGGAAATCAAAAGTTAATGTGGCGCAGACAAGCGGAGGCTTGCAGAAAGGAGATAGGATATGTGCAAGTAGTAGTAGTCTGCAGGTGTTAATTTCTGGTTAGCTTTGGAAAAGGTAACCTGAATTCGCAGTTTCGTTTATAAAGAACTTCTCCACGTTCTATTTCATAAAAATATAAAAAAAGTTGAGAAAACGTACCACAAGATCTTCATCTACAGTCATAGAATCGTAACAGCTATGTAACACTTCACATGCGACAATGGGAATGTATCGCAAACGAAACTCGGTCGAGGTGGCGCTGTGATCGGAGTGCCCAAGATGGCGTCTGAGCATGCGCGTGATGACGCCGTGACGTCAAACCAAACAACGCCAAGATGAGCTTGGCTTTGCGCTTGCGCGGATTCGTTTATTAGAAAATATTGCACGCGTGATGAGATATTAATGAAATAAGTTTCAGGTTAGGTTGGAACAGCCGGGGAACGAGTAAAGATACACGGCAGCGACAGTCGACATATACAAGGTGTTTTTCATGTTCTTGGCGTCGAGACGCTACCGCGTCTCTAGATAGTGTTTATTAAGCCAAACTCGTCTTGGCGTTGTTTGGTTTGACGTCACGGCGTCATCACGCGCATGCTCGGACGCCATCTTGGGCCCTCCGATCAGAGCGCCACCTGGACCGAGTTTCGTTTGCGATACACTCCCATTTCGCGCGTGTTTCCATCGCTGGCTATGGAAAAGAGATCTATTCGCTTCTGTTTATTAAGAATCTTCTCAAGATAAACGTGCCAAGCAACATCAACAAGAACTCCCAACAATTAGAAATAAAACACTCACTGATAAACTGTTCAACGAATACAGCTTCTTCATTCCAAGCACTGCAAAGCCTTCACAACCCTCCTTCAAGATTAATCTCCTTCCACAATACACTCCTACGCTAACAGATTGGAAACTAACCGATCGTGCCCGTCAATTATCCACCGTTCCCAAAGGTCGATGACCCTGTAAACCGGAAGGGCCAACGAGCCGCGTCGGGAGGTAACGAAAGCAAGGAATTTCAAGGTAGCTAGCACCTGCAAGTGAAACGAGAGGGTAGGATGCTAGAGAAATATAAACGGACCGCTCTCTCCATCGACTCGTATAAATTCTCTGCGTAATGGCCGGCCTCGCTTCTCTGTTGGCTTCGTTCACGCGAGTTCATCCGCGTACACGCTCGCCCAGAAGCTGCATCCTGACCCAACCATCGCTACCTACCCCATTTTTTTTTCACCCTGTCCTACTTGCATCTCTCATCCGACCGTTACGTTTCAGGCAGTTTCGCCAGTTTAAGCTCGTGACCCCGTCGCGAGGCTATTCCCGCGCATTGTTCCATGTTCGTTAAATATGCCTGCGTCGAAACTGTTTCGAGCACGAAATTTTTAGGGTTCGCCGGCGGGGTTCGCGGGAGGCCGCTTGTTTCGCAACTTTCAGCCGTTCGAGGGCTAGGGTCGTGCACCGTGTTATTTCCGGGTGGAGCCGTGACGTGACGCCGCGAGGGAAAAATTGTACTTCCTGTGGGTAGAGGGGAATTTTGTTTGTTTATCCCGTCGTAAAGAGAAGTTTTTCTTTGATGAAAAATGGGCGGGCTAAGGGAGCTAAGAACGGGAAAAATGGCAGAGAAACATATTGCGTGACCTTTTTGATTCTTTTAGGATTTTTCTGTGACGTGGCGTGGAAAATGTCCATTTTTTTAATTATTCAAATCTTCTTGTATGTCAAAGATAAAATCAAACTGAACTCTAATTCTGCAACCGTTCCTTTATCATCCAAAAATGAACTTCTGGTATGCAAATTGACCATTTAATCGCCCGAGGCTAGAACCATCCACCTCATTTACAGTAAAAAAGATTACATAGCAACGTGCTGTGCTCGATCGTATTTAGTAATTACTAGATATTTGTGGAGCTTCTAGCAGTCACGAGATCCCGTTTATTCCCTATTATTTCTCGATTGTGGACCGATAATAAGCTCTGGAAGATAATGTGTGCGATATTATATCTGCCGATTCGAGTCCAGCGTCTGGAACGAAACTCAATCGTCGAGGAAGTCGATATGTTATCACGGAGGATTCCTTTGGGAGTGACGTTAATACGAAGCCACCAACAGCGAACCCCGCGGTGTTAATTATCGGATGGGGAAGCTGAGATATTAGCCACGAAGTATAAGTGGCACTAGTAGAATTCGACAGACATGAATCACCCATGGTTTATTGGAGGATTAAATAATTCGTAGTGTAGTTGTCTCGGATTAAACTGCAATGTCGAAGCTTACTATAAGTACAGTAAGGTGTAGTGGAGTTTCTGGATGCGGGTTAAAAAGTGTGATGAGGACAACCGATGGAAGTATGTCTGAGGAATGTATCAAACATTTATTTTATTAATTGGATTAATTGGACGCGATCAACCATTAATTATATTGAGTTTAATTGGTTACTTTGAAGATCTACTTTTACAGAATTGATTAATTTTATGAAATCGACGAACAGTTTCAATTTTTAAAGAGGTAATAAACTGTTAAGTCAATTAAGAAGAATCAAGCAGGTCTCAAGAATAATATAGAAAAACTTTCCCTTAGTCAATACTGTCTAATTAATTTAATACAGTGTTATATGAATTAAAGACACAAACGCTACATAGTATTTTTAAGCATTTAAAGTATTCAGCAGCGTAATAAGCGATATAATCATTCAAATAGACAATCTCCTATTATCTAAGCAGAGTAACAAAGCAGAGAGTAATAAAAATAAGTTCGTGTATATATCTACTATTTTACAACTGCAAATATTGGCACTAAATTACTACAAGTTACGTATGTATAATAAATATCATATAACACTAAGAAAATTATGGATTATTCTACACGACCTTCCTTTCTCTCCCTGAATACTCTAACAACGAAAAGCTCAGTGTAATTAGAAAAAATGTCGAGCCGGCAGTTACTTAATAAATGTTCAAGTCTCCACTAATAACTCGTCCCCACCTAACATGGTTTCCCCTCGTGCCTTAATATTCCACCGACGTTTCTCTTTAATCTTACACAGCAATGAATCAAATAAACATAAGGGTGGCATTAACGATCAGCAGTTAGAGCGTGCGAGAGAACAAAGGCACGGTGCTCGAAGGATTTAACCACTCAGAGGAGTTCCTCCTCCAAGGAAGACTAGAATTTCACGGAGTAAATCACGAGTTTCTGACTACCTTTTGAAGGGACACGAACAGACAATGGTCCTCTCAAACAATACTCCTACATTGAAGGGGATTCTCTTGCACAGTTGCAACGATACAACCAATCGGATTGCTCTTGCACTTGAGGCAGCAACGACAGTAAACTCCTGCTAATATATTACGCGATGCCTTCAGAAACTTGCATTAGTTGGTCATGAATGGCTTCAAACATGTTAGGATGACTGTGTTTGTATTATTCATATATTATGCTACACGAATTTCGAAGATTATTTAGCACGTCAATTAGTGTAAGAAATGCAGAGTGGTTAAACTATTAAATCTTCCAAGAATAATTGCTACTTACGTATATTTCATTCGAGCTACGAATTACATTAATTATGTTTTTTCTCTTTCTTCAATTTTATTCTAATTTCATCTATAAGGTTTAACAGCTGATGGTTTCTTTTGAATTTATCATCACAGACACGTTTCAATTTCACAATAACGCTTTAGTTACGTTGAAAAACGAAATTCCCCTTTGCTGGAGGTACGATTCGGCGGACCTCGGGGAAAGCCGACCCATCTGCAGTCTTAAAGCAATTTACGTAGCACGGGGTCGCGTTCACTTTTTATCCTGTGCGCGTTCATGTTGCATAGAAGCCTGAGAGGCTGTAAGAAGCAGCGACTGCAATGCGACCAACGCGAATATTTCGGCAGTCCCATGTTTATTTAATTTATACGAGAAGCCGCAAAAGCTTTCGGCGTACGGCGAACAAAATTCAGGGATGCAGGCCAAGGCAGAAATTTAGGTGACCGAATTATAGAAAAGGTTTTATTAGCCACCAAGAATTTACAAGCAGGCCTTCTTTTGGGCTATGTTGTTTGTAATCGAATTCTGTTTCAACAGAAGAGTCAGCTGGTTTTTCTATGAAAGGAATTAATTTGCTAATCGAGTGCCTGAAGCTTCCCATTGAAAATTCAAAATGATAGAAATATTGAAAAGGTTAATGAAATTGGACCAATTCATCAGAACTACTCGCCATTATACCTACACTTTATTTTTCTCCAAAACAAAGCAACTTATGACACCAGAAATGCAAAATTGCAATCACCATGTATTTAAATGATAATCCTTAGAGTTTTAATTTGGCTAATTTTAAATTTGAACTGGAGAAAGGAGGGGAGCTGAAGCTTCTAATGAAATATCCTTGCGAATGAAAATGCTTTTGGAATTTGACTTAATGTCGCTAATGCATAGAAGAATACCACATCGGACTAACAGAAATGAACTTCATAGTAAACTTACCTGAATAAAATAGAAGTCCATTCGGTTGTCTCGTTTTGAATTGCAAGCTGATGGATTCCTCGGTGCTCAGTACGGGATCACTTTTGCTCAGATCTATCGTGAGGTACTCTGTTCCCCTAAACGAGGCCTCGGAGGGCGCTTTATCTGCAACAAAAAGAATTCTTCGAGTCACGTTGAGCTCGCAGATAAACCGCAATAATTGCGTCGTATAAATAACAAACGTACGTGACGAAACTGTAGTTGAAAAGTTTCAAATGCAAAGTGGAAAATATTGAAAACTATATGCGAAAGTATGCATACGCACGTGACTAAGAGATAGTTGGAATAATCAGTGGGTCGTGGGAGTGTGCAACTTTCAAGCCAGACAAATTACATATCACATTTACATTTTCATATTCACTCGTTACATTTCAAATAATCGAGAACTACTTTACGGTGCCACACACATGTAACACACTAAAATCTCCCTTCGATAAACTCCTTTGTCAAAAATTAATGAATTATTGGACGAGATTACTCAAATGCAACATGCTTCAAGTTTCAAACAAAGTACGTCTGCGGCAGAAAAATCCAACCAAACGCCTGAATAGAACACCATTTCTGTAACCTTTCACCTACAAGCGAATATAGACCTTTGAATCTGCAAACGCGTCGTACTTTCTCTTTCCATTTCAGAAAAAAATAGAGACACCACGAGTTCAGGTGCTATATCTGTACAAATTGAATCTCGAATAGCACGAACCCTGTGTCGAATAATTTAATGGACCCAAAGCAGAACGACAGGAGAAGCCCTTTCAAACGTTTACTGCTAACGGAAATCCAGATGCAAGCGTCCCCGCGACTCGAAATTAATAAAGCCGTCGGACGGTGACGCGTTGGCATCAGTTTCGACTTAATTAAAAGCAACGAGCAAGATGAGCCTCCCCCTTCCCTTCGCCTCTTCCCCCTCCTTTGTTTTAATACACTCAAGGTTTTTAATTCAGTCTCGAGACGTCTGATCTCGCGTCCGCGGCGAGTGCACGCCGGGGCGAGACCTCTCTCATTATTTTCCATCGTCCCATTGTTATCATGCGGCCAAACAAAAGTGCAGCGAGGCAAGGCCAGGCAAAAAGGCTATAAGACGAGCTTTAATGGCTTTGGCGCCGCGCCAAATCGCGACGCTCCGGGGTTGAATGCACCGACTCGCCGATTGAAATGTTCATTACCACCGCAAATCATCCGCCAATTCGTGCGGGGGAGGGGGAGGGATGCCACTGCGCGCCCGGTCGACGTAACAGTGGCAACAATTTTCGGGCCACTTGCGAGGGATAATTTGATTAAGGCGAGTACCGTGGCTGGTTGTTCCTTTGATTTTCGATTGTAGGATTATCGTTGCGAATAAAAGTTCCTGGTCACTTAAGCTGCAAAGGGAGCAGTTTCTGATCAACCTAAAAAAGTTTACTATGAGCTATTAAATGTTTGCGTATAAATTTAAAAATACTTCAGAATTATTTAATAATTTT
Source organism: Andrena bicolor (assembly GCA_960531205.1). NCBI lineage: Eukaryota > Metazoa > Arthropoda > Insecta > Hymenoptera > Andrenidae > Andrena > Andrena bicolor. The sequence goes on along the minus strand of OY482668.1, from coordinate 1,260,316 downwards.
TTGGAATAAATTTGTATCGTGATAAACTTATTATTTGGTATTTATATAATAAACTGATTAGGAATTGGGTTCTGATCAGGAATTGGGTCCTTGACGGTATTCTCCTCTAATTCCTTTGATTTTCGATTATGTTTTAGAGCGCCGAGAAATAACAAATGAGGATTTTCTTATTTTCACCCCTTTGCACTGAGGGGTTAAACCAGACCCATCAAAATTCATAAGAAGAGGTACAAAAGTTTCTATTAGTTTAAAGATATATATAATAAACTAAGAATAAGAACTTCTGAACCTCTTTTTATAAACATTGATGAGTGTTTTCACCCCTAAATATGCAAACAGTCGAAAACAAAAAAAAACACGTAGTATTTGTTATTTTTCGATCCTCTGAAACATAGGGTGAACAATCCAGTAAATGACCGAATTGTTGAATGTGAAGCCCAGTAAATGACCGCATAACTTTACTAAGAATTGTACTTATTAATGTTTGTTTAATACGCAAAACTAAAAATATGGGATATTAAAAGTGCAATTAAACTGTATTTATAAACAAATAGTAATTTTTAAATCTATAATGGACATTTCTTTGCCTAATGGTCATTCACTGGTATCCGGTCAATTACTGGTTGGTTTACCCTATCTGAAACCCAAAGCAGAGGGAGACGGACACCTGAAAACCTCTCCTTGCCTTAGCGGCAGACTGAAGCCCGTCATGGCTGGCTGTTTTTATCAAGCGATCAATAATAGAAGTTCGTGGAAATGAGTTGTGGGGTGCAGCACACCGGTCAGTGAAAATAATTGCTTATCTCTCGCCTGGTGGTTTTTGCTGGTCATAATAAAAGGAAAGAGTGCAAATGGCACCGAGACACGCAACACCATACCTGATAACATTGATTATTGTAAAAGTCATTAGTGTTTTCTACAGTCCTTACTTCATGTAACACTTCAAATTACACGAGGACAAGTATTAATAATTAATCAAGACAGCCATCCATCACCTATCGCATATCAATTTCACCGGTAAATCCAAAGATATTCCCCTTTCTCCAAGTATTCCACTTAATGGTGTAGCATTGCTCACTATCAACAGTTTCAACTCCCCCTAGCCGTCACTTCAATCTCCACGAAAGCAGTGCACGCGTATCAAAAGGATCGCCAAGCTGTTTGCGATTGTAGCGCTCGCTGCTTCGCAAAAAAAGGCACTTTCACGGATGGAAAAGCCTGGCCATCCAGCAGAAGATCACCCTCCGCAGCCTCCGTTTCCTGTCTGAGAGGGACACGGACGCCAGCACACACGCGTCGACGCGATTTTTCCCACCGTTCAAAGGGAGGACACGCGTGGAGGTGTCATTAGCCACGTCGAAGGGTAAAATCCTCGGAATCCTCTTTCTGCCCTCCTGGTTTCAAGCTCGTTCGTTTCTGTCCGTTCTGAAGAGGGAGAATGAATCGTCCTCGGAAGAAAAGCAGCGCAGGGAAAAAGGCCGGGGAACGTAAAGTGTAAAGGAAACGACATCCAGCGCCTAATCCCATTAAACAAAAGTAGTTTGCATCGACTTCGTTGAACAGACTGCTTGAAGGCTGCGCGTGAGGAAATGTCCTTTTGATGTTCCACGGGTAACTCAGTCTCCTGGAAATTCCTTCTTCTTTGCAGGTCGTTTGTAAAGGACTTTAGCGTTAATCTTTCATTCTGTCCTTGATGGGATATGTTTGTGTTCGGTGTGCACTGTTTCGCGAATAGTGTAAGTTCGGGTTGCCTGCAATATGGGGATTCCAACTTCGAGCTTTGCGGCAGAGGTACTTTGGAATAAAGGGAGTATCGTAAGGTTTGATTATAAGAAGCTGAAAATACTGGCGAAACCACTTTCACGTGGAGGATGGAAATAATGGAGATCAGTAGACGGTGTTATATTCACTCTGCGCTTCAAACTTCCAGGTGTATCTACAGTTTGATAGTATAATGTAAGGCTCGAAAGAAGAAGACTGCGAAGAAAAGTTATTTAACGTACTTGTGGCGGATGAAACTCGGGTACAGGATGCGAAAGTTTCCTTCTCGTATCTGAACTATTCTTAGTAAAGAGTTATCGATTTTCCGCGATGCAAAAACTGTGCTGGTTTTTAAGGAATATTATTAGAATACAGATATGCAACGTCGAAAGTCGAAAGGGACTTCGGGAAATGTGAAGTGTAAAATTGAGGTAAAATACGAATTTGAAGCTCGGTATAGAAAGTTTGATAGACGTTCCATCGCCCGGTGTGTAATTCACGGTTTCCAACTTTTTTCGCGCGAAATTTTTCTGTTTACGTTCCATCTGAAACGGGAAATTGAATTTCTCGCTGAAGGAGCCATGAATAGCAGTGAAATTGAAACGAATTTGCACAAAGGTCTTTTAGAAAATATCAAATGAACGAACTGAATACCAAATGTTGGGTTCATCAAGGTTGAAACAAGCCCGTTTAATACTTCCAAAGGAAGATATCATTTCGTCCACGCAATCAACCATTTCTACATACAAAATCTCTCCGAACGTAACAATCAATACCGTGAAGGACCCAGTTCCTGATCAGAACCCAATTCCTGATCAGTTTAGTATATAAATACCAAATAAAGTGTACCGGTTAATAATTCTTAATTTTTTTTTAAAGAAAACAATTTAAAGTTGGGAAAAAAAGAAAAAATGATTTATTCAAAGTATGCACCATCGCTAGGTTCACATTTTTCCCATCTGTCCTTCAATTTGTGGATGCCCTCCCAAAAAAATCGTCCACATTTAGAGGCGAACCAGTCATCGAGCCTTACTCACTACCATCGAGTAAGTTTGTCACAATACAAATTTATTCCAAAAATGATTACATAATTATGAAGTATTTTTAAATTTATACGCAAACATTTTATAGCTCATAGTAAAATCTTTTAGGTTCATCAGAAACTGCTCCCTTTGCATCTTAAGTGCTCAGGAACTGGATCCTTGACGGTACTCTTAATAATCGAAGCTTCAAAAGTCCTCCTACAACTTCCCAGTCAAACCTGCTAGACTGGCAACAAATTCTGTGCCTCCAACAGCCTCACAGAAAATAATTGCTACCCACAGAAGCGAGGCTAAACCAAGGCAGCAGAGTAGATCAGAAAGTAAGGTCGCGACGCGAGAGAAAGAAACGCAGCAAGGGAAGCGGGATGGAGAGCGATGGTAGCAGGAGTGTCGAAGTGACTTAACACGATGCTATTAACCGAGGCAAAGCTCATTAAATACATGCGGTTGACGCTAACACGATTCTCCTATTCATTGGGCAGCAGTCGAGACAAGCCAGCCGGCTCGAGGCGAACTTTTCAGCACGCGATACCTTCGCGTTTCCTCGCCAGAGGAGCAAAGCTGACGGGGAGCGCGCCAGCGTGCGGCGCAACTGGAGCGAAAAGGGTTGCTGACGATGGGGCTGAAATGACGTTAAAGCTCCGCCAGCTTCGACTAATTGTGAAACACCCCCTCGATGCACCGCAGCCGGCTTGAATTATGAAGGAAGTTCGGCAGTCGTTCCTTGGACGCGTTCACCGCGAGTTTCTTTCACTCTCGATCCGATTTATGGGGAATATTAATCGTACCTCTCCTTTGCTTGTGTTTGCTGCAGCATAGATGCTTCCGAGGGGAACGCAGTGCTTTGTGATTCCTGGATAACTGAGGGCGGTTTCCCGCCCACGACCAAGTGGATGAAGGGTATTTTTCTTTGATTCATTAAGAGGGTCTTCTACCGTGTCATGCGATTTCTTTAAATTTTTCCAGGAACTTTTTTTATTGAGTTAATAAAAGATTTTTATTACGGAGTAGCCGTGGCAGATTGTTTACAAAATTTTAAACGCGTTTTTCTCAGAATAGTGTTTTAGGAAATGGTTGCGAGGATATCTTAAAGTCTACTTGACTGATTGGGCCCATCTTGTGCACACATCTTCAGCAGATGTGTCACCATAGTCTCTAGCAGAATTAAGCCAAAATATTTTTCTTTTGTAATTTTTTTTAATTTTAAAATCCGAAGAAGACGAAGAAAAATCGCGAATTTCGACACTTAATGTTCAAATTGCAGCCATTTTTAGAATTTTTGAAATTTCAATCCAAATCTGGTACCAACGATAGTCAAGCCCGAATAATTTAAGAATCTTTTTTATTTTTTTATTTTGAATTAACAGCACAACCAGAATAATGGTAACAAATCGAGCAATTTTTTTCGAGATCGTCGGTTTTCATGTGCTCTTTATTTCATATCTTCAACCAAAAGAAATTTGTATTCATAGTTTAAGATCTAATGAATACACAGTAAAATGTCCAGCATAAAAATCTTTCATTTATTTACATAAGCCGTTGGAATTCATTAAAATATTACACAATTACGGCGACGTATTATGGCCTGTTTAAAGTTTCAGTGGAAGTATCGTGCGAAACAATATTCTCCCTTTCAGCCAGCAACTGTTATCCAATGTTTCTAATAAATTTTGTTTGTTACGTGTAGAAGTGAAGGGAAGCAGGAGAGATTAGACCGGCGACGGTTGGATTATTAAGTAGTTATTTTGCCGGATGTTCGCTGTTACCTCGAAAAATTGCGATATCAATTAAACCAGGATATTCAATTGCTGCGGAAGCGGCTTGATTACGGCGGGACGAGGGGGGGAGACGTTAATTGCACGATACTTACGTCCGCCGTTGGAAATTACTATGAAATCGAACGGTCGATTTGGGCAAGTGCGAGATGGCACGGCAAATGACCATCGAAATGGAGCAAAACCGACTGCGACACACCAATCTGCCGGATATCGTGCAATTAGGACGTCTACGAAATACACCCACCAGAAGGCCCGCCATTTTATGGTAATTACGTTACGCTAACTGGCAGCCGCGTCACTTTGCAATTTAACGGGCATTCAACGTTTTCCTGCGACACCATTTTTTCAAAGCGTTCCGAACACACCTCGAGCAAATGATGCTGCGAGGGTGGAATAGCTGGAATAGCATCTTGCAAAGAGTTCAACGAGTATACTGTGAAAGATTATTTAAAATAAACTGTGACCTTTTCAGGAAACGATCTTTTGGATGCTCCAATGTCTGTTGGTTGTGTTGCTTTAAGTAATTTATTTTTAGAAGAAAGTTAGCCCTACCATCGATCTTTAAAACTCTAACAAGACATCTCCAATGGAAGCAGAGAATATTTAAGTACCTAAACTTTTATGCAGAATTTTACTCGAGCTAATTATACTTCCCAGTTATAAATAAATTATTGTGTACTGTCTTCGTGTGTCACTGATACTGTAACGACATTTTAATCGCCCTAGTTTCAAAGTTATTTGATAGCCTTTCAAGTAGAAGAAGATGGCTACGTAGCAACCATAATTTTGCAAAGTAATAGCTTGAATTATTGATAAATTTTAATAATTTTACCCAGACGAACCTGCCGATTAAAATAGCTTTTTATTAACAGAGGTAGTCCCCAATGCAGATGTGCTAATAGGAATTCTCATTACTTATTAAGAGCAAGCGATGTGAACCGTAATTAGCATTCCTCCCTTTCAATGTGTCCCTGCAATATTGGTGGAAACTGGTAGCAGGTTAATAATCTCCACGTCTACGTCATCTGTGTTGTACGCGGGCACCTTTGTACTCGAGAAAGCAGCTATGCATTGCATTATGAAGCTTTATTAATTATGCTCTATTCACCGTGGAACCTGTAATACGCGTTTTTCCCGTAAGGAGGATAATGACCGATATAAATAGCTCAGCTAAATTGAATATTAATTACTCCGAATTAATCTTGCCGCGCTCTAAACGTTCTATTCCCGTTGTGCTTAAATTTCGGCCATTAATAACCGAAATTGTTCACAATTCCTCTTTCGTGCAATCATTAATAATTTCATTCTTGTGTCTGTATGCCATTGATCCTCTATCTTCCTGCTGCGTTTCATAATGCTTGAACGAATTCTTGCAAGGAACCATGGGCTTTTATTTTCTTCTCAAGCAAGACACTGTTCATTAGGAGGCATGACACGTTCGTAAATTTTTGTTGATGTTAAATGGGAATATTGATAAATAATATAGTTCAAAGGAAATAAGAATATAATCATTATTACCACTATTTCGATTATTTATAGATGACCACTTGTATGAGGTGATCTATAAATAATCGAAATAGTGGTAATAATGATTATATTCTTATTTCCTTTAAACTATATTATTTATCAATATTCCCATTTAACATAAAAAAAAATTCATCAACAGAAGATTGCCACTTGTATTGGTATTTAATTATAAAAATTATACAAATACAGATTGTCAAACGAGGATACCAAATCGAGAGTATGTTATTTCAAATACCTATAGTTAATCTCAAATGCTGTGAACTAGAAACTATGCCATTAGATATTCAAAATATTCCTCACGTATTTGTACAATTATTATAGCAATTATTAATATTCCAAACACAATATAATTAATACTTGTGTTTAACTCTGTCATTTATCAGTTATCAGTGAATACATACTGCAGCATACAGATTTCATCATTGAATCTCCCAAAGAAGAAAACTCTTGGAAAGAATATCACAAAGCAAATGGGGAAGAGCGACCGGGTTAAACCTTTTAATTCACGTCGCGACTTCTCTATATTTCAGTGTGTTCTTAGTCTTGTTTTATCGCCACGCCTGAATTACATCTAACTGGGCAAATCTGTATGGACGACCTAAGGGCGCAGAGCCCTTTATGCAGACGAGCGAACGATACACACCATTACTAATCCGTATTAATCGCCGGCCATTCATTAGGAAGTCAGCGATGGGTGGCCCTCCTCTGGAGGGGGTGCTCGTGCCACGTAGTTCCGCACCTGGCGCACTCTCACGATCAATCGCACCCACTCCCCTTTTACCGTAAATCTCTCGGCTAAACTCCCACCCACCGTGCACCCCTGGAAGACAATGACCAAGTAAGCTCGAACGTTAACGAAGTGGCGCGTATACGTTCGAGAGTGTAATTAACAAAAATCCAGCTAAACATGGTGCGCAGCTACGGAGTGACGAAATTCGATGGAATATTAACGCAGGAATTGAAGAACAAAGCGATTAAATAATAGTTGAATAGTGTATTTGGAAATAATTGATTTGCCAGTAAGTACACAGTGTTCTTTTCATCTAATTTTACTGTTTCCAGTTACGCAGCAAGTTAATCTCTGATTAATCTTCGATTAATCCAGCTGCAGTATTTACTTGAATAAGTACTTCACCCTGCCAAGTGGGGGATTAATTCGACTGGATTCGTGGAAGGCCCTGTGGACACGTTGAACGTGAGACTTAAGTGAAAACCAGGCCACAGTTAAATGGAAAGTTTCCCAATTTCCTCACTATCTCCTTCACAAAACAATGACGTGTCTCCACATTCCTCGAGCAAATTATTCAAACGGAAACACTAACCACTTTTCCACTCAGCGTCACATGGACTAAAAAGGGTAGAATAAAACTTTCAAAATTCTGATCCTCCTCGCGCAAAGATCACTTCGTGAAATAATACAGTTCGACTGCCATCTGGGCTTGTAACATTCAATAGCCGTTTCGTATAGGTTTTCGTGTGCTCAATTTGTCAAAAACTGAGGGTGGTGGCGACAAATAAAAAAAAATTCAATTTTGTCGAAATGTTTAATCTGTATTCCACATCAAAACCTAACCTAACCATTTTTCCACTCAGCGTCACATGGACTAAAAAGGGTAGAATAAAACTTTCAAAATTCTGATCCTCCTCGCGCAAAGGTCACTTCGTAAAATAACCCTATCAATAACAGAGTTCGACTGCCATCTGGACTTGTAACATTCAATAACCCTTTTATATACTTAGGTTTTCGTGTGCTCAATTTTTCAAAAACTGAGGATAGTGGCGACAAGTAAAAAACAAATTAATTTTGTCAAACTGTTATTTATCTGTATTCCACATCAAAACAAGGAGGATACTCGGCAACCTTCTTTACCCACCCAACAGCATTGTCGTTGGTGCCCTGCAAAAGATTCGACGAGGAGCCGAGGCGTAACAAAAGGACCCGAGAAATCCTGCGGGTGGCGCTGCCGAGGTGTGCCTTTCGCTTTTATCGCGCAAAATAACGAGCCATAGTCGCGTATAAAAAGTCACCGGGAGATTTTAATAAATTCCGAGGGGCCTGGCAGACGATAAAAGTGGCATTAACTGTGTCGTTCGATCTCATCTGCGACGTCCTCGTTCGCCATCGTCGTCGTCCATGCGGGATTAGCCGAGTAATCTCTCCAAGAGCTTCGAGGACGGGAGTAACGAGATCCCGGGAGGGGCGAAGACCTTTTCTCATCTTGGAAGTCGTGCTTCTCAGCGCGTTTTCTTCTCCCCCTCCCCCGCGTTAGGTTCCCGGCACCCGTCGACCACGCGGAAAAAAGTTTCCACCCGGAATAAACTCCCTCGCTTCCCTCTTTTAAATAGGAAGCTGCTGCTGCTGCTCGGCTTTCAGGTGGAGAAGGAGCAGTGCCGGGGAGAAAAGTATTTCTTAATGGGAGCATGACACTAGACGAGGGACCATCGAACAGTTAAATGTTCAGTTCCTCCTGTAAAACTCCGCGCGAACAATTCCGACCGTTCGATAAATATTTAGAACCCGCTTAAACTTTCATCTGTTTTCAACTCGTGACTTGGGGGGCGGAGGAGGACCGTGGTCCGAACTTAGAACCTCTGCTGGGGGTGTCTGGGTTTCTGAAGTGGTGTCGTGAATTTTTCCTCACCTCCCACGGTGAAATTTTTAAATAATTCTGGGTTCAGATCTTTTTTGCTTCGCTCCGGTGCGAGGTTTTGCTGTTTCCTCGTGGAAGAAGTAATGAAACTTCTTTGTACGATATTTTTGTTTTATTTTTCACAGTCTGGTAGGTAAAGAGTGTTAAAAATGTTTCAGTGGAGGTGTTACAGATATCTACTTCGATACTATTTGTGTTTATTTCTTTAATGGAATCTGTGATTTATCGTATGCAAGAATTATGCTACAAGATGAACGACTTCGTCGTAGAATTTGTGGAATAAAGAAACTAAAACTGATTTATTAACTCAAGAATTGTCTAATTCAGTAAAAGAAATCCTGGCGTTTATTTACATTCCAAATGAAAACCTCGCGATTTCCGAATGAAAAATTTTATTGCAGTGAAAACAAAGGCCTGAAGTAATTACAAGTCCTCTGTACTTTTACAAACTCATTCACAAAAGTGTTTAATAATAGAGTTTCCCAGAAAACCATCCAGCAGAATTTCTTCCATTCCGAACTTCCCTCAACAACGGTTTTCCTTGGACGAAGCCAAAACTTTCTTATAACGAAGTAGTCGCAGTGGTGTCGATAATCAAAGTAGTTCCCCCGATACTCATTTAGTTCGCAACACTTTTGCGTGGAGCGAAATAAATTATCTGCCAGCTTAAGCTCGCTCCTCGACGCGAGAGGAAGTGTATAGAAGAGCGCGGAGTCTACCTACCCCGTTTAATAAATCTCGATGGATCACGAGGATAAGAGTGTACTAAAGACGTCGTTCGATTTATTCCCCGCCTCCTACTTGTTGTATCCTCCATACATCCCAAGGATTATCGAGTTAATCCTAGGAGTCGTACGACCGAGAAACGAAGGGAGTCTCGAAATTGCGAGGGGTAGGTACTTTCAGCGGAGCTGATCTCACCGCTGTTCTCGCCGCCGAAACCGGGATACCCAATCGAAATCTCGTAAGAAACACATCGACTCGCGGGAGAAATTTGTCCCCCGAAATACGCGTCGATGTAGAAACCATCCCTCTCCCGCGTACTTCGGTATAGGCTAAGGGGGACTCGCATTGGGATCTCATTACCGGAAGGAACTTTTTCAGAACTCGTTAACCGAGCAAGAAGTTGGGCGAAATTTCTGAAAAAATAAGACGCCGGCGCAAAGTTTCATCCCATGAAATATTACATGTTTCCGTCATTAAAACTTCGACCGCTCTCTACTCTCGTTGCGAGAGGAAGATTTCGGATTCGTCGGATCATCTGCGGCTTGTGAAGAGAAGTAATACTTTCGAGGACCCAATTAGTAGCAAGAAATTTAAATATTAGTACTGAATGTTTTTATGCTGTACCTCGGATTCTGCTCTACTTAAGAACCGAATTCCACTTGTAACTTTGCTTTGAGGAGGCGTGCACTTGTTAAACACAATGTTACTTATATTTGTGTTTTATGACTTAAAGTAAGTATTATGTTTATGGAAAATGTGCTTTTGCTGGCCCAAGTCCTTTCAGAACCTCTGTGTTGCTAAACCTAGAGTCTCGATCTACAAATGAATTTTTTGCAAATATTTGCTAAGATTCCACCAACATTCCAGGGGAACATTCGACAACAGCATTCGATTTCGGAAATGGTGCAGAGAATGGGACAGTTTCCCCAGCTATCTTTCAAAAGCCATGCAGTCTCCTAAAAGGATTCCAATTTATCGTCCACCCTTCGGACTTTATGAAATAGTTGCTGGTAATGGCGGTGCTCGGGGCCAGGCTACAACCCCGCGTAATATCGCAACCAAATTCGATATAAACGTTTAGCCGTAATCGCTCTTATCTGCATTCACAGCTCCTCGTAAACAGCCTTTCGCTATCTGTCGCGGGTGGCGAGAAGGAGGGTCCTTCTGCTTTCCCCGAGGAGCTACTCCGGCTGGCTCGTATCTATCGACCTGCCGGCGTTTCGCCGAGAAACGATCACATCTGCTTTTCCTCCGCTCGAGACGTCGCGGGCGCAGATACGCGACTGATATTTCCGCGCGCTTAATGTCGCGCGTCGTTCGAGGAAACGAACCTTGAAGAAGACGACAAAAGGGGGTGGTCGTTCGACCAGAGGTCGCGTTGCCCCAGGGAACGGGTGGGAATGATACGAGACGCTGGTGGAAAACCCCATTCGCGGATTCCTACGTGGCCCTCCTCGTAGAATTTCACGAATGGAAACGTGTTGGCTTGATAACGCCAATCGAACATACGAAAGTGTCTCGACGCAATGGTGCGGTGGTCGACGCGATTCTAAATGTGCATTTGTGTTGGTGTGGAAATGACGAAACTGATTTGGCGTAGATTTATTAATCAACGGGGTTGGTTGAATTTTCCTTGAAAATATCGAACCTCGGAGGGGACACGATTTTCACAAAATTGGATTTGATTTTTCGTTCCCTTTCTGTTATTGGCCTTTTGGATATTCTCCAACTGTGCAAATTGTGGATTTTTAATAACAAATCATGATGAAATAGCGAGGCTATTCGCCAATAATTTCTTACGCCTCGTTACTCATGCATGAGATCCGCGTTTTAATCGGTATCAGGTAATTACAGTCATTAAGTAAGTAGCTGTAATTACGCCATGCCGTTACCATTAGCCCCGATACGTGCTTTCACGTTCGCTAATGGAATAATTCTTCTATCGGACTGGAGCATTCGTTTTCGAAGATTAGACGCGAGCAATTAATGGACGATGGAGAACCTAAATTAATCTTTTGCATCAGCAAACTCGGTGTGCCATTTCTTGCGATGGAAAATACTGAGAAATTTAAATTCAAGCTAGTAATATATTATTTACAAATAGCGTGATACCTGATTGAAGAATTCTGACGAAAACAGTGAATCGATAATTCAGTCGGAATTAATTTCCTCTAGTATTTGAGTCACTATCTATGTCAACGATTCACTCTCATATATAAGAAATGAACTTTCATTTATCACCTCTAAAATTATCCCTTCCTTCCAAAAAAAGTGAAAAATCTCAATGTCCCACGGAAATTGTTACCAGTTTCTAACTACCAGAAAAAATCTAAAAAAATTGCAGTGGTTAATGTCGCGTAAAACTACTTCAATAGAATCAATAATCATCACTTCAGGTTTACGGTTCTGGCATGGCTCATTGATTATTCCAAATTCACCATGACTACATAATACCTAACAAAAGTTTCAAAATACATAAAGTTTACCTCTATCTTTTTATTCCAGACAGTTCTATGCAGCTAAAAAATAAATACATATTATTCCTTCCTATCCTCGTTCCTGATATCCTCAAACATTTCCAATCCCCATCTCCTCGATCAAAATCTCGGCAAGAAACTACACCAGCTAATATTCCACCGACAATAGCCATCAATCCATTAAAATATTCCACCCAATTAGCATTAGTACGACGTATGTATGGCTCAGTATATCCTTCTCAATCAGCATTCCCTTCGTTTCCAAAGGCCTTTTGATAACTGCAAGCCCCGAATCGCCAAAGGGCCTTCGTCAGGGGAATGAATCTCCACGGGTGTACAAAGGGACCCGGTGGAAGCCGAATATGCGTTCCTCGATCGATATGAATCGGCGAGATCTCGATCGTGCCGAATGAATACGAATCGCGGAGTTCCAGCGGGCAAGTTTTCCTGCACAGCTAAAGATCCGTGGATCCTGCCGAGGGTGGTCCTCGCTGGCATTCTCCGTTCAATCGTCGCCTGAATGTCCTTGGTTCTGTCTCGGTGCACTGCTTCTGTGCGAGTTCCTCCCATTCATGCCCCGAGTAACTGCGAGGAACGCTCTAAGACGAGCCCCAGATTCGACCGATATGTCGCAGAATACACCGCCCCGCAACATAAATTCACAATGTGTGACTGTTCGTTGCGGATTCGAATTTTATCTGAACCAAAATAATCTCTTCGCTCTACTCCACATTATACGAGCCACGAGTTTCTGTTGATTTAGCAATATTGGGATGATTATTGAGCTTCTGTATACAAAGCTTTCGTTTCTTTGTTTATGACATGGAGATAGTATAAGTTGGTTTAGATTAATCCTGTTTTTACTGTAATTTATTCAAACACTTTAAGTGAAAATTCCAATTAAAGTGACAGGTTACTGAGAGGACTCTTCTGCTCGCACATTACAATAATAAAAAAAAACTCTTGTCACTTACAAGGAGAGTATTTTAGGTGTCCGCCTCCGATGATTTTGATTTTTGGATTGTTATAGAGTACCGAAAAATAAGAAATACGTGTTTTTTTATTTTTCCCCGTTTTCATATTTGGGGGTGAAAACTGCGTTCAAAGTTAGGGTTGAAAAATCATTTTTGTGGACTTTTTGAAAATCGAGTGAGTCAGTGATATTTCGCATTCAAAGACACAAAATTCGTCCATTCACATTATTCCCCTATTTCTAATAGTTCTCGAGATATTCCACGAAATTGATTTTTCGAAATAAAAAAACACGTATTTCTTATTTTTCGGTCCTCTATAACGTATCCAAAAATCAAAATCATCGGAGGCGGACACCTAAAATATTCTCCTTGTTAGACTACTAGACACAACCCCTTCTCATCCACAAACTTGAAATCTCATAAATTCCCCCACTAAACGAAGCTATACAATAAACTCTGCCATCCCTCTATCAAGATCTCTGCAAACTATGAAACCATTAAAACGTCTCCTACTTAGAACACAGCACCCAGCTTTCTATTCTACAACCGTCCAAAGCTTACTGGCCCCACTAAAACGTTTATTAATCCCCCATAACAAATCAGTAGTATTATAGAGTTTATAGACCCACGCGCGACTAACTCCCAAGCAGCGTAACGTACCGAAACGCTCCGAAACGTCCAGTTCCTGCATTTCCGAAAAACCCAGCCACTCCTCGCTGGTGTTCCTCAAGGTCGGAATTCATGGCGGAGAACGAGCGGAAGCTTTTCCCTCGGACAAATGAAGTTCCTTTTCAGTTAGAGAACCCGAGTCGGCGAGAAAGTGTCCTGGTGATTCCAGCATCCTCCGTCGGGGACGGAGGACGTTTGAGGTAGCGAAACGGCGAGCTGGGCCACCCTGGTCCATCCTTAGTTTCCGGTAAGGGATGTCCCCACGTGTCGCGTCGACGTGACGCAATATACATGCTAATACGGTAGCTTTGGCTGCTCTACCAGCCGCAAGGACGTCAGAAAGTGAAGTGTCCTTTGAGATGGTTTAGAAGCATCGGGAGAGATCGTTACCCTTTGAGGCTCCCTGCGTCGGCTGGTTCCCCTCTTTACTCTCAAGCCTCGATTACCGCTTCTTTGATAATTATTCTGGGTAATTTGTTGTTTGCGCCACGGCTCCTTCCTTCTCAGTCGTTAATCTCGTTAAGGCTTGTTTTGTGCAAATTTTCTACTTGTTATACCTACGCCGCTGGCTTTGGGGGAGGTCTTCGTTGCGTGTGTTGCATTTTGATGGATAATAATTGAATCCTAAATAATGATCTGTTTCGCAGGCGTTAGTGTGCCTGACATTTTGTTTGGGTCTCTGGACTATAATTTTGGAGGGAGCTAATTAAGATAAATTTAGCTGTGACATTTTCTTGTAAGATCTATGCCCGAATGGCGTGCGTGGGATAAGTTAATGAGAGCGTATTGTGTAATTACACGTAATTGTTCGCAATTTTGTTTACCGATATACGTAAATTCTCGTGCCTTTGCAGCTTTAATTACAGCATCATGTATTACCGCGTTTTGCTTAGCATACATAATGGAAAAATCCATACACACGCGGCGATATATCTAAAAATACGTTGGCACTGCAGTGCGTTGATCGATGGAAAACGAATCGCGGGGAATTTTTAAGTTATTGCTCGTTACTCTGGCTTCCTCTTTTAATTATCCATCGATACACTTCGCGACTGGTTTCTGCAGACGATTGTAATTCTTTCTTCGGTAATTGCTATATATATTGAAAATTTGTTTTCGGTGCCTCTTCTTTCGTTCAATATGAAAAAAGCAGTGGAGCAGTAAATAAATTGTTTACTGTATCGAGTGAAGCAAAGTTTTCGCAATGGAGCAAATACGAGCTGGAGAATTCTACAATAAATAAAGTCAGTGTTTATTACGAAATCCAATGAATTAATTCCCCCGTGTAAACAGATCCCATAGAAATACACAGAAATGTATTCCATTGCGATATTCATCTCCATGATCAACACAACCTATTTCCCTTTTGAATCCATATTCCTCACTGTTTCCCCAACGTGCACCCATTTCCTTTAACTTCCCCTTATAATCGTTCAAATACAATCCTATTTACATCACGAAGCAAAATACTTCGACAACCACGAACGCCCCAATTACCCCGCGGACTAACATTCACCAGTCCGTTAAATCCCCCTTTTTATCGACTCTATTGCCCACTGAAATTCGCATCCGCAGCGGTAAAACACCCTATATAAATTCATCGGAGCGCTCCACCCTCGAAGTTCATTTCTCAAGCGATATCACGCATCAACCCTTCGCTCGGGCATTCCGTTTCCCCTTGCAATTCGATGGAGTCGACAGACCGACCTGGCCTGACAGAAGGCGTTGCACCATCAGTCAGCCACGGTGGTAGGTGAGCCGCGAAGTGACGACAGAAGGGCCGTCGTGCTTCCTCTGGCCTCGGTGCTGGGAGCTATTGTCGGTTACCGGCGCCCGTTTCCCTCCGATCGTTAGGGTGCATGTCTTTTTGCCCGGGACAACGCGCACGGAGGGGGGAGACCGATGGTAGCGCGATAAGTAAGTGGTTAATCTCGCGTGCAAAACCCCGTCAAGTGCGCACAGGACCCCCCGCGGCCCAATTGAATTTATGATTTCGCGGCCCACTCGATTTCGAGGCGAGGGGGGCTTGTTAAAATGTATGAATCGCTACGTTTCTGGACACGATCAGCCACTCCGCAGGGATTCGCGCGGTGATTTATATTCGGTGTTTATGATGTTTCGATCAATGCCGCGACTGGTGCGAGTTGTTTGGTGGCGGTGATGGCTTGTGGAGGGTTCGTCGATGTGGTTGGTGAGGAGAGACTCGTTGGCGGGCGAGAAGTTGTTATTCTGGGTTGTTGTGGGTGTTAGGGGTTCGGTTTGGTAAAGTGTGAGTGTTGTGGAGGACAACTGAGGATGTTGTTACCTCTGATGTTATGGCGGAGAGGGGTGTTGTGGGTGTTGATATACTTGGAAACGTAGGAAAAGGGAAATGTGTGTGGCATAAGTCGGACATGAAGGAGAATATTTGTCGGTGTGGTAAACTTCACTTTGTAAAGCCTGCGGGAAGTAGTATCGATTAGAGATGTAATTATTCGAATAATTTCGAATACTAATATTCGATTTTTTTGTAGGAAGATAAACAATTAATACCTAAACGATTTTAAGGAACTATAATATTTTTATTACTTCCCCTGTTACTATAACGTTATTTCTCAAAATTTATTATTCAAATATTGGAATATTCGAATACTCTTAATTATTCGAAAATACGAATATTCGAATACTCTTAATTATTCGAAAATACGAATATTCGAATACTCTTAATTATTCGAAAATACGAATATTCGAATACTCTAATTATGCGAAAATACGAATATTCGAATACTCTTAATTATTCGAAAATACGAATATTCGAATACTCTTAATTATTCGAAAATACGAATATTCGAATACTCTTAATTATTCGAAAATACGAATATTCGAATACTCTTAATTATTCGAAAATACGAATATTCGAATACTCTTAATTATTCGAAAATACGAATATTCGAATACTCTTATTTATTCGAAAATACGAATATTCGAATCTCAAATTCGAATATTAGATATTCGGCTACTTAGATTATTTGAATATTCGTTACAGCCCCACTATCGATTAGAGTGTCGTGATGCCAATTTATTCTATCATTCAAAGTTTATGTAGAAGGTTAAGTATATTGTATTTAGAAAATAATTAAAGAAGGAAGCTTTGTTTCCGACATATTTTCCTGTGACATTAAAAATGACTAAAATAATTTTATTAGATTTTATTATCGGGAGAATCATTAGTGTACGTGTATTTTTGGACTATGGAGAAGAGATTAATGAAATGGTTGGATTCGGTACTCGAGGCACGGAGAAGACACCATGGATCACTATACAGAGCGAAGCACATTATAGAGGGGAAGATTCCGTGCGGCAACTCCACCAAAGCGAGGGGTAATCGGAGGGTCACCACTGGTGTAAACTAAATGTATGTCGATGTGGCTATTTAGGCAAGGTTAGGTCAACCCAGGCCCTTCGTATCAATAGCAGGTCTGCGTCAACACGGTGTTTAGTCGTTAATTTGCATGCCCCCGAGGTATCAGTGCATTTCCAGCTTGACTATTGGTTACACCAGACTAGCCTTAAGTAATTCCTGCATTGCCAACCGAAATCATTTTTCCCATGCAAATGCCACGGCCACAATAAAATAGAAGTCAAACGTACACAACATGAAGTCTCGTTTCCTTCGCTGAACTATGCTTGTAAGTTATAGAAATAATTATAAACTATGCCCACAACCCTGATAGTAATGGAAACATTAACCATTAACATATACTTTCATTGCTTACTGCCATCAAGTAAGTAATTGTAGAGCATCAGTTAATGCTGAACCTCGCCTACTCGCCATTGTAATTTAATTTAATTTAATTTAATTGTAATGGTGCAATTAAGACATTTAATAATAATAATAATACTCTGTAGATACTCAATTAAGTATCTAAAAGAGTTGTTCACCCATACGATATTTTACACGATTCAACGTTAATATACTGAAACAAAAGACAAAATTACAAGTAATAAATAATTTTAAAAAAAAACACTGCCTTTTGACACAACGCGAATGCCAAAACGTTCTTCCACTCCATCGCGAAGTCCCCCTCGGCCAGCAACGAAACTCAAGGCACTCAGGGACCCGCTTAATTTCCATAAAAAGCGAGCATTTACATAAGAGAGCGATTTTAATTATCTGCAGTTAACATCTGAGCGTGGCTCGCGTTTTACGGCCTGATACTTCCCCGCGGCGGAAACCCACCGGCCCGTTCTCGTCGATTTTTCATCGAGCCACGCCACCCGCAATTCCAGCCGAACCGCCCCTCGAATTTCTGCGTGAAAAACTTAATTAGTGACCGTCCGCCCAACCCCTCGTCCACCGGCCAAAGACAGCCAACGCTGGTGGCGGTGCTCGCGTCAGACATCTGCTAACAACGCAACAAAACGACCGTTTATAATCTACGAGCAACCCTCCTGGCGTAGTCGAGAGTACCAGCCAACCACCCTCCCATCGCCGCAATTTCTCCGCCCTCCCCCTCTCCTCCCCCGTACGAACCGCCACTGCGGCATAAATCCCGAGCGGAGAGAATATTACGTTCTAGCGGCCGCGGAGGAACTTTAACCCTCTGCCGCCCCCTCCGCCGCCCCTCGTCCACTCAAACTACCCCTCGCCACTAGCAAAGCTGCGTTTCCAACTATTCCCAGCAATCCCCCGCCCAAACGTATTCCCTATTTTCTCTCCTCTTTTTTGCTACCCTCTCTCGGCGTTGCTTCTTCCTTTTTTTTTTCGTTTCGCCACCGGTCCCTCGCGGAATCACGCTCGTGCAACCTATTTTCGCGCCCTGGAACAGCGCGTTTACGCGCGACGCGAGCGACACCCCTCCCGTTCGCTCGACTTTTTCGTTGGCGGGACGGGGTGGGGGGAAGTGGAGAAGTGAAAGGGATCAAAGCGTGCGTCGAGCGAAGAGAGCTTACGGTTTTGTGGCAGCTGCTTCCTCTCCTTTATGTTTTCTTTTTTTTTATGCTTGTTGTGCACCTTTGAGTACTCGGGTAGAACGAGGCGTTAAGTTGAGTTACAAGTTTGTTGGGATTTTGAGGATGGTTCAGCTTTTATGGCGATTCTGCTTTGAGGGTTGTTTTTGGGGTGGTGAATTTTGTGAATGGATCGAAGGGTGGAGTGTTTGAGGAATGTTGGTTGGATGAGTATGGGACTACTGAATGTGTTAGTGACAATCGTTTAAGGTATTTCGGAGTGGTGACTTTGATTTTGGAAGGTGGAGAGAAAAAGGGAAGGTCAAGAGAGATTTAGGAGGATAATATGTTCACGTTAATTGGAAATAATGAAACTCTTGCAGTCGTGATGGATACAAATGATGCGAGGGTTAGTGAAATAAGTTATAGAGTGAGACTGTGCATACGTAGTTAATTAGGCGTTGTTTAAACGTAATATAAATTGATGCTTACTGAAAAAGGTTGAAAAATAAACCCCTCAATTTAGTGGAACTGCATTGATCATTATGTCAAGTTTAACAACTTAAATTCATGTTGCCTTTGTTTAAATCGATTGATATTCGTGAACCTATAAATATTAAACAATCATCCAATTACCATTTAAAACTGAAAGACTATTAATTTCCAACCGCTACTGTGGAAAATGATTGGTATTTTTTTTTAGGTCACCAAGTAAATAAACCTCGACTAAAATTAATGAAAATGGTAATATTTTATTATAAAACAGGTAGTGACAGTACAACAGTAATAGTATGATTCAGTGAACTACGATAAATTGGAATAAACTATCTAGAATTTTCATTGACAAGGATCTGCATTCAACGATGAAGTTCAATTAATCAAACTAACAAGGTGTGATTTATCTTACTCTACGTTGTATTTCATGGAAACTAAGATTGAAGAGAATGCAAGCAGTCTGCAGATTAATCTCTCCGTCGGCGTTACTTTAAAGTAACGTTACTTACGAGTTTACTTTCACCCTTAAATCATTCTGCACGATACTTCTAACAGCCACTGGCTACAGTAGTAACATTGCAGCAGGTTGTCGTATATGGTTCAGAAAAATTAGGGGACTCTTTATTACTTGTCCCGACGTAAGGAATAGTGCTACATATTTTTTAAAGCAATATACGAACGCAATCTAAGCGAGGTAATTTTATTTCATATCATTTTTTAAATAAATGTTGTTACATTGTACAGATTTTACCAAATGGTATGGTGCATTGTCATTTTTACAGGAAACACGACGAAGATTATGCATTAATTATGGAATATTACGTGGTGTTTTTTAACGTAAAAAACGAGGACAGTGATTCTACGTATTTATTCAATGTAACAAATACAAATACACTCTTTGCGGATTAAACAACTGAAGATTACATTATAATTGTTGCAGTCAACAAAAAGCTAATGAATCTCGTAATACACGAAGCGTGTAATAATCTTCGTATAGTAGGAAAACGTTTCAATTAAAAAGTATTAATAAGCAGATTTAAATGGATTTGTTCTCGTTAAAAATTGAACGATCGAATGCAGACGAGGAGTCAGTTCTCATTGTTATTATTAATACACTGGAATCAACTGAAAGTCATAAATTGCTGGTCTGTGCTCCAGCGGCACACAGATCCATGTATTTAAATCGTACAGAATATTATACTTCACAATTTCCATCGCATCTGCTTGAAATCGGTTTATTTTAAAGTGAATGTAGATACTACATGTGTATTTCTCTACCATTTATCGTACAGACTCACCTAACAGTACATTTCATAACATTTAGGGGTGAACGATGTTAAAATACACTGCTGTTCATAAATATTAGGACACCAACTCTGTGCGGAACAATTGTCAAAAACGTTGCAATTTATTGAAGAATAAATTTGACATTATTTGATATTTTAAATTAAAAGCAGAATATAAAAGCAGTGAAGAGTATTAAATCTGAACCAAATATCACAATCTATGCACGCCAGGGTATTATCAATCACATTTCACATCAACAGACGAAGAGACCAATCAGCATTTTAAAAAAAAAAGGATTCGAATGAAACGAATCGTGTGACGAAAGTGCCGTTATCTTATGCTACTGAAATATGAAAGGAAATGCAAAGCTGGATGAGCGTTTGCCAAGGAACGTTCGTGATACTGGTCCAGGTGCACAAGAATTACGCGGCGTCGTTGGAAATGCATTAACGAGAACTACGAAATCTACCGGTCGATAACTAGCGATACGTCTACCTATGCCGACCACGTGAACGTGGACGCTTTAGCTTAGTAATTAGCGTGACTCACTGTATTCCCACGCCCAGTAATCACCAGCACCCGCCGTAGGCAGCACCGTGCTCCATGCTTCTATGTGTGAACAGAAAGAAGGAAAGAAAGAAAGTAAAGAACTGAACCATGCTCTTAACATTTTATCGACGAACTAAATTATCAGTGGCCCCTCTCACCTGGACAGAAACTACATACTGTAATATATGTATGTATTTCGACCACTCGCCAGGCAAGACGAGAAGAAATTCGCAAGAAGTGTGAATCGGTGTCGCGTATGTTGAATAAGAAATATTCCTAGAACGAAATCTATTACTTTAGAAGCTTCTGATGTTTCATTATTTCATTATTATTTTTCAAAGGATCTCTATTAATGGAGGTCTTCGAAAATTTACAGTGTTTTTTTTTCTATACCGTTGCTAGGATTGTCGAATAATTTTTAAACGTTATATCAATTTTAATTTATAGAGAAAGCCGATCAATTAAAATTCGGTTTATCGAAACTCCACTGTAGATTCTCGTCCACAGAATTATTGCGGTAGACACGGCTTACTATTTTCGCAGGAGCTTCTCCCGCCAGTGAATAATCGCTTTTTGAAAGTTTCCCCAGGTACCCAGGAAAAATCGCAAGTTATCACCGATGTGTTCCGGGGGAAAACAATAATCTCTCCTGTCGCTCGAATAACATCAGCCGTCGACCCCCGAGCCAACCGTAAAACCGAGTTACGTGCATTCTGCGTGCACGTTTTACGGCACGTCCCTCCAGGGAGACAACTTTAATTGTCCATATCTTTCCATCGTAAAGTACAGTCAGCTTCGAATGTGGAGGGGCTGTATTTAACGATCTTCTTCACGCATTTTCACGTACGACGCGGGTATTTTTACGCGACCCTGCGTCGACGACCAATCTCCTGGTGGCTCGAGATACGAATACTTTGGCTCGGAGGCTCGAACTGTTTTGCATAAATCACTTCGCTCTGAATCACTGAAATCACATTCTCACGTGTGTCGGGCGTTTGCAAAAGTTTTCGGTTGTTTTTTAACCAAATTTATTTCTTTGGTACAATAATTTTTATTGGAAATATTTTCTCTCGCTTTCTGCAACATTCTTCCATCTTTTGGGTAGGAAATCTTTTTCGTCGAAAGAATTCCTCACTTTTGGAGGCAACCCAAAGTCTGGAGGGTTTAAACACTTTTGCAAAAGCTTAATAATATGAGCTTGGAGTGTTAACACTTTATCTGTAGCTGCCACGTATACGTGAGTTTATGGTGGCGATTTATTACGGGGGTGAGGTTAAGAGTTTGATGCTGATGACACTGTATCACTGAAGGATCTTGTATTTTATTAATTCGAGGCAGTGTTTATTCGAAACGCGTGGAAGATAAAGTGTTAAACATGTTATTACGAGGAGGAATGAATTTTTGGAGGAATATTTTTGTGGAATTTAGGCAAATGGATATATGGATTAATGAGATAATATTGGAGAATTTAATTGTGCAGCTGCTTGAATTAATACATGTTTTCTATAATATTGAATTTATTTGGGGAAGCTGACTCATTTTGAGAGGATTGGATGGTTGTTAACTAACTACGAGCCACTTAAAATACTTGCTTGAAATATTTCTTCCACCTAACAATGGTACCAAGAAATACATAATCAATTTTGAAAATCAATATACATTTATTCTCCATTATTTTGTGTCAAATCTTTCACATAAAACAACGTGTATAATTGCTTAAAAGGATTTTACATCGTATAATTTCTACATACAGAACTGCCCTCATCCACATTTTCACGCAGCATAACACAATTTCTTCTGCAAAAATCGCAAATGAAAAAAAAAACATTTCAAGCTTAAATCCTCCGTGACTCATTGTGCATGGAAAACAACATTCGTACAAACGATTCGGTCCACGATACACAATCGAAAATACATTTTCCACTTCGGTTTCCGCGACAGACAAGTTATCGCGTTTTCGTGCCTCGTAAAAACCATAATCCGTTCCCTCGTTCGTACACAATCCTCTGCCCTCGAATCGATGATATACCACCCTCGACTGATTTCACGTGCGCTTTACTACGCCCCCGCGAGGGGTGGAATGCCGCGGAAATGTTTTCGCTTTCGATCGTAGGGAGCGTTAACCGTGCTGTAATATCTGCCGGATCGAAACAGTGCCGTGCTGAAAATTTCGCAAAGGCATGGACGATGAACGGAAAGCAATATCAATACTTCCGAGGGGTTTTGCGTGGAATTTCAATTTTTCAACTATAAGAATTTCACGAGATTATGTATTGTAAAACGATTCGTGAAATTGCGCCAGAAGAATTTGTATAAGTAATTTGGTGACTAGGGTAACCGGTAAAGGACCAAATTATTGTCACCCTGAGCTGTTTTACTTAAAATAACGAATTAACTTTGTGAAATCAGACGTAACAAAAAATAAACATACAATTAAAACTGTTATTTATAACATATAAAAAACAGCTCCTAATTTTTTCTTCGTAAATTTTGATGAGACGATAAAAAATTTTAAGCGGATAGTAAAAAAATTGAAAACTATTAAATAATAATAAATAAATAGGAACACTCATACTTTTGGCCAATAAATACACAAACTACGCAATAATGTCAGAGTAAATTCTTAAGATGACAATAATTAGGTCCTTTACCCTAAATTGCTTTATTCAATCGTGACTATTTCAGTTTTAGTACGAAACGACGGGGAACTTATTACTCGTGGCATTATTTTAATGACATTGAGTTCGCCGGTTTGTCTGACTTAAGTTGTTATGTTTATAGTTGCTGTGCGTTAATGAACTTTACACGAATTTACGCAATGAATTATTCATAAGTGTATGGTGTTAAAAGATCGTTTCGTTTAATTCTATATTCCGCCGTGTCGAGGGATGCAACTACAGAAAACAGTGCCCAGTTGAAATTCAAACGACGCTATCGTACTCCGTCAGTAAAACCCGCAAACGAAACGTGACTATTTACCTGAATTAATTCAACGTGTGCGATCAGGAATTACAATCAGATCATGGTTGGACTGGTGGACCATGACTAAATGATACTACTAACCGACTGATACCACGAAATCTGCAGTGCCTAGTTTTGTGGCGCACAGTCACGTTTGAAAGTACAACAGACCCATTTTGTTTGTGGAAAACTTCCATTAATTTATATCTTCCTTGCATTCCCAAGTGGTACATGTATATTCCCTACATTTCACTAATTTATTTTCATGAAATTGTTATGGAAAGCAGTGTTACTTAAATTTTTTTTAACACGGAGAATGATAAATGCATCAACGCTATTTGTGGAAAGTAAATAAATTGTTTTGGAGGCTTGTAGTATTGTAAATAATCCCCACCTGGAGCAGTTTCTAAAATACTGCACGTGTGAGATGCTATAGAGAGTACGTGCAACGCCTGCATATTAAACGCACGGCGCGTCTGGCCATATCCCGACCAATACTACTTGCTGGTTCAGATTCCCTCGTTTCTGGGGAAATATACTCGTACCTTTAGCAAGAAATTATTGGTTAATGCAATTATTAGAGTCATCTTTAATGGTTACCCAAATTTTTATAAATTTTCGACAAAATTTAAATCTAGGAACTTTTGCCTCAGAATTTTCCTCCTTTATCATTTCGTGAATATGATTTTCTGTAACTTTGAATCGTCTGTTCTCATGAATTATAATTCTTCAAACTTAGAATCGAATAACTTAATCTTGAGTGATTATTCATCCGAACATTTTAATACACACAAAGAAAGTAATTACACGTACTATTACACTTCTATTTCCTTACTGACACATCAAAGTACTGAATGTCGCAGATAAATTCATTAGGGAGCCCACAGAACTTGCCGGAAGTTGTACAATATACAAGCCACGATTCTATCCGTACATTGTATTCTGAACACGGAAGTGGGTCAACAATCAACGGTCTTAAGGAGGGAAACACCACCTTCGCAATTTAGCGAGCCTGATGTTCGCGTTTCACCATCCACCCGCGTCCCCTAATTTATCTATCTCATTTAACGATTTCATTACGCTGACAAATGTTTTGTTAATTCACCGTATAACGTCGACGTGTGTTTGCCGCGTTCTACAAACCTCGATGCAGTCGACAAAATAAACAGCAATCTATGCCAATTTCTTCCTCTGATTCCGCGAACGGGGAAAGAAATCACAGTCGAAACTCCACCCCCATTTGCGAAACAAGTCGCGGAGTGAAATTTCAGAAGTTTCTGAGTCCAAAGTCTCAGCGTTGCAGTCAGCGAAACGATAAATATCTCGACACTGCTTTTAATAACGACCAACGACGAAACTGATCAGCAGCGATTACTGCTGTTCGAGGATCTGGTACAATCAGTGATTAAATCGTTCTGTGAATATGGAAATGCGTGGCGTTCCGCCTTAGGGGAAGTAGGTCGACAATCAACAGTCTTGAGGAACGGGCTGCACCACCCCCGCAATAACGAAGCCGATGCTCGCATTCCTCGTTCACCTTGTACGCCGTTTATCGCCGACATCCCGCTCATACCACTTCCATTCCGGTTCATGAGACAATCGATCAACACCGAAATTCATTGACTGTGAATGGAAGACGTCGATGTGGAATCCCTGAAAGGGGTGTTCAGCAACGCTTGCTTCCTTGTTTCTTAGTACCACAGAAAGTCAAAACTTACCTACCGGGAAAGATTTTCAACCCCGGAAAATTAGAAAATTTTGAAATTTTGGGGATATGTATTTTTAGATTTTGTGTGATAACCCGCGAACTGTAAGGGATAGACAAAAAGTTTTCGGACAAAAGTTACTGCTTCTAATTACAGTTCTTATATTTCGGGAGTTATAACAGAAAATAAGAAAATATTCAATATAGTCAATTTCATCCCCTTAGAGTGAATTTAGGCAGCAAAAAAATGCGTAATACATACCTATTTATATCCCCTAAAGTTGTATAACTTTTTGATTTTCTAGGTTAAGGATCTTCCCTTATTAGTAAATCGTTGATTCCTTTTCTTAAAATTATTTTGTACGAACCCATCCCCAACTAAGAAATAATACTTAATTCCATTTCCTTTTAAAATTTTCTGTCAATTAAAAACAAAAGAAGGTAACACATGAATCATCGAAATTTTTTATCCCAGAAGATCTTATTTTAAAAAACTTTTAATTATGCTTGACACATGACGAAACTATAATTCAGGAATCTTTCTAGAGTTAATTATTGTCAGGATTCAAAATATCTGCTGGTCATATATCACCTAAGTTCTGCTAATCGTAATTTTATTTCCTCCATCCGTGAAGCTAACATTCACTCATTAAACGCGCGTAACGATAACGAAAGTTAAGTCAGCCAGAATTTCGGTTTAATTTTTCAACGTTCCCGTTAACAGCTTTCGCCGTTGGATGCGATTGTCCCTCTCGACGGACAGAAATGGTCGTTATACGCGATATAACGTAATTTTCCCGGTTTAATGACCGTGTTGAAGCTTCGTGTCAGACTTTCGCGGGAAGAAGGTGGAACAAGGCGGATGAAATAGCGCCGCCGCTGGGGCATAGCACAGGAGGAAGAAGCGCAGTGGAGGATTTATTATGGTCCGAATAATCAGCCCGTGGGGATCTCTTACAAATACGCTGGAAGAGCGACGGTTTCGCCGTGAAGCTCAAGAGGGATTGACGACTAACGTGTGAAAGAAACTGCCACCATAACGATGTCATCATTTTCTGGCTCAGATAATTTGGCAAGTTATTAGAGCAAATCTGTGCGCATAAAGCAGACACTGTTAAGGTGAAAGTGTTGAAGGAATAGATTGTTTCACTAGTTAAATAATATCAAAGGGGAAAATAAAGTGTAGGTATGGCATTTTTATAAAAGAAAAAACTCAGGAAGTTTGAAGGATATTATATTTTAATATTCCAATATGCTATAAGTTTTAATTTCTCGATTAAATATAAGGAACGAAAGAGTGAAGGTTGTGATTCGATATCATTGAATTTTTACCGAATATTTGATCTACGTAGATTCAAAAATGAAGAATGATTGATAATAAAAAATCAAGTGATTACAGAAGAACTCCTTCAATTCCTTCATCCTCTCATTTTCAACCCTCCATAATAAATATAAAATTTTACGCACACCAGTGCCAACAAAAGTGTCCATTTCCATGTTAAAATGCAAAGTCCCTCCATTATTAAAACTGTTCTCTCTCCTTTGAAACGAGAAAATTCCCACTATAAAGTAAATTTAAAAACAATATTGAACGGAATCGCGTTAAAACATCATTCAAATTACAAACTCTTTCCGTAATTTCCAGCTGCACGCGTTCCGAATAATCGGATGACAATTCCCTTCCGCGGGAGCAAATACAAAATTACCATCAAGCGGAAAAGTATCGTCCTCTCGCGGATTGCCCCGCTGGCTGGCGCGTACCGCCGATACTTCATGCGGCGAGTAATTTCATTATTTCCTCGAAGCACTTTGAAGCATTATTTCGCGACTGCGGGACGGGCACACGCGTGAATTAAGAATGATTTACACGGTGAACGTGCATTACGTTCCAGGTAATCGCGCTATAAATTCGCGGCACGAGCGCCAGCGTATTCTACGCAACAATGAGCGCCGCGCAGGTGCCGGGTTGTAGGATTAATTTAAAGCATTGATACGCCTTTGAATAACAAGGAGGCGAAACAACCGATAAAAGACGACCGGCAATAAGACGAGCGGGCGAATGAGAGCCGCGGGTCTGATGCTTTAACGAGCTGCACGAGCTTCTCGCGAACTTAGCAAACCAATGTCGCTGGGCGATGGAGATTTCGCGATAGCGAATTTTCATAATTGACCGTGTTGAATGTAGAATGTCACGGAGAAATCGAGTTTGTCGATTGGCAATTTTCCGAATTGCGGGGGAAATAAAGTGTGAGAGAATAATAATCGAGTTCGGCTGGTGCCAAGGACGTCATAATCGATTTCTGTGACAGAAGTAAAAGGCGATGTAGAGTTTCTGAGTGTATCTGCGATTTAGTTGCTGATAGCTTTCGAAGTTTTCTTCTTTTTATTTATTATTTTCTTTTAAAATATTTTCCTCGTCCCGAAAATCCTCCTTGTACCTTTTCTAATTATCTAAAAGTACAATTAATTGAGGATGCAATGTTAGAAAGATCCAAAGAGAAGAATTCAGGATTCATTTAAATATATTCTAATGAAAATGCAAGATTCGTGATGAGGAATTCAGCGTCGTGTAACACGGAGCCTCTCCTTCAGAAAAACAGACGTCAAGGAGCGAGTTCTAACTCAGAAGCGTCCGACGGCATTAATACGTGCGAGCGCAAGTGCATCCTGAGCCTCAGAGTTTTATCTCGCATAGTAAATCGCAATTAAAGTAAATCCAGGCCGCTGCTTATCCAGGGAGAAACATGGAATTTCGCTTACGCGGTTCCCGGCCTTTTAAATCTGCTCGGGCGTGATCTCGCATTCCTCAGGCTCTCCCGAGGGGAGAAAAAAGCGTAGCTATCCTTTAAGGGATACCCGAGTCCGTGTAACGGAAACTTCATTGAAATGAATTGGATTAGGTCGTGTCTCTATTAATCAACGAATGGAAAATCGTGCGTAGCTATTCGGCAAAATATTTAACCACTTCTCACTTGCGACAAATTCAATCATTTATAAATTGAAAATAATTCGCCTGTGGTTCGACTAAAATTGAACGATTGCAAAATTCAAATTCAATCTGGTGGAAACTTTTTAGAAATTCGGACGTAATGTTGGAAAAAATTGAAGAAACCTATTTAGTATGACTCTAAAACTTCTAATAATTCGCATTGTGTTATAATAAAGCATTCCAACGTAAAAATTGGAATAAAAATACACATCGACGAAATTTTATCTCCCGAATTTAGAGCAGACCAAACGAAGCGAACGATGTCTACATATGCTTGACGAGGAAATGATTTTCAATGAACACGATATCAGTAGGTGACAAGAACCCGTAACGCGTCGATGTGACAGGGCTGATATAAATAATTAAAATTCAGCCACGCAGGCGTGGCGGCGTGTTGGGGAATCGGCAACGACACGTCACGATGATCAATATCGCTTTTAGGAAAAGTTTCTGATGGCGCGACATTAACGGATTAACAGCGCGGAAAGTGTAGCGGTGTAAAAGCCTGATTGCGAAAAGGGGTCGTGTCGGTATCGCGATTAATTGGATTGTACATCGGGGCTTGTTCCAGCACCAGCGAAATGTGAAATATTTGTGAAATATTGGACGTCCTGCGTTCGATAATAAATCACGCTGTCCGTGGTAACTGAAAACAGTGTTATTAAAATTCGACGGGCCGCTATTATCGACGAGCTCAGATATTAAGAATGATCGCACACAATGTTTTCCAAGTACCATTACCATTTTCACCATTCATGATTTTAACACTGAATTAAGTGTCGTTACAGGGGGAGTTGATTCAACCTAACTACGTTTCATTAATTTAATATTTTTTCTCCATCTTTATTTACGAATTTTACTTCCATGTTTGTGTTTACTGCATTTTATTTAGTAGTAGTATGCGATTATTTCATACGCCTCTCCACCTTTAAAAAGGGGATGTACATTTCTTTTTACTATTTTAATATTAGTTTATATTTTTATTTCTTCTCTATTATTTTTGTTCTGTCTCAGATATTATTTCTGTTTCTGGTTTTATTTTCAGTGGCACGTGGTCCGATTCCATTCTCCCTTCCACTTTGAAGTTCGTGATTTCATCCCTCGCTTCTACGTTTACTATCACGTAATCTATTACCGAGCTTACAGCATCTTACTTTACGAGGATTATTATAATAAATGAAGAGTGATTCTGTACGTTTCAGCTTCCGAAGTAGTACAGGTTGAAAATACTGCTCCAATGGCAATCAATCTTTCTGATGGTGTTACAAAATTAATTAACCATGTCTCTTATAGCTCCATTCATCCTTAACAATTCAGGAGCTCGTAATTATAATTGGAAGTGATTTGCATGGCTATATTCTGTTACCACATAGACGTCCAAGAATTTATGACACATTTTCGATTCAAGAGTTCTAATTTCCTTCATATTCTCGGTTCATTGTACCACGTTCTGCACGATTTTCCGTAGTTTCATCCTCGACGACGGATTCAGAAATAGCGTGGGTGTATAAATACACCCGTGTAACTCGGAATAACTCCGAGTATGGATTGCATAGATCGAAAATGTAACTGTTACGATTTTCACAACTCTCTAAATATCGGAACCAGCAGTGAAGTTACATTCCAGACACAAAGATTACTTTTTCTTCTTTCCACATGAAATAACTCGCAAATTAACTTACAGATATTTGAAATAACTCAGTTCCCAATTTCCATCGAAATTTTCCAATTTTTATATGGAAAATGGAATTGCATATACAACCTGCACGACTAAACACGAAATAAAAAACTTCACTTCAGTGAACGAAGTGTGTCAGAAAAAAAGCTTAAATGATTCAGAATCCATAGTCACCTAAATAAAATTCCAGTGACTCGATTGAAGAGCCTCCGTTGTTCCACGAAACAACAGCAAAGCATTATTCTCTTTCAAAGAATACAGAATATAATCCTCGTATCTGGAAAGTGCCTCCGACCCGCAAAAACAA
This sequence comes from Andrena bicolor, assembly GCA_960531205.1. Classification (NCBI taxonomy): domain Eukaryota; kingdom Metazoa; phylum Arthropoda; class Insecta; order Hymenoptera; family Andrenidae; genus Andrena; species Andrena bicolor. Next base: position 1,229,810 of record OY482668.1, on the reverse strand, counting down.
ATTAACCACCATATGACAGTTCCTTTCACACCCTGAAACCTTTGTCCAGCAAATTTTTCTCCGTCTCCTATTATTCCAGAGACATTAAGGTGACAATGGTATTGTCCCAGAGGTATTAAGCCAACAATACTCGACCGGCCCGCACGCTATACACGCCAGCGCATAAAAGCTTGATCCACGAGGATCAGGATCGAAGACACGGACCGAAGGATGGACGGTCGGACGCGTATACAGGCATCTCGGAATGGGCGTCGCGTGCACGGTGCCGCGAACAACGGAGGCAACTAGCTGTAAAATAACCTACCTTTCTCACAATAGGCGCCCTCATAATCGCCGGATCGACACTCGCAGATGGGCCCGCTATCAGTGGAGATGCAGATTCCGCCGTGCTGGCACGGATCACGTGTTTCACACGCGTCCGTCGTATTGGCTGTCATCGTGTTGCGTAAACTCTGCAACAGACAATGGAAAGTAACGTTAGCGTATCCGTGGATATCAAAGGGCGGCAGATACCGGGCCGATGGGAGCGTGGCAAGTGACGAGAAATCGATATCTGCGGGAGCCTGGCGATTCCAAGGGTGCGATAGATATGCCACCGCAAAGGGCTGCGCCGGTTCCGGGAATATTCGTCACAGCAATGCGTAGACCTTTCGGAACTTTGGCGCTGAGATCGGATCTGACGTTCGCGGCAAGAAGTGTCGCATGTGTGGGTATCTTTTTAGGGCAGATTTAAAGTGTAGATTGTGGAATATGGAGGTTTGATTAAATGTAGAATCTAACTGACGGATATTTCAATTATGTGTTAGCGTTTAATTGAAATAGCATGGGAATGAATCCTTAAGGATGAAGGTCTGCTGCGTGAAGAAAGTATTCTTTAGGTTAACCTTCCATTGACACACTTCTCACGCTATATAGTATATAGAAAAAGATCTTGGTAAACCATATAATCTAGAGGGAGTGATACAGTCTAGAAGCACGAGAACTACAGCCAGTTTTGGAATTTTAAACCTCAAAATCTGAAACTTTGCACCTTCATTTACCCACATGGATGTTCGCAGACTTTTTTCCAGAGGTGGTGAGCAACTTTGGAAAACAGTGACGGCAATGAAAATTGAAAACCCAAATAATTAAAAATTTAGAATTTAAATTTAAAAATATTCACTTTTGTAGTATAAACTTAATAAAGATTAGTTTTTAAGAAGTACCTACAGTTATAAATACAAAAATCCCTAAGACTTCATAAGACACCACCCACCACAAATGGGTTACTAAAAAATCAATGCTTTCGAAGTCTTCGCAGCATTGCCCCTTTAATTTGTGCAGCAACACGCGAGAGTCGAGGCCCTTTCCGCCTCGATTCTTCGCCGTTCCCTAAAATGGCCGCGAGCCAACGATCGGCCTGTTCAGCGTAATAATGGAGTAGAGCGATGCAGCTGACCCGGTGACCCAATACGTGCGTCCGCGGAGGTTCGGTCCTCCACCAAAGGAGTTAAAAATACGCCCCCAGTTTTCGCCGGTTTTCCGGCTTCAGAGGAGCACCGGTGGCTCTGGGGAGAAGCCGGATATGTAGGCCGAGTTCCATCGCGAGAAACCAGCCGCGGACTCATTTCAAAGATTACGCCTCCGCGGAGGTGCGATGGGAAAACGGAGAAAAGAACCGCGGTGGGAATAAAAGGACGAGGGGGGAGGGGGTGGCCGGGCTGCGGAGAACAGTCGGGCCCCGTTGCGGTTCAGGCGACCGCGGATCCCACCGGCTCGCTGCTGCGACGACATTCGGGCTAATTAAGGTGTGTTCCGCTGAATGTTTCCGCGGGTTTATGCACGTCTCTAAGGCGGTTGTCTCCCGTGCACTCGCGTATGCATCTCGGCCGCGAGAGGAGGTTAACCCGTTCGTCTCTCGTGTTGGACGAGCAAGGGAGAATCTGGGGATGTCCCGGAAGTCAGAGATAACTGGAAGCATTGTTCTTAACGAGATGTTCGTAGGTTATGATTAGCTTTGGAGAAAGTGTCACTCGAGGGTGGGTGGGATTGTTGAATGTATTGGGTGATGTAAAAGTGGTTGAAGAATTTTTGAGTAGGTATGTATTATTTGTAGATGCTGAGGAGAGGTGTATAGTCAATGTGGGTTAAGTTAACTTTGATGGAGGTAGGTATTTGTGATTCGTTTCTGTGTCTATTTAGTTTCTTAATTTATAGACTTTGGAATATCAAAGCTGTGACGTATATTTTTTATTTATAAAGTACACTGCTTTCTTTACAATTCTTTATAATAACTGCATTAGGGTGGTCCTTATATGTATGGTAAAAAATCAAAGTTTTTAAAATTTTCTTCTGACCCTCTCAGAAGATTCCAGATTCCAAATAGTTTAAAAGAATTTCGCCTAAAATTTTGGTAAAGTGTATTAGAGATAAAAGGTCGCTCAGTGGCATTGAAAATGTACATGCGAAATATAAAATCCTTGAGCGACCTTTAAATATCCAAATATACAAATAAAAAACACGAAGATATTTTGTATTGTCAAATAGAAGATTTTTAGAGGGTCAGACAATACAAATTTTAAAATTGAAAAATAAGGACCACCCTAAACTGCATGAGATACGACCAATATGCGTATAAGGAAACCTTCTGGTGTCAGCTATACACATATGAATGATGCAGCATTTAAAGTGTATGCAGACACCTACCATAAATTTGAGGAGTTAGAGCTTTTTCACAGGAGATACGAGGTTCCCAGAAATAATAATAATACTAATAATAATAATAAATCGTCTTTATTCACCACAAGTTACATGAATCAAGTGATAAATGGGCGAGGTTCAGCATACCTGCTGTTTTGCAACCTAACCCCAATCACAAATAAAATCGAATTGAATATAAAAAATGCTCCTCACCAACCTTGGAAACGCCTCTAGTCCAAAAGCTCTAACCAAGGAACAAGGAATTCAGATTGTAATCGAGGAGTGTAGCAATAATTGTCTCGCAAATAATTCCGCTTCCTCGCCTAACAAGGGGATCGTAAATCCGGGGCAACATACGAACGCTGGGGCGTGCATAAAAGCGCTTTATTTTTTCGGGCTCTGCAGTGCCGGTTGCAGCGGTTCCCAGGTAAATAAGCTCGCCCCCTGCCCGATTCCCTCGTAGTTTATTAATTCAATTATACTTTTCCAGCGGCGTTCCGTTAACGGATCACGTACAGCCACTCGTATCAGCTGACGGTGTAACCGTGTCCCGGAGCCATTGTGGATTCAGGACGCGGGACGGAGCCACGCGGAGAAAAACGATACGGGGACACGGAATCAAATTTTAGTTTCTGCTCTATAATGGCTGTTGCAGCACTTAGCTACAATCGCTCCGTACAATTGACTTTGTTTCAGTTGCCCCCTGTCTCTCTGGGATACAGTGTCACTACTTTTAGAGGAAACGCGGCACGTTCGAGATACTTCGGAATCCATTTTTGTGCATCGAAGCTGCTATATGTAGAACATTTATAGAGTCGTGGGCGGATTAAGGAATAGTTAATGTCTTGAATATTATATAGTCCTCGATAAAACTCTGAAAGTAGATGTATATTCAGATCGTTGAGTCTCCAGTTGGCTGTTGTTTCTATTTGCTTGTAACGTGCACTGGTTTCTTGGGTCCTCGTGCAATGTACTTTTGTGAAACGTTTGTGCAACGGAAAGAATGCGGTAACAGTTGAAAGGCGATTACTGCTGTACATCCTTGTACCTCTATGAAGGTAAGCCCTCGAAGACGACCAGCGGGCGGCGAAGTGTGTCTTTTAGTTAGTCTTTAGAGGGTTTCCAGAGAGAATAGATAAAGAGAATCTTGAGAGAATTGAGACGGTCTTTAACGAGTTTCGAGACAGCCTCCTGAGAGTCGACGAAGTTTCCAACGAGTTTCTAGAGTTTTGAGAGTCACGCGACCTAACCAGTACTGCTGCAATAATAATAAAGCCTACGATATGTATATCTCACCCTAACCTTATAAATAAATTTCTCCTTTCTATGTGAAATTAATATAAATATGCATCTTCATCACATGTACAAAAAGATTTATACAACCCAGCTTTCAATAAATTCCCCGTTTCCTTTTATCCAAAACACTTTCCCAATTGAATCACAGTTATCCATTATAATATTCCGCTACTCAACGATGCCCTCGGGGTTGCTTTGAACATAATCTAGCGGGCACGATTCACTTTCCTCTCCGCTAGGAAGTACGAGGCTCTATTTCACAGTAATTTCCTCGGCGATCCACGGGAAAAACATTATCCGTTGGCGCAGTATCGACTTCCGGGGTCCCGCATTCGGGAGACGAGGCGGGACAGTAGTATGCGGCGTAAGAACGGGACAAGGGAAAGGGGGTGGCAGATGCCCCGTATGCGGATGCCCGGATTCTCCTCACGTCGGGACAATCAATAGCGACTGTTCCATGGGAATGTGTATTCACGTGCAACGGGAGAAGTGTTCTAGCCGTGTATAACGTCCGCATAAGAAGGTGTACCCTCCTTTCGACGGATACAAATAACGTCTGTAAAGATGCTCTTCCTGTTTATTCATAACACAACGCCGAACGGAATGGAAATCACCGTCACGATAGTCCCCGGCGACGAGGGCCACTTTTCTGTAGGAGCTATGTTGAATTCTATTGGTTTCTGTATGGAAAGCTGAGGAATCTGGTGATCCAAATTCTGATTCTTCTGTGCTGCTCGAAATAGGAGATGGTGATTTGAAGGAGCGATACATTTGAAAGAGTTTTGAATGGTAGGAGAGGGGCAGTGAATGATTTTGGCAGTTTCTAAATATTTTTAAGACATTTGAAAGAGTTTTGAATGGTAGAAGAGGGGCAATGAATGTTTTTGGCAGTTTCTAAATATTTTTAAGATATATTTCTCACTGTAGTTATTTTTTATTTCGAGATACAAGGGTGGGTTTGTGTCTGGAATGTTTAACATGGTTATTTAGTATTTGTGGGTTAGATATATAGTTTTATTGTACTTCACTAAGTTTGAGTATGATGGGGATTCTTCGAGAAAGAAATGATCCTTTCTAACAATCGTTGTCCAAGCATCTTCGGAAAAGTATTTCACGTGTAATTATTATACGTAACACGAAATTAGTGGCGATTAATTAAAAATAAAAATCTCGACACATCTATGCCCCACCACAAACACATGCCACGCGTGTAATTATTAACGAGTACATCTAAACTATGCAGAGAATTGCCATTACTCTCTGCATACCAAGAAATTCCACCCCGCGGGAAGTGCATCGCTTTTCCCAAGTATGCATCGCATAGTTGCATAAGTATGCGCTCTGCATCGAGCCCGCCTTAAAATTCGAACGCATCAAAGTATTTGTATTCGAGTGTAACAAGAAAATAATAACCCAAACGTTCAATATTATTTAATTTGCTTGAAAATAATCTATTTAAGCAAACAATCGAAATCATACAGAATACATTGTACTTTAATTTAATCAGGAAGTTTACAAGAGTCCCTGCGTCGACCCCAAAGACAATCGAATCGCTAAACTCCACAGATTCGATGCGTTTCCGGCTAACTGCTGCCACGAAGGGATAAACAGGGGGCTACGATATTGGATCAAAGCTAACTCCCGTGTTTTGAATGACCGAAGCACTTTCAGAGCAGGCCGTGCAGCCGCACCGAAACGGCTGCACTGTTTGGCTAGGGAACCGCCGTTCAACTCGGAACCAGCAAGGATAGTCCAGGCCCTCCTGGCCAGTTGCGCGGTTTAAATCAAACACTCCGCGAATAACTTGTATCAAAGGCAGAGGATCATTTTCGTGCTGTTCAGGTCTGGATGGGAAACGCTGCTGGAACTCGGTGGACGACCTCTGAAACAGATTAGCGACGATAATAGCCGCGCCCTATGCGTGCCTTGGTTTGAAACGTGGGCAATAGCCTGGCCGAAATAATTCAAATCCTTCACCAGAGATTGTGGACGATTCGAAAGTTTCCTTCGAATAAAGTTCTTGAAGATACTTAGCTTGGTGAAAGTATTACTTAACGATTAATAAGAATAACGAAAATCAATCTATGAGTATGGAATTGTAGATCAAAGAGCTGGGTTTTGGAATGATACGTTAGTTTTGTTGGTGAGATGGTTTAATTGAAGAAGTAGGTGCTGGGTTTGAAGAGCACAATTCTCGAATAGGTATACTGGAATATACTACGTCAGGGTTTCCAAAATTATTTTGAGTCGCGAGTCGTTTTTATAATATTCAAGTAACCTGCGATTCCACCCTCCATATTTCTTTCCTTTCATTTATGAAAAAGCAGGGTTACCGTAAACGGGGGTAACTTTACCCGCCAGGGTGATATTGTCCACTTTTTTACTCTGACTGAAAAATTACCAAATAGTTGAATTCGTATTTTTTTTCGTTTGACCTTGGAGAAATTATTGCTATTGATTACAAAACATCATATGTTTTAATTACTTTACAATAAAATAAAATAAAGTTTTTCCAAAAAGTGGGCAATATCACCCCGAGCGGGCAAAGTCACCCCAGTTTACGGTACGTCGTTAATAGAATATGACAATATAACCATATTAAACTAAATATGTGCTAAATAAAGCGTCAACTATAAAATAATTATGCCGATCCCCCAGAAAACACTTCGTGACCCACTCAGGGGTTTGCGACCTACAGTTTGGGAATCACTGTACTACGTAGATGATATACTGATTTATATTGTAATGTCAGCACAACGTAACAGTAATGTAAAGATATAATAATTTATGACCACTCGGAGATGTAAAAGCCTGTACTACATTCGTACGCGTTTATCGTCAATTTACATATCTAATTGAGGTTGTTTTAATAATTGAGTGTGCTGCTTAGCGTTAAGGGCGAGCAGGCTTCAGATAAAGTGGGTTATCTCGAAGGTTTATTTGCGACACGAGGCATTCGCCATTGCGCTCGTCATTTATGTTAAAGACAATGGATCGTCAGACGAATTATCCAATCTCAGGAAAACCGGTTCATTCTCAATTTAACATACAATTATCCTTTGTCCCGCGAACGTTAGGATTGGGGTAGAGGTTCAATTATACCACGGAATGAGACGATAAAGGTGAACCGCGATTTCGCAAGGAACGCGCGCAGTTATCGCGACTACAAAGTGAAAGTGGAATAATTTGGCCCCAAGTATACGTTAAGGGGTTTTCACAAAGCGTCCTTGTTAACAGCGGGCGGAAGAGGAATTTTAAACGTTATCCAGTTTATTCATTTCCCGTGAAACATCCTCTTTGCTCGGTCTTGTTTGAAATTCTTTGCACGAGCAAGGGATGTTAACGCTGCGGCGCGGCGAATCCAGGGCATGAAACATTTAGGAACATTTTTCCCCGTCAAAAACCCACGTGAATATCAGATTAAGACGCTGGAATGCGATAATTTGTGTACGGAGTGTGAATGTTCTTTGACCTCTCCTTTTACTTATAAATTCTTGAGGTAGTTACTATTCTTGTTGGACTATTAAATGGGATACAATACTATAATGAGTAGAAATATTAAAAATCCAACCCACAAGAGATATCAGCAATGAAATAATAAATGATCGTTTTAAATTTCTTTTTTCAAAATTCCTAGGTGCGGTCTTCGATAATTTATTATAGGTAAATGAAGCATTTAAGGAAAAAGTGGACCAACGCACATTGAAAACAAATTAATTTTTCCTAGATAAAAAATTGAGAGTCGTAGATCACATAAGGAAAAAAGATTTTCTACTTTTTAGTTCATTTTTATAATTTTGAAATTGGTTTAATTTTTTTTTTAAATTTTTATATGATTAGTACAGCCTATTAAAATACTTAATATCGCAAAATATGTTTATTCCGTGTTCACTCTCAATGCCTCAAATATGTTCTTAAACAAATACCCTGAAATCTAAATTACGTATGCAGCCTCAACACCCAAATGAAAATTCATTCCCCAGCACAATGCATAAGTTAATTGCCTTATCACCGTCCACCTTCCAAGATAACGCCCACAGAAACGTAACTTCGTCTCCGTACTCCTCATCTCGCGGCAGCCTCGCTAATAGTCGCCTCCCCATTCAGCAATGACAACGCAGTCGAGCAAACGACCATTAGCCCCATAAAATAGTGACTCGGGGAAGGCAATATCGTGGTTCGTTTTACAAAGGCGACAGCTGCAGTGCAAATTTGCAGCGCAGGATCCTGGATATTTGCTTTCCAATTTCCCTTCGTCTCTGCGGTGATGTTAAAATTAGAAGGGGCGCGCGGAGGTTGCTCGACGTCCGCGGAGGGGATGGCAGGATAATTTGAGAAATCTTCGCGGCTGGGATCGCGTGCAATTCGATTCCGTCGCGAAAAGGGGGCCTCCGAGGATCGTGACTGTCAGTTGAATTTCGTTACACGGAACGGAACGTGGACGGCCGACGATCGCGCCGCGCCGACGACCGCGTCCTGTGGAAACGAGGTGGCGACGGTGTACTGAAATTGGATGGAAACTCCGCGAAGACATGGGGAATATACATTGTAAACTCCGCTGACAAGTACCGAAATCGGTTCGCAGACTCTACAAACTTTCGTCATATCCCGTATGCGAACTGCTACGAGGCGAAAGGGGGGGCGCAAGGATTTACGGGGGTGGGTCGCCCCCGCTACGTGACGATAAGTGTGCCTAACGTCGAGCCCATAAATTCTGTCGCTTATTCGTCTTGTTCCGCGGGACAAAGTGTCGCGTCAGACGTGGTTCCCTTGTTCTTTCGGGATGCCAACGATCGACTGCAATTTTTCTCCCTCCTTATCGGCCTGTCCTCGCGCACTTTATGCGCGACTGGAGCTTCCAAAACGTGTCGTGTACGGTCTTCAATTTTCTGCTGCACTTGATAGGTTGAATGTGGCTTGTCGTCGTGCGGGGTTAATAATATGTGAAATAACTACGTGCCTTGCCTTACTTCGAGAATTTTTAAATTGACGGGTAGTTTACAATTTTCAAATTTGTTGAAGACCGAGGTTTTATGGGTGATTTATTTGCAGTGATTTTGAGAGAAGATTATGTAGGAAATCTTCTGGGGGAATTTAAATACTTGATGAAGTTCTAAGAGTTCAGAGGAGTATGAATTCGTGGTTGTAGATTAATCAGAATTACTCGGATTTTGTGCTAAGAAGTTATAACAATCTTCTTGCAATGAATGTGGAAGAAAACTTGAAGCAGGAACTTGTAAAGTTTGCAGAGAAAATTACTAGTTACTACACCACTGTATTTCATCTTAACTGGCGCGAGGATAAATTAGGAAATGAAGAGGCACTTAATATATGTCCGAGACCCTGTTACAATTTCCCAAAATGTCTCCAAGACACTAAACATTCGTCATACCCCACGTGTAAAGGATCGTGTCCACAAATTCAACGTATCTACATCACGTGACGTGGATGGAGCTAAATTTCGAATGAAGTTTTGCTTTGTGACCGCAGAACGAATCAATCATAAACGTGATCTTACTTCCATGTGTCTCATAATCAATATTATACACTAAATAACAATTTTTCCTGGAACTAAAGACTATAAGTAATTTAATAGGAAGCAAAGATTATTTCACACGACGTCACTAAATCTTGTCACATAAACAAAACACTCCATTAGTCGAATTGAATCTAAAAATACTAATTTTCAAACTTAAATTCTGGGTCAATTCTTTTGAATTACGAGAGCAATTCGTTCAATTATTTTCGACCCTCAAATACAATAAAATACTCTGTACACAATAACCACGTACGATGTTTGGCACATTCACCTACAAAATTAGATTTCCACATTATTTTCAACAATTGCCTTCCGTGAACGCACACCAGCATACCAAAGAAAATAAATAAGTAGTATAACATTTACACAAAATGTCAACTCCATTCATTTCACTCCTTAAGCCTTCACAATTTTCCAATTCTCGCCAACATTCCCAATGCTCCCCTTTTTCGCAGTCTCGTTTAGTTTCCATTTCCACAACGCAGACTGCAGAGGTTTAAAATTTCGAATTCTCTTTCGAATCCCGTTGTCTGGAGGCACGAAAGAGCCGTGCACGGGACAACGTGGACGAAATTATACGCGTCTGTTCCACTGTTTAACCCTCGTGCTTGACTTGGACCGTTTCGACGACGACCAAGGGAGAGAAACGCGAGACAAGGGTTGGATGAAGAGCGAGCCTCCACGAACCACTAAACGTACCGACTCGAAATAACTGCGTCGAGATTCCAGGGCGGAGAGCCATACGTTTAATGGGTCTGCCTTTTGAAAAGTAGAATTGTCTTGGCGTCGCGTTCGTATATTTTTTTTTCTAATGTCATTCACAGTGAAGCACTGTCAGGGGGAAACTTTTCAGCGAGCATCGCAGCTTCACTGAGTTATCCAGTCACCTAACACCTCAGCACGGAAACAGATGATTTAAAAATTGTATTTCTTAATTGTGCTTCGTCCTTAATGAATGCAATATTAATTCGCATCGTCAGCTCTCGAATTCTTAATTTCAAAGTCTCTTAAGAAGAAGACTGTGGTGACAGTTTATATTGGAGGAAATAGATGACTGGAATAGAAAATCCGTCGTTGTTTGCTTTGAAATTCACGTCTTCGTTACAAGTTTTGGATCGACTATTTCTGGATCAATGCTTTTGCAACGTTCTCTTATATTTATACGTAAATCGTATCGGATCCTGAGACGCCCTCCATTTACGACTAGATGTAGTAACTTTCCTCTTATACGATACCGAAGCTCCAACACTGATGAATATTTAACTAAGAAATGGAGGGTTCAAAGTGTTTCTCTCCGATTTGGACCTCCGTCTGCAGCATTATAGGACCTGGATATAGGCACCAGTGGTTAAAATAAACTGCCCTGTACATAGAATTACAGCAACAGTGTGGAAGCATGGCAATTTATGTTAATTAGATATACTTAAGAAATTATTGAGCTTCTACAGCTAACATCTCACACATACAAGACGCTGAGGCTATTATCCCGAGAAAGTAGGTCGAAATCGAACGAGTACACTGAACCCTGCGCTTCTGAAAACAGTAATCACTCATCCTTGAGAACGCGCGTGCAAATGTTAAAAATCCCTTAACAACTGATCGTTCATCTTTTTTCTCCATCCACGACTGGAAGAATGAAAGGGCCTGTACCTGTCGTTGCCAGGAAATCGTTTTAACGAGTTGCAGTCATTCCACGCGTCCTCGACGGTGCTTCAACTGCGGCAACCTGCGAGTCGAGTGGAGTAAAAGTTAAATAGGTCCGACAAGCTCTGGCGAGGAGTGCAGCATGAAATATTTCCGACGGTATATTCCAGGGCCAAAGATTACTGAAGATTATTTCTTTATTATTTGCTGCCATTTATTCCCTTCATGCCTGAGTATATATAAACCAAAAAGAACAACTATATAACTATAAACTACGCAATTAGAAAAGTAATATTGGGTAAAACCTATCGAGAAATATAATACTGTTGTTAAATGTAAAGCTAAATAATTCGGATCCCTACGAATGAATGAATATCAATTAATTTTAATGATATATACACGTACAAATTTTTCTTCGTACAGTTTATGGTTATTGAACCGATATTTTCGAGACCATTGAACTTCCTTGAATAACAGTGTTCGTTAAGCGATCAAGTTTCCCCTCGAATCGAACGGTCGATAATTTCTGGAGAGGCGACACGCGATGTTTGGCGATCGATATCGGTCTACATTTTAAAAATCAAACACGCTCGATAGGCGAACGGACTATGAAATATGCAGGTTAACGAGGCTTTAAAATTGCGGCGCAACCGTGCTGCACGCGCGGCTCGGCCATTTAACCGTTGAAATATAAATGCAGAAGCTAAGCAGCATTGCGGAATCGACGGGGTGCTTTAGTTAGCCGCCTGTACGGCAGTGATGCAAAATCAATAAGCAATTTTTTCGCCGGTCCCTCGGTAATCTTCCTTAAGAACTTTTACCGCCGAACGAACTTCGGTATTAGTGGTAAAATCTCCCTTAACTATTCATTACCGTTAGTGCACGCTTTGGAAGGTAAGCCACGAGGGATGGAACCCTTAAACATCTCTTAGACATTGAAGTATGTGGGACAACGTGTGGAACGCCATTTCTTTCCTACCTAAGTTACTTTTTTTAGAAACATTAGAACAAATAAAGTTGAAAATATGACAACAAAGTAGATAAAAGTCTCGTTCGAAAACCATTCTATTTTTACACCAAGAACTTTTTAAAATAACCCATATACTAATAATTGAGCTCTCATACTGAATTTTTATATGCCCCTTGTTGTTGTTAATTTAAGAACCAGAATAACTTTCTGTTCTCGACACTCCTGATTGTCTTTATTGTCGAATAATACAGCTTCATATAAATGGTCAGAGGAAACACGTGCTCTCAGGAAAAAGAAAAAGACTATACTCGTAACTCGATAGAGAGTGAGAACTCTATATAAGAACAAAAAAAAAATATCCTAGCACCACCTGGTGTTAACATATATAAATTAGCATCTTTCGCTTTTCTCTAACACCCCTTTCTGATAATTTTTAAAATAACCCATATATTAATAATTGAGCTCTCATACTGAATTTTTATATGCCTCTTTCTGATAATTTTTCTCTTTTCGAACACACATCTATTTACATGATTAAGCAGATTTCTCTACGCAGTATATAAATAATCGAATCTATCAACTGGAGAGGAGAAGACAGTGTGACTTGAACTTATTTATTCGGGACGACACTCTGAAATTCTGTCCCTGTAGGATGACCCTTGGGCCACCTAATAAGAAGCTTCACGGTACGACACGCTCGACATTTTTACGTTTATCGAGCCGGTATTTTCCATCTTGAAGCTGAACGAAATCGTTCGATTTCCTTGTATCCACCAGCTTAACCCCGTTACCTACATTCGGCTGGGAGAGTATGGCACAAGAGAGGCATCCACGTCGCCGATAAATTTCATCATCTGTGTATTATCATATGCAACCTCCACTGTATCCAGACGGCCAGCGGCGATAAAAAATTTAATACCCAGATAGAGAGACCAGTGCACGTAAAATGTCGTCGCTGCTATGGAGATCGATGGCCCAGAATAGCAGCTGCACACTGCTGTGTATGTGGCATGTTTCGAAAATTATTAGTGCAGCACGAACGTGCGGTAATCGGAGAAAATTACTATCGTTGGCATCTCTTTGTTTCGAAGACTCTAGCGACAGTGTATGTGGCTATAAGTTATTGGCAGGCATATTTGCAGGAAATCGGAATAGTCTAACGTAATTTTTCTCTTTTCGAACACACATCTATTTAGATGTCTTCATACAAGTAATCTTGGTTAATTAAACACAGTGTTATAATTTTATAGACGAGGAAAAATGGAAAGAGGAAAGGGGAGAAAGAAAAGAGGGAAAAGGAAAAATGAAAGGAAGAAAAAGAACAGAAAAAAAAGGAAATGATGTAATTAAAAAGAGATCTCCATTACATCCCTTGATTTTCTAACAAAGATTCTTAACCGAAAAATTCATTCACGATATTACAATTTTGATTTTCAAATTGGACCAATAAAAATGGAGAGAGTAAACATTTTAGAAACGAAATGGTGTCTACCATCCCCAAAATCAAGTGCACCAGTTCCACCCACATATCTATAGTTACAGAATGCAGTTCTGACACTTGCAATTGAGTAAATCCCCGAATATAACCTTAGTAGGTATAGTGAAACTGGTATAGGATCAAGAAGTAGTAAGGTCGAATGCGGTATAGTTAAGGGTAGAAGTCGATTTAGTTCATCATTAAATTTCTCGCAGCCAACAGTTTCAACGGTGAATGAAGCTCGACTTCCCTTCCTACGCGTTATTAAACGACCGATATCGTAAAATGTGCAACCACTTGTCGCAGGTTTAATTCGTGGCAGTTATTTAACTGACACGACGTAGCCTTCACCGACCAACGCATCCCCTTTTATGCTTTGCCATTCGGCCCGTTAAATTAGTCGTAACCTCGTCGAGATTCTCGATCGAGTCGGTGGTATAAACGCGCACTCGGAGATTATCGAAACTCGATACCGTGGAGAATACCGCCTTCGGAAATTTATTTCTTAATTGCCGAAGGACAAGGTGGGTGGCTTTATTTCATTTCAGCCAGTCGTTTCGTGTTTCAAATAGTTCAAATGTGACGAAAATTTGGAAATTCAATTTTCTATCGAACATTATCAAACATTATTTCCCTTCGCAACGAACTGTGCAGAATTTTAATATCTAAAGATCAGATGGTTATGTAAAAATAAAAAGAAACGATACGAAGATCGACACAGAAGTTCCATGCTAACAGAGATGGGCAAAATTTTTATTTAAATAAAATTCCGAATAACTAATAAAAGTTAAAAAAATTATCCATCACGTGTCGAATAAAGTTAACTCGCGGTAACCAACGAATGATGATTTTTTTTTAACTTTTATTCGTTATTTGAAATTTTATTTAAATAAAAATTTTGCCCATCTCTGCATTGCTAATAATTCCGCGACTCGTCCTACACATGTTTCTGCCCCAATTACTGTCGCCCTGCAACGGGCAGTTTAGAGATGCGTCGAATTAACATTTTCATTAAACGACTACGAACTTCCATTCAGGCTAGCTCCCGAAGGAATCGCAATCCTGCCCGATGCATCCACGTTCTTTTTTTCCCCAGTGAAACTTCTAATCATACCGCTTCCTGCCAAATCGTCGTCGCATCGTTATTCAACGAGTCTACGCCGTCAGGTTCGTTCAACTTCGGCCTATGCGAGATTCGACCGTATTACGAGCGTGATTACGAAAGTTGTCAACTTGATTAAACGTTCTGCTTCGGCAGAAGTTGGCTCAAAGGGGTAATCGTGCGAGGTGTCCGCCCGGAGGTACGCCCGAAACTTTCTTAAACTACGAACGCCAGGAGATTGGAAGAGTCATTTTCCATGAGGAGCAGGGGATTCGACGATGTTGTTTCATTTGCAGCAGGCGAAGGCACCGCGGCTCGGGAATGCCTCGGTGTAATTACAAAGCGAGCAACTTGGACTGCTGCAACGACAGCACGCTTATTTTTCTTTTCGCCTGCTCACCCTCGCGCCCCCGCGCCCCGGAACTTGCTTCCCCTCTGGATTCTTCGATAGAGTTTCGGTGTGCAAAGACAGACGCAGTGTAGAAAGAAATCAGTGACGGTTGAAGGGGGAATATTTATTAAATGATTGGCCAAATCCTGCAACTTGAGTCGCAATTCAATCAGAATTCTTACTTCTATTCCCTAAATTCTATTCTGAAATGTCTGAAAAAGTTATGTCCATTCTTTGGGATCCCATGATGAAGAAACCAGTACCCTAAATTTAACCCTAAATTCACCTTCTACATGCAAAATAAATACTTTTCTTTGGAATGGTGACTAACAAACTAATTTTTTCTGAAAATAATGTATCTGAACAATAACTCTGTAGGCTTTTAGCTTCTAATATTGAAATTTGTAAAAGTTACAATTTTTTTTAAATTTTTTCTGCGTGGTCTCGACATATGATAATCTAGAATTTTTTTACAAAAACTGTGATAACCTTTCAATAAAAAGAACTATTGGAATATATTCCAGAGATCTTGAAATTGACCCATGATTTTTTCATAACGATTGGATTCTTTAGTGGAAAATGGCATTCATTAAAAATTGTTCCAGGTGTGAGCCACCCAGGTATGTCAAAGTTAATAGAAAAAAGAGGGCAATTCCCTCTTCAAACCTGTATCGAACTATGAATACTGAAATAATTCTCCAACATACATATGTACTCCTAATAAAACGATCGATCCAACTCCATAATATCAAAAAGCCCTGAATACAAAAATACAGAAAGAATCCTTGGCGTGTCAGGTGGTTTGCTTCAGCATCAGCGCGGAGACAAATGTAAAAAGTGGAAAGAAAATTGTCGAAGCCACTTTCAGACGCATCTGCACGCCAAGAATTAAAGTACGATTCGAGTATTCGCGGAATTCGCACGTACGCGCGTAAATACCTGTCGACGACGCGTGCAAACGTTTACGCTGCTGGAAATTGACTAAGTTTCCCCGGCACGGGGGAGGAGTTTGAAGGGCGGCAGGGCGAATTGCCGGGCAATTTATAGCCACGCTATTTAATAACCACTCTCAACGTCGGCCCGTCTAAACCACCCTCCGTCGCCGGCACGGTGGAATCGTTACGGGCTCATTTTCCGATTTCATTTCCGCCCTTGTAAATCCCAAGTACTTATAATCCTCTCTGCATCGAGGAGCTGATTTACTGGTGTAACGATCGAGTTCGGACTGTTTAAGTCAATAGAGCCGCGGATTCAACGCGGCATGCCTTTTTTAGTCGATTGTGTAATAGATTGTTGATCTAGGGACTCTAGATGGACTGGAATTCGAGATATTAGAAATTAAAGGGTGTCTGAATTCGCGTGATTCCGATGGACAATATTTTCATTGAAGGACATAAATGTGAAATAATGTTTTTTATGTGGACACCGCTGGCTTGTGAAACACTGATTACTATTATTAACAGTTGTATGATACCATATTTTAATTAAATTCGTGCAATTCATTCCTTACACATTTGTTACTGAAGACAACTGGAATTATGCATTGTATAAAATTTTGAATTGAAATTGCAGAGGCTTCCCACTATTGAAAAACAGTTTTATGATACCATATCTTAATTAAATTCATGCAATTCTTTCCCTACACATTTGTTACTGAAGACGACTGGAATTATGCATTCTATAAAATTTTGAATTGAAATTGCAGAGGCTTCCCACTATTGAAAAACAGTTTTATGATACCATATCTTAATTAAATTCATGCAATTCGTTCCTTAAACATTTGTTACTGAAGACAACTGGAATTATGCATTCTACAAAATTTTGAATTGAAATTGCAGAAGCTTCCCACTATTGAAAAATGTAATCTAATGACTACGGAATTGGAGGTTTTACATGGCAATTTTTTCGTTTCTTAGTAATCACTCTCGAACACTTTCTTGCCTCATAATCAATTAGGTACATAGCACAATGCCAGCAACGCCATTTAATACCAACAAAGCCGAAGTAAACTCTATTAACGAAATCCCGTTTAGCCATGAACCTGACCTGTGGCATTTAAAGCGCAAAGGCAATCCGGGCTCCATCATAAAAGCCCTTGCATAGTTCACTTTATCCGGCGGAGAGCGCTGCAGGGGACCTGAATAAAAAATAGAGAGCGCCGTGGCCGATTCCTCCTCGAAAATTGCTTTTCAATTTAAACGCACGTTTCAGGATGACAGCTCGATTTGCCGCGAATTAACGGAAGCCAGGAGCCACGCAAAAGCTGGCATGTCAGGCTGAAGCGGGATCCGGCGCGGTAAAAATCTTTCGAAGGGACGCTAGCGTGGCTCCCAGCTTCCCGGATGGTCGAAAAATCCAGGCTTCGCGCCGCCCTGCAAGAAGATTACTCGTTGCCCCATTATCTCTGCTCTCCCGGTTGACAGCCAGAGGAACGGCGGGTGGCAGAGGGCCCGTGTCCGCCGCTCTCGGCTGCCGTGCACGCGGTTTTCTTGCCATCCGGCACACACGTCCCCCTTTCGACTGCACCGCGGCTCAACAAGGACATTAAAGACATCATCCGGCTCGTTTCGCCGGCACTCGTGACACTCGAGGGGGGAATTCTCCGCAGGCAGGGTGAAAATTTCTTCAAAGTAGTTCTTGCGGGACCGTGAATTCAACTCCGTTCGGAAGTGCCGCAATTAGCGACGTCAAAGTGTACAAGTGCCCTTATAATTCCCTCGCTACTGCTGTGTTCGAGGCGGGATCGACTTCTGTCGACCAGCATTCAGGAATTTCAAGTTATTCGCCTTCTTGGATTGTACGAGTCTATGAATTCGTGCTACAATTTGGGGAATTTTTTTACATATTTGTTGAGCTTGAATCGCCGTCGACTTGAATTTTGTGTAAGGATCAACTGATTTTTTAATGTGCCAGTCGTAATTATTTTATCTGTAAATTTAATTTATTTCTCGAAGGAGGAATTTGAATATTTACAATGTTTAATGATTGGCATTGAAGGTAATTCCTTCATTTAATGTTTTTCCTTGTATCAAAAATTCCCATGATAATAATTAGTTTAACAGACAAATATTTGAATGTTGTGTATACTTATAACCGTTACTCCATCATTCCTGCTGATAATGTGATAACGCAGCATGGAGCGTGACAGCTTGATCTTAACGTACACGAAATGAGATAATGTTTGAAGTCTTAAGAAAAGCCAATTAACAGTTAATCGTAACGAAGTTAGCTGCTCAGGCCGAAGTAAAGTTCCCACCCCCTAAAGCCAACCATTGTATAACGTCGTTCCGCTAAACGCATTAACTCTCAACGTTGCGAAAACATGGGTTTAATTATATACTTCTTTTTCCCTCTAAGTTATCGCATGAAATTCCTATAAAAAGCTGAAGCAAGCGAAAAGCGTAACTCTTTCAGGTCTTCAAAAATAAAATAATTGATGCTCCATTTTCGAAAGTCAATTTCAACATTAGAAATCTCATTTAGTGGAAATATTTCTGGAAGATCAAACTATCTGAATTCAAAAGGAATTAACAGAACAGTGACTAATTCGTGCGATCCAACTAAAAACTAAATGATGATTGACGAGTTTAGAGGAGCCGCGTTACCAATATAATATCACAAACTCTGACTTCGCAAGATTAACCTGAATTACAATCCACGAGCTCATCTTTATCACGTTATTATTAATTAATGTCAAGGATTGATACAAACGTTGTTGCTCTTCTTTATTTTCAATATTTCACGTTCCTACGGAACCGCGAAATCGACTCCGTAAAATACCGTAAAACTTGCCGAGCGAAATTTCGGACAACGATCAGCGCTAGCGATATGCAAAGTTCGCGGTGTGAAACTGGAGCGCGATCGTGGAGGCGTTACTCTGGCGTGTAATAATTTCCTCGAGGGTCCGCTGGTTAGGTGTAACTACGGGGATTGCGGGATCCACCGACGAGTTTCCGTCATGGTAATCCGTCTGGCTGACGATGTAGCGCGGAAGACGTCAGGGCACGGCGGAAACTGGCAAACAGACCCGAGGACAGTTTGGCAAACTGTCCCTTCGTCTTCATCTAAATTGCAGGCCGAGTTTTAGTTTTATTCTGCGAGTTCGCCTCCAAGGGACGTCGCGTTGCATGCTTTGTCGAGGTGCTGGGTTATTATGGCAAATTCATTATTGCAGAACTACGTCAGTTCTACTGCATCGTAGTTGCTATCTTTCAAGGAAACTTTCGGAGTAAATTATTCTTGTCCGAGTGAATTTAGGCGGAATTGTTTGATCCCTCTCCATTAGCTTCGTTCTTTGCACGGAATTCTGAGAGTAAAAGGGAAATGGCTGAGGGAATATGAAACACCAAAATGATGTCTAAAAGGGAGAAAAGAATTAGCTTAACGGTTTAAACATTTTCTGACTATTCTCCTAAACTTTAGTTTCCTTCTAGACTTTGGAAGTGTTGAAGGTATCTGCTGAAGATGTTCAGTGAACACTAGATACCATAATTAAAAAGATATTTTACTACTAACCAACGTCTCTGAGGATCCAAGAAGCTTATAATAAATTATTACGTCGCACCAGCGAAGAATATACTGTACATTCTCACCTACCGTAGTTTCTGTGTAAACTTAAATTAAAAAGAAAAACTGCGACCCTCTATAAATCCCCAAGTTCCGTTTTTATTAAAACTGAATATGTATGTTACAGTTCCTTCGACGTTCAGAAACTTGCAGCTCCTTTTACAGTGTGAAGCTTCCAGAAAAAAAATTCCACAGACCTATAACTCCGCCATACCTTCTCATGGCCCCCACCGGAAGCTTTGCAGCGTTCGTACAGCCGCGAAGATTGGAAACTATAAAACGGAGAACCGAAGGAAGATCCCCGTCTCCGAGCCCCCGATTGCGACACGCTCACACTGACAATTTACAGTCCGGTTTACACAATCTGGGATCTAGTAAAGCAGATTTCGAGCAGTCGTCACTTTGCCGGTCATAAAGCGCTGAAACCCTTGATGTACGGATCTCGCGACGTTCTCATTGTCAGTTGTTCCTTCAGCGTCGATCACGTAAAAAATCCTCCCCAATAGGAGTTTCATTCAACCCGGTAAATCGTTCTCTCTTCCAACGGTCTCACCGTTTTTCAACGAAAAGATTTCCATCGATAATTTTACTTGAATACAGGGTGAATGGCAGGAAACTGTGGCAGGACGCCTTAAAAAAGGAAGGAAGGCAGAGATTTTCGATCGGAGAGAAAATGTTAAGACGAACTCTTCAACTCTTTAGACTACATTAATTATTCTTCACAGAGAAGTTTTCGTACTTTCATAGTTTCAAATTTGTTTTACGAAGAACAACCATTCTTTCAGTTGCAGTAGTGAAATAGTTATATTTTTATTAACAGTATTGTTGTTCTTGAGTCTCTGTAATTTTTCATTAGTAAGTACAGAAATTCTTTTAAATCAGTTCACGTATATTTACATCTACACACTAACAAAATTCCTGTTGTATAATCATTTTGTACCTAATCACAAAATACTAGAAGCCTGTGTCGCGGGTAACACATAAAAGAAGTATAATCTTTGCCGTTTATAGACTCGTTTAGATTTTTAGAAAATTCTCCTCTAAATCATCAAACAATAAATTCCAACTGGGTAAAATTCGTCAGAATTCCACCGTCCAGAATTTTCCAAAAACCCTTCATTGATCTCCAGAGAAGCTTCCCAAAAAAATACACCCAGCACGAGGGTGAAATAAATCCTGCTGATAGGAAATCGTTCAATTGAATTGGAATAATCGTTACCGCGGCTTCGATCGCAACAGGTGTCGACCTGCGCCGAATCCTCGGAAGATAACGGGTAGGTAAACCGAGACCGCACGGCGTGGAATAAAGGCCGGGCCCTTCTAAAAAATATTTCCACTGGTCAGCTTGGATTTATACGCCCGATGGAATCGCTAATGTCTGCGGCGGGAATGTAGGTCGGCCAGATTAAATGTTGTTACCAAAGCCTGGTCGTAAGGATCGCGTACGCGCATATTTCATTTCTTATCGGCCGCGAGTACCTAATAAATCGAACGGTTCGCTTCGTGCAACCGCATAATACGGCTCCGCGAGTGCGATGTATCGGTGCCTTTTTGCCAGCGATTTTGCCCGACAAAAATATAAGTGAATGGTTTTCGGCTGCTCGCGAACGAGCCGCGATAACGCCTCGAATTGAATAAACAGACGAGTGGGCATGATAGCTAATAGCGTGCTCAGCTCCCCGGCTGCGCGACAGCTCTCTGTAATGTTCGTTTGGGGAACTTCTACCGGAGCATTACGACTGGAAATTTTCAGTCGGCTGGTCCTGTGGTTTACATCGTTGGGATTGTTGAGAATAATGGCGGGAATTGTGGTTATCGAGTGGACTTTTTTCGGTACTCTGATGCAGTATTTTAGGTTTAGTGTTATTGGTTTTTTACTTAGGTATGACAGATTCTTCTGTTGGATTGTTGGATTCAAAAATGAATTTGTTTCCGTGTGAGAACCACTGACTAAGACCGTAATTAAATAGCAGCGGACCTGTGGGTTTGCTAGCTTCTCCTTATACACGTCACTAAGGGTAAGGGACAGAACGCACGCCTGTCCTATCTTTCAAGTGGTTAACAGACTTTTCACTGTGCCTTTTCCATTGCCTTCTTACCTCGAGTCTAGCCTTCGACACGACACAACGTCCTTCCTGGCTGTGTTAAATAAAACTTGTGTTTTAAAGAATTAGCTCATTTACAGTTTATTTCTTAGCCCCATTTCCAATATCTTCCAAGCGGGAAAAAATGTACGTCATATTCGAAGTGTTTTTAAGACTAAAGTCTACCTAACTGAAAAATGCATGGGATATTTCATCGACTCTATACTCGTCTGCGACCCAACTGTTTGATCGATAAGGAAGTCTATTTATCGCTCGCCCCATCGTCTCTGTATTTCCAACCTGCTAAATGATACTTCTCTTTGCTTCACTATTCTTATTTCCATTCGCTTCGTGGTTTCTCTCGCCTCGATTTTTCCTTCGATAAAGATTTCTCTCGCCCTCCATTCAATGCGAAGAATCACTTTTATAACGTTGGTTATGTGCTACCTTCTGTACTCGTGCACCGTTTCATCGTGTCTCTTGTGTAACGTATGTACACATTTTTACTGTTATTCAGGCTACTATTGCTTTTGCACAGTAGCATAGATATTTAAGATACGAAGAAATTAGAACCCACATGTACTTCGATCACTTTGAATTATGATTAGGCGTAAATTATATTAAATCTACCATTTAAAAAAAGAAAAAAAAGAAAAGTAGTTGAAGAAAACTCCAAAATAATACATCTTCGAACTACCGAAAATTCACGTAATGATTCTAAAGAAACTCACAGAGTCAAATTAAACTTTTCCCCAAAGGTACTTTAGATACTAAACACCAGAATAGACAGTAAACACCTACCGTCAAGGACCCAGTTCCTGATCACTTAAGATGCAAAGGGAGCAGTTTCTGATCAACCTAAAACATTTCACTATGAACTACCAAATGTTTGCGTATAAATTTAAAAATACTTCATAATTATTTAATAATTTTTTGGAATAAATTTGTATCGTGATAAACTTATTATTTGGTATTTATATACTAAACTGATCAGAAACTGGGTCCTTGACAGTATGCAACGAACTTCCACACAGAAAGCAACTTATTCACCTGCCATTCTTAGACAAGATGCACCTAAAAGTAGTGTATACATAGTATAGTAATTCCGATAGCACTTTATTCACGTACAAAGCTGCTGTAAAGAAACGAACATTCTATTTAACCGCAACACTGCCACGCGATTTCATTCCCGCGTGCAAGTTGCCTCAACCAAACAAGCATAAGAGCCCTCCGCGCGCAGCAACATCCATCCCGATGTAAAGACAAAGGCTGTCGATCAACTGAGAAACACCCAAGCGAACGATTGACTCGCAAGTCAACAAAGCCTCCGAACGAAAGAAAGAATGGCAAACTTATTATCTCCGACCCCCCCTGTGCCAGCTTCTTAGGATTTCCACGAGAGATCAACACTTTCCCACCGCCTTGTCCCTCGGGTCCCTCGATTCATCGGGCAAACAGTGACACCCTGCGATCCTCTATTGACACACACCCACACAGGCTGTCTCAAGCTTTCTCCCGGGGATCGCTCGTGATTACGGTCCCCGCCGATAAAGCGGCGCCGTGCGCCTCGGTGCTTTTATTTTTTTTTCTCCCCCTCCCCGGCGTGCAGCATACGTATGCGAAGAAGCACTCGCTCGAGAACAAAGTGCTGCCTTTACGCGCGAGACGACCGTCTCCAGACGGACCTCCCATTGTTCTTCGCACCCTCCAAGCTTTTCTTCTTACACTGCCTCGCAGCGCGCCAGCCGCGCCAAGCTGGAGGATCAAGCAGATTCCACGTTGGTTTTACAGCGGTCTGGCAAATGGTGATTCGGTTGATCCTTCGCGAAAAGAACAGCCCAGCCATGGGAAAATGGGTAGTAACTTTTGCTGCTTCGCTGTTTGGCGTACGTGGTCAGCATTTCGGCGGACGAAGCTTGGCAGAGTACTTTACGCATTTGTTTTTGTTCGGGGCAGAGGGACTGACTGATGCAGGGAGGATTAGAACGAGGAAGTGTCACTAAGAGTCAGACTTGGCGCGTATTATTGGCGTTTTGTTGAGTAAACGAAGAAGCAAAAGTTAATTTAATAGTCACTGATTCCTTATTCTTCTCTCCTTCACCCCTTCTTCTGTAACGTTTCTGTTTTAATTACAACTCCTAACGAATCAAGCAATTCTTGCAATCGGTATGGAAAAAATTCTAAATTATAAAAAAACTAGCTTTACTATTCTGCTTCGTCCAATTTAATTTCCTAAAAAACTTTTTTTTTTAGTTTTTTTGTGAAAATACTCGAATTCATCTAGATTAGTTAGACATAATGAGCTGGGGCACATTTCGAAATCCAAGAGTCTACCGTTCGAAAGTTTTTAGGCGACAGACAAACGCACAAGCATACAAACTTTCTTTATATGCTTTATAGTTTATATATTAAAATACTCATAACGAAATACATCTCGCCATAAATAATAATACAAGTATAGAGGATGAAAATGTAGAAAGAGGAACCCCACATGTCACAATGAGAACTTTCATTCTCAGACGGTAGGTACAAAAATATGAAAATAAATTTGACTAATAATAAATTCAAGTACACGATTGTAATTGCAATTCCTGTCACACAACGAACTTCATCGATAGATCACCGCCCAGTAGACACATTTAATTAACCCCGCTGCTCAATGCCTTTTTTATTCCCTTTTCTAGTTCACCTTCTTTCCCTGCATACTCTATTCCTGACCAATTACTTGGAGCAACCGTGGCGACGTTTTTACAACTTAAACGATGAATCCTTCACGAAGGGGGTCCTTCGTTAACGATTCTGCTTACCGCGATAAGATAAGACTGACGTTAACAACCCTTGAAACAGCATCGGGGTTAGTACTTTCCCCGTATTTCCATGCTGCCCGTGTACAGCCGACTTTCCATTTGGAATTCAATGAACCGCTGAACTGATCCATCACGACCTGAAAGGCTCGACTCGTTCTTCGCGCGATTTTATTACCAACTCGCCTTTCAGGAAATTCAGCTTACACCGGGCGTAATAAATTGCGACAAATTCGTTGCGTCGCGAACACGGGGCTCTAGAATAGCCAGAAAACATTTTGCAGAATGAGTTAAGCTAACTGAATATATGCATTAGTATTTCTAACCAGTTTTCTAGTGGATCTTTCAACACTATTTTCTACGGGAAGCTACTTTATTTTATGCAAATGCTATTGGAATTATAAGATCCAAGATTAATCTCTCTAACAGACCTTAGACAACCACCACTCAGGGTTCGAATTTCATTGAGAATTCGAGAACGTTTTAATAGAATTACATGAATATCTAAATAACTACCTAAGGAATTTGGGACCATTAAATCCACATTCACGCTCCATTTGAACGTTTCGTGATGCGATATTTATTGAAATGTAAAACATTCACTGTTATTTCTAGGGCTTTACTGAACGCCCATATTCATGGACGGGACGTGCAGTTCGAAATTAATAACTGCTTTAAATCGCCCTTTGTGCGTTGGAAAATCTGCGCTTATGAGATGCAAATTAACGTTCCAAGAGGAGGGAGGCTGACCTAAAAACGTAATGAGTGGTAAGCCGGCTTTAAAAGTAGAATCATCTTTCTTCGGAGACTTGTTTCTGAAAATTACGGAAACCCCGCGGTGTCAGTGGTTTGCTTGGCGAATTCTCGTTGAACGTTTCACGGCAGACCTCACCGTGGAATGCTCTCAGCAATGTTATTTATGTAATGACTTTACTTCTATCAGGCTGCGATATTTCACGAAATATTGTAAGGGCTGTAAATAAGCTGCTGATGTAATTGCCAGAGGGAGATGTTGATGTTAATGAGATCGTTGGGAAGGAAACACTGCGCGGGATGTTCTGAAAGTTAGTAGCTACTTCGGCGAAACCGAGTAAATTTCAGACGAAAGTCTTGGCGATATTTTTTGCAAAGTCTCTTGACGTCGTCTTCCTGTTTTCAATATTCACACTGACATAAACAAGGACAAGGTTTTCGCCGAGGTCTTTGGCATTTCCTTGGCCGCACCCCACTCGAGGGGTAGAGTCGTAAAATAAGGCAAACTGGTGTGTCATGTATAGCGCGCATCAAGTAGTAAGGACTTAAATAAGAGCACACATTCGTCCTCCTGCGTTTATTCTTTCATACATCCCCAGATACTTCAAGGAACTCGCGAACTTTAAAAAAGTGGACTTGGAGAAGGTTCCTGTAATATTACATTATAATAATAATAATAATAATTCGCCTTTATTTATCACACTTACAAAAATAAACTTATGTGATAAATAGGCGAGGTTCAGCATACATGCCGTTTCGCAACCTAACCTAACATCATTTATGTCAGTTTAGAATAATTTTACAGGAAACATTAACATCTTCTCCATTACATATTAACAGGGAACACTATTAAAACGCTACTTTCACAGAAGCGTCCATTCAAAGTAGGGCTGGGACTATTCAAATAATTTAATATTCGAATATTTTACAAGTATTCGAATAATACGAATAAACTACGAATATTTCAGTATTCGAATAATTTAATATTCGAATATTTTACAATTATTCGAATAATACGAATAAACTTCGAATATTTCAGTATTCGAATGTTTTTATTCGAATACTATTAGAATACTGCTATATTCGAATACTATTCGAATACTGCTATATTCGAATACTAATCGAATACTGATGTATTCGAATAGTATGGTGTGAAGTGGGTCAAAATTAGCGTATAAGATTTCACCCTGACAAATGAACCTAAAGAACTTGATTTATAATTCACACCATACTATTCGAATATATCAGTATTCGAATACTTGGATATTCGAATATATCAGTATTCGAATACTTGGATATTCGAATATATCAGTATTCGAATACTTGGATATTCGAATATTATTCGCCAAATAATTGAGCACCTGAAGTATTCGAATATTCGAATACTGAAAAATTCGACAAATAGTCCCAGCCCTAATTCAAAGTAACTTTATATTACATTCAACTCTTCCCACGAAAGCTTTGTTTTCTTCCTGCAATGACACTAAGAAAATAACACATGTAGCTTGATATTTATGACGGCCCCAAATGGGCCCCATATTCGCCAAACAACAGTTTACCTTCAAGGGAAACAGAACCAAAGCCGGCAACAAAGAAACGTAACAACGGAATAATTCTCGCCGGTATCACGAAGTTCGCAGAGACGAGCTCCCACAGCGTTGTAACGCCCGCGTTACATCGAGGCGCATATTATTATTCCAGGGCCGACGATGAACACCGGCGGTCTCCCGAAATAGAGCCCTTTCACGAGCTCGGGGCTCTCGTAGTCGCTGGGAAACTCGGTCGCCGGCGTTACAGCATTACATAACAAATCCGTGTAACCTAGATTGCTTTTCTTGCTCGGCGAACAGCCTGGAGGCGGTTTCTGCGAGATGGCGGCTCTTACTTCCAGCAACAAGACCTGGAAGGCCCTCGTGGTCGGCTAGGCGAGAGAAGAAAGGGGGAAAAGAAAGCGCGGCTTTCTTCCCTTTCGCGATCTCCATGCGCATACACGCGCGGAAACGTG